>CM024687.1:0-65301 GCA_014182735.1 Corymbia maculata | reverse complement strand
GGAGGCACCGTTTTGATTGGCAACTAGATGGGGTTTAAGTGATGTTTAATCTAGACTCGACATTCGCGGGTATGTTTGGATCCATGAAGGCTCGGCTCCGATGGGTCAGTCTTGTTCCCTTGACACATGGGGATCCTTCGACAGGTCGTTAAAAGATTCCTTTATTAATTATAAAGGAGAATCCGCAATCATGAGCTGAGAGATCTGTTGCTTTAGGTGCACAAAGCAGCCGCTGTTGACGAGCGCGCCATCTTGTTTTGGCCTATGGAAAGAAGTAGAGGAAAATACTTCTCTTTCCCTCCTGAACCAACCGTTTGCCTTGGAAAGATTTTCCCTCCATGCAAAGTTTCGGCCAAAAGGAGGAGAATGTTCTGCAATGCAATATGCTCAAAAATGCACGAAGAAAGTAAGACTGATCGGAGCGCCAATCGTCCAAACTTCATAGCATCAACTTATTAGCCCATGTTGAACTCGAAACCCAAATTGAGAAAGACAGTCTAATGACAAAACTGGGCGTGCAACCACCCTTAAATACAAACTGATATATCAAAATGCTAATTCAGCTACATCATTGCTTTCCCTCTGGAGATCATATTTCTGTCCCACAAATGGACTTCGAAGTTAGACGACTACTTGCTGAATCACAGTTGAGTTGGTGAAATTCAATTTGGAGAAACCTGCGGTGGTGGCATCTTTTTGCTGGCCTTTCGAAACAAGGACAACTCAAACTTGATCAGAAACATGCTGTTGCTATGCTGCTATTTGTTTTCCCTACCACCCCATTGTCTCGACTATGATTTGCAGTGTTCAAATAGATCAATGCTGTGCGGCAGATCCTCCCCACTTCTGCACACGAGTTTCTGCCTCTTCAGCCTGCCAAAGAATGGGGTGCATAAAATAAAAACAGTTAACATTCAGTCAAGATTATCATGGGCACTATCTTGAAAAGGAAAATGGGCCAAGAGCAAGGATCACCAACCTCTCTGTTCCAGTTGGTAATTGAAGTGATAACTATGAGGATTATGGTTTGTAAACAAATGCCTCCAATCATACCTGACCAGATACCCTGCAAGCACAGAAGCAGAGGCACACATCAGAAGGGAAAAGATGAGAAATTTGAATGGATCAAAACTCCAATGCGTATTTCATTTGTTTTCTTGGTAATCACTGCATAATTGGCAGATTAATTATTTTGAATATCGACATCACAAATCCCACTACGAGAATGATAACATGATGCCAAAGACAATCCAAAAGTTTTCACATGCATAATTGATGTAATCAAAATCATTCCAAGATAAAATGGTCTTCGGAACATTACCATGACTCCGAAACCAAATGTGAAACCAAGGAGTATGCCGGCAGGCAATCCAACAATATAGTAGCATCCAATGTTGATGTATGCAACAATCCATTGCCATCCTGCGCCAACAGCGACACCTTCACAAGAACAACCAAGAAGAAATTTGAGAAATCAAGGTGGAGAAACCCGGCTTTGTATTATGAAAAAATAGGCCTCAATATTGAAATTTAACATCACTACATGCTAGTTGCTGTAATGACCATGCATTTTGCACCCACAATGGAAATTCGCAGAATGAAAAGGCAAATAAATCTAAATTATTTTCATCACCAGAATTCTTAATAAAATTCTGCTATTGATGCCAGGAGAATGGTTCTCTCGATCCTCACCAGACAAGACAGGTTGGAGACTGTTTAGGAGAACAGTGATAGCAAGCAAGGTTGCCAGTTTTGTGGTTTCGGCTGCAACCGCATCACTTGTCGTGAAGAGGTAAGGGAAAACATCTCTCGTCGCAAACACCACAGCCATGCACACCACGCCAATGGACACAGAGGTGACGGAAACCACCCATACAGCCAATTTTGCTTTTTTGGCATTGCCAGCTCCAAGCTCGTTTGATACTCTCACACTGTCAACTTTCACATGGTCAGTGAGTCATACGTGACAGTGTTGCTCTCAAATGAGCTATTAGTGACTCAGATCTCTACAGAAAGCCAAATAATAATAAAGAGCAGAGAAGAGCATTGCACCTAACCGCAGCATTGAATCCAAGCGCAATCATTGCATCCCATCCTTGAATGTTCATGCTGCATAAGAGGATCAATCAATTAAGGATATTACCCTAAGAAAAATAATTTCATCAGTGGTCCTACTTATTGATGCATGCAACCATTTTATTTCCCAACTTGGCTATAGGTTCACACTTAGAAAGGCAAGAAGTAAATTGCTAAGCAACATACCAAATAGAAATGGCATCAACTGGAATCAGGGGATCTGGCAAACGTCCTGTAATCACCACCAGGATCATCAAGTACCAAAACTCCAAGCTGCCAGAAAAATTTCAACCACATAAATCACATCATTTCTTTATACTGTCCCACTCGGTCAGTAAGAGAGTAGGGAAGATAATTATACATACCACAACATCACAGCAGAGGCCAGAGAAAGCTTGACAAAGCCCCATAAGTCGGCGAATGCCAGCCATGAGAATCCACCCCAAGCGCCATCTGATTTGGTGATGAAAATGTACAGCAGTTGGCCGATAATGATGAGCCACCATGATGTGTTCAGGGTTATTGCCGCTCCGACCAAGCCGTATCCGAGCTTAAGTATGAACAGCCAGCTAGCTACTGCGTGTATCACCAGTACTACGGCTGAGATCCAAGCCATCACCATGACCTTCCGTTGTGCTTGTAAGAATTTCTGGATTGGAAAATTCAGCGCATATGCAAACAACTGTGGAAGCATCCACACGGCAAATTTGCCTGAATGGAAACATAAACATGGTCATCAACGACAGCCAATCAACCACACAATATGTGATTAACTTTCTTCAAAATGCAAAGAGAAGGATTATATTGCATTGTCACAAGATTATTTCAGGTTAAGAGCATCGATGATTGGAAAAGGGCTTGAACATGAAATTTTTTTGAATGTGACCTGCACAGTCTGGATGTATCCTCCCAATTCAGAAGTACAAATTTTTTAAATCAATCATATGATTCACTTCTAGTTTGAACAACTCAGAGATATTTAAAGAACATCGTGATTGACTGACTCCACAGAGCACACCACCAAATGAGAGAGATTCCAAGTTTGAACCTCAAGATACACTCAGCTCAACAATCGATCCGTCCTGCAAATAATGCTCTTTCTTTTTCTCCACTGATGCCTGGTAGAGAAGCGGTCCATTATGTCATGATTGTTCAACCCATTCATGCTTAACCCCGAAAGAATGAAAAGCCACTATGACTTGCCAGCATTATCCTCGCATGTTATGCGGGTTAAACCTAGCCTTCAGGCTTTGTGTTTGCCATTCATGATGGCGAGTTTGTTTGCAAATGTTCATAAAAGTGAAAGTGAAGCCACAGCAAAAATGACTTGGGAAAGATTGTCACTGACCAGCAGCTTCAGAGATTTCATCGGTCTCTCCAATGAGCTCAAGGATGGGAGGAGACCACACGTAGATAGGAACCAAAAAGCAGGCTGTGGTCAGCAAAATGACCCATGATCTCTGCATGTACACCCCCAACATCCTCTTCTGGCCCGCACCGTATGCTTGCCCACACAGCGTCTCCAATGCACTTCCCATTCCCAACTGCAACAAAACACCCACAAAAACTTTGACATCGCGTTACTGCAAATTACGCTAGATGTCACACGCATAATGAATGTTTCCATTAGAAGAGTGGCAACCGTTGACTTCAACCGAGTTAAATCTGTTAACAGAAGGCATTAATAAGCCAGCTTGGGGCCAAGTAGACCCTTTTGTAGGTGCCCATGCCCCATTTACTTTTACTGGAAAGCGCCATGTGCTTATAGCCTAAAGAAGACATGCCAGTCCACCTACTTTAGCTGGGGAGATGCAGAGCATCACCTTTGCGTCATAAGGTATTGTTTCCTTTCTCGGAAACCAAACATTAGCTTCTGGGAGTGGAAAAGCACGACCCTTCATACCCGATTTGGAGCCTAAACACACCTCCATTTCTCTATCCAGAGCACGAAATGACGGACGGAGTTCAAATGCGAACAACAACAGAAAAGGCTCTCGTCCGGACCAAAGTGTAAAGACATAGATCAAAGAAAGAGACAGAAAGGTGCCACTCATTTCAAAAGTAAGATAGACTACGCATGCTTCACAGCGTGTCAGTAACTCCTAGAAAACAGAGTATTCCTAGGCATCGCAAGAAGGACTGGTACAACAAGACTTTAATATGAGCGGGCCTGGATCAAGTTAGCCAGATCGAGCTCGCGAATCTTTTTCCGAATGCCATGCTAGAAAGATAAAAACAAGAGGCGGTTCGAGTCTTTATCGAAATTCTCTATGAAAACTTGTTTTAAGAAATGAAGCTGGGAGAAGCAGAACGAATTGATCTACGCGTCTTCGCTGATGTCATTTCTCTCAAACGCCAAAACGAATATGATGTTTTATTCTCTTCTTTTCCTTGAACAGAAAAAAGTAGAAAAGAGTCCAAAAAACAGAGGAACCCGCGCTCACTCTGTTTTCCTGTTTCCTTCTCTTCCTGGGAACATGCCAAAAAGTACAGAGAAAGCATGCCAAAAAGCGCAGAGGAAGCGCTAAAGCGAAAGAACCGGCATAAAAATGCGACGTTACCATGACGCCGAATGCGAGGCCAGCGATGACGGAGTTCTCAACAGAGACGGCGGCGAGGTCGATCTCGCTGACGAGGCCGGCGAAGGTCTGGGTGAGGGCGCCAAGGGAGTACTGGGAGACGGCGGTGAAGATGGCGGGCCCGGCCAGCTTCCAAAGCCGCTTCGACTCGCCCCCGAACTCCTTCACCACGGTCGTCCCCTTGTCGACGCTGGTGCCTCCTGCATTCACCCCATTGCTGTGGTTGCTGCTCGTCAGAAGCGGGCTCTCCAACGCCATCGCAGCTCCTCCGCACTCCGCACTCCGCTCCTACTGGGTGGTGCAAGTGCCGGGCTTTCTTTCGACGGTGTTGCGGGCTTTAGGATTTGTGGCAGTGTATTTATGAGAGAGAGAGGAGTAGGGTTTTAGGATGACGACGGGTAAATAAAGAAAACAGAGGGAGAAAGGAAGAAGAAGAAGAAATGGTGGGTGTGGAAGAGGAAGGATCTGTGGTTCAGGAGAGAACAGGTAGGTGGTGGAAGTGAAGGTGACGATCCTCCTCCAGCGTTTGAAAGGTGGTTCAAGGTTTTGATCAATGGCTAACTGAGTCAGCCCCGGGCCAAATTTGCACCAGAGAGGTAGGTGGATGTAACGTCGTCTTTGCTAAAGAGACAGCCGCGTTGCGCTTCACACCCCTCACGGACACTCTCTCTCTCCTCTCTTCATGAAGGCGTATTAATCTCTTTCTTAAGCCTCGCTAAGGATCTTATTTTTTTAGAACGCTTGATAAAATACTTGAAAAAGAAGAAGAAGCGAAATGCCTGAAATAATACACAGAGAAAAAACAAATTTGTAGGCTCGACAATTTTATTGATGAAAAATATCTAAATGATTGATAATTGTTGCTATAAATCAATCATATCATACGGTGGTAATTCTTAGTTTTTTTCTGTAATTTTTAATTGTCTTATCACGAGTTAATAAAATGATTGTCACGCAAGTTCTCACAAATCATCAATTTTATTACGAAATTTCATCCTCCTTTATAAGAGTCAAGACCAATGGACACTAACTGCGTAAATTTGCATAGCCATATCACGCATAAGGAAAAAAAAGGATGCCTTCCATGAAAAACGTTGTTAATGAAAAGCAAAACATTGAATTTCAGGAGAATTTCGAGGATATTGTAAAACATCAGCAAAAGAATGTAGCGGGAGAGACATAAACATCCTCTCTTTTTTCAATATGTAGAATTTCATAAAGAAATTTATTGGTAATGATTGTCAATTATGTCGGATAAATAAGGATTTACTCAATATATATATATATAAAAGCTATTTATGATTTCCATTAGAGTCATCCCTAGTCCGCCCTAGAGTAACATGCGTGCCTAAAGATGATTACACAACCGAAATCTTTTTTGTTGTATTAATTGTAGATTTGCTATAAAAACTCATTGACATGAGAAGAGACAGACTTGATTTTGGCGCCAAGCGGCGTCACCGGTTACTGCCGGTTGGGGTGGGGAGATGGGCCCCGCCAAGTCCTAGGCGACCGATGACGTGGCGGGGGCGAAGGAGCAGTGACTGACTGCGAGGAGGAGCTAGCTGACCAGCTGTGACGGTAGACTCTGGGTTCGCCAACGGAAAAAATAGAAAGTCTGACCACTGCAAAAGGGTATCCGCACGTGTCACCACGCTTCTCCCAGAGTCTCCCCGTCGGTAATTATGATGGGTACTTCCCTTTCTCTCTATATATATATTTTTCTAATTTTTGTGGTTCCAAAAAGGAAATTGATAGACTCTCCAAATGGATCACGTCACGTAATATGGGTTTTTATTTTATTTATTTTTTACGAAACTGGCACAAATAATTCGTAAACTCTAAATCAATATGTAATATTGTCTCAAACTTTTAATTCGCTTTAATGCTGCTTTTGGATTTTAATATAATATGCAATATTATTCTTAAACTTTTTATTCGTAGAATATATCTAATATTATATGATATTATTCATAAACTTAATTTTATAGAAGGATAATATTGGATCTTATTAGATAATATAAGGACTAGTTTAAGCATTCACAAAAAATTCAAAAATTATATTGAATAAATTAAAATTTTATGGATAATATTATATATGGAGCTAAAATTTATTAATCATATTAAATAAATTAAAAATTTAGGACGACTTGTACATCAGATCAAAAGGTTAAAAATCATTAGTATCATTATGATTTTTTTTTTTTTTACGTTACTTCAATCACTCAATAATTGTTGAACTAAAACATCATGTCCAAATTGAAGGAAAACGGCATATTCTTCGGATCTTCAATCCCAAGGATCGACAATTGGCAATGATATTTTACCATTTTTGTGAAAATTTGAAACCAATTTTCTAATAGTGTAAAAAGATAAGCAACCCTTTTTCGTTGTTGCAGATTCAGCACGAGCGTCAAGATGTCTAAAACAAAACAAAACAAAACAAAACACAACACGCAATCTTTTAAGAGCCGTGATAAATGGACCTACGTTGACTTCCCTTATTGAGAGTACCGCACAGTTAGTTAGAGAGACTGGTGGTTCGTAGGGAGGGAGGGATATGCATTTGGGTTGGCGGCAATTTGGTAAATACGGTACGCAATACACATTTGATACTGTATAGGATGGTGTAGAGAGAGAGAGAGAGAGAGAGAGAGAGAGAGAGAGGAGGAGGCGGAATGTCAATAATTGTTTCAGTCTCTCCACCACAGTGCAATTGAAGGAAAAAAGGGACGGTTCCTCTAATTTTTTTGGGACATTGCATATAGAATTGTTCAAATCAAAATCGCCAATCATAATAGTTACTTTTTCCACATGAGAAAGGAGAGATGGGGGTTTAAATTTCCATATTCTCAAAAGAGATGATGATAATTAGTTTCAGTTATGGGTTTTAACTCCCACGTTTTGTAAGAATGCATAACAAAAACTGAACTGCTCGGTTTCGGGTTATTCCAATGGGCACTAGTTCAATTCTCGGTTCCATAAAATTGGAATCAGCAATTTTCAATCTAGTTCTCAGCTCCAAGATTGGAATTGGATTGGACAGATTTATATATTCTTAAGAAGTAAAATGTAAACCTAAACCTTAATCTCCTCCATGTTTCGCTTATTCCTGATGATGAAGCAAATATTTATTTCTTTCATATTCATGCACTGCTTCATCCAACCCTTTCGTCTCTTGCTTCTTTCTTTATTTTACTTTCTTTCTTTTCCTACACATATTCACCGATTTTGCCTCCATCACTTACTTGCATGTTCCTTAAATTTGTGAGTCTATCGTTTATGGAAAAGAATCCACCGAATGTTCCTCCTTTTTTTGAGCGTGCCCCTACAATCACAACCCCATAATCTCTTGGTCTTCTACACAAATCTTGAACAAATCCCAATTTCAAATTGCAACATGGATTGGCAATTCACAATCCATAAATTTTTGGCCAAGACATGTGAATCCATTGGCTCTATTGGACTGTTCAAGAGCCAAATTGGATCGATTGTCCAAGTTGGTTCGGTCCTAGGACCAAGTGGTCTGGTTCATGGTTCCAAAAACAAGGAACCAATCCTTCTAGTTTGGTTACTAGGTGAAGCTGGATAGGACCAAGAATCAATCATCTCTAATGAGTAACACACATATGGAAATCATATGGCAATGAATGAATGAAAAATAACCAAAAAGGTCATGAATTTATTGTGCGGTAACCAATTCAGTCATAAACTTTTCAATTTGGTCAATTTAATTCTAAACCTATCAATAATTTGCCAATGCAATCTATTCACCATTGTTGGTTGGGAGTCACCAATGTGAGTGGTGCTAATATAGACGATTTTGCAATAATTTTAAAATTTTTCTTTATTTATATTTTACTTTCTTTCCTTTAATTTTCTTTTGTTCCTTCATTGGATTTCCGGTCGGCGGGGTAGGCGTGGCCCTAGTTATGGCCCACAACTTCATTAGCCACAAGCGAGGGTGTTGCGATTTTTGCCGGTCGCGATATTTGCCAGTCACCACATCAAAATTTTTTGCTCAAAATTGGCCAGAAGATACTATATTAGCAAATCTTTAAAATGTCTAATACTAAATTGACATCCATAATAGATTATGACTAATTTTTTTTATAATCATCCCATAAACAAAGACACCCAATATGCTACTTGAACAAGTTCGCGAGTATAGCAATATGGTAAATTAGAAACTAAAGTACTTCTGCCGGAACATGATTTGATATGCCTTTTATACTAAGCATAATTTATTTAACTCAAACATAAAAAAATTGAGTACTATTTTGTGAGTATAACTAGAGTTTAGGTTATAAAATAGTCATATTCAAAAATCACATAGGTACGTGTAAATTTTTTAACAAAAAACAAGAGTTCTACAAGGAGAGCTGTTAACTAATCTGGTCAACCTATTATTTTTATATTCGAAATTTTATATTTCCTTTTGTATTTGTTAGTGATTTTGGCTTTCTTAGATTTTGTTTGTAATGAGCGTTTGAAAGAAGTACTATATCAATGGCTATGGTGTAAATTTTAAGCGATGATATATATTAATCAATTCATAACTCTTTGGTTTAAGTCATTAACATTTTGAGTGTATAGTTTCCTTGCCCCGCTTTCCATTTATTGTCATCATGAGCCATTCTAGTTTTGTCGAGACGTCCCATTCTTTTTAACTACTATGATTAAACTGGTTTAAGACTCATATTACTAAACTAGGACTAGTAAACTCTCTTAATTAGAAATCGAACGTGTATAACTATCACTTCTTAAAACATCTGTTAAGGCTTACTAATCGCCATGTGGGCTATGATCAAAAATTGTCTAATTAGCTTTTGACCACCTCTTGGCCCACGAAATATTCCAAATAGATATTATTTCTTTGTCTCACAATGTAAATCGAATATTCCCCAACCATTTCATGCGACATCAATCCTCTTAACTGCAATTGGTTAGGCAAAAAGAGAAAGAAATGGAAATAGAAAAAGAAGCAAAGGAAAAAAGAAATATAATCTATGTGATAATATTATATAAAAATATCAGCGTGTGCATCCTGTTTCTCAACGAGATAATTAGCAGTAACCCTAATTTTTTAGGTCCCAACCGAACATTTGGCTGGTGATATCTGTCCGAGCGTGAGAAGAGTAGGTAGACAAGTCTACAGTCAAAGAATTTATGTTCGTTTAGCTTGGATCCCGGCATCCTAATCTTTTCAGACGATGTCGACACGTGACTGGAAAGGACTCAAGGCTAATCTTTTTATATAAATATAATAGTTCTGATATTGAATTTAAAAAGGAAAAAGAAAGAGGAAAAAGAAAAAGACTCTTGGTGGGTAATTAGAGCTGAAAATCTTAGCGGTCTCAGGTTGGGTAGCAACCACTTTTCTTGACCCTCCGCCTCTCTTCTCATCCGCACAAGGTCTTTGAATTGAACAGCTTGACCCACCACCCATCGCTATCCCAACCCATTTTCTAAGAAGCATTTCACGACAAGCATGTATTGAGAGAGGCTACAAGTCACATGAATTTAGGTTTGTCGATTCTTCTACTCTCGTAAGCACAAAGAACTGAGGATGGGGTTTTGTGAACACAATGATCTCGAGGTAGGACCATCTGGCTAGTTATTGAGGGACCCAAGTACCTCTAAAATAAGCATATTAGGACAAAGGACCACCTATAGGACGCTCATCCCTAGACTTTTCGCAATAAAAGAATTAGGGATAGGAAAGTTTTTTCATCTTTGCCTAATGATTTGTGAAGAGATTGACGATTCCGATTTGAGAGGCTGTGTAAGTGAGTCTTGCACTTGGGTATCCAAATTGGTGATATCTATGTAGTCGTGGCCAATTCGGCCCTACTTCGCTGCACCATAATGCTCGTCGTCGTTTGTAGTCGCTCTTTCAATCACTGGACTTGCTTTAATACTAATTGTTTAAATTGCAGTGCAAGCCTTTAATTAGAAGTATAAGCCATAAGTTATAGAGTAGCCTTAATTTGTTGATATTGGATTACATTTCACATATCTCATGTGTATTTTAACAAATGTCGTGTCTTGCCTGTCTCAGTCATTTTGTCTTATCATTGCTTGTTTCGTCACTGTCTACTCATCCTCCACATAAGTGAAGTGATGACATTTACGATTAAGAAGTTGTTTGAAAACCCATTACGATGCAGACAACTTTTCTTTATTCCAGAAATAAATGATATCAATTACTTGATAGTTAATGATGACAAGGTCTTTCATTGGTTTGTTCATGCACCTTTACACTTGATAAAATACAAAGTTGAATAATATACAGGAACACATACGACAAAGCATTTTCCTTTATTCCAGAAATAAATGATATCAAACTATCGATTAAATATTACATGACATGGTAGCCTATATTGAGCAAACAAATGATATAACTATGATCTAATTAAGTTGATAAAACATATTTCACATACAAATAAACATCAAAGTAATAACAAATTACCCATTAACACAAATTATTTATTGAAGAAAACAATTTATTTAAAAGGGCTTTATGACATAATTGTGCATATTTCATAAATATATGATGTTACTAAAATAATATATATATATACACACATGATTACACCTTAGATGAGCAATACATTGTCTTTCAAATTGGGTTTCCTCAACTCCTCCTTGTAGAATTGTCCCCCCCAAAAAAACTCCTCCTTGTAGAACTCCTCTAACTTTAGAGTGATTCTACTAATGTCCATCTCTTCCTCAAACTACGCGGCCTACAAAGTCCGAGTAGTTTGTCACGATGTGTGTCATAATCAGTCAAGGGCATGATGATTTTATTGCAGAGGTGAATACACTACTAGCCTTTTCTCCTTCAGTTAATGGAAGGATTGCCCGCTCCGCATCCTTCTTCTTTAGTCATACATCATTTTGGACTTCTAGCTTTTCCAGATTATGTTGACATCTGAATTTTTGTTAACACAAGTATCATACATTTTTGTAAAAAGATATAAAAAGAATATAAATAAAAATGGGGGCCCTCGATTCAGTAAAATAAGAAGGGCCTAATTCAATTTCATAGGCCTATATCAATTTCACAGCCCACGAGCTCGTTCATCCACTAAATGCGAACTCGGTCCAAGCTCGCAAGCCCAGTCATAGCACAAACCCAAAAACCCAAAATCACTAAAACCAATTTGAACAAGTCCCTGGCCCATGAAACTATTCTGAACAAATCTTAGAAGTGCCGAGTTCAGTCGGTGAATTTATGGTGATTCATGCTGATTTAGAGTCTTGGTTTAGACTAATAATTGCTTTAAATCTAAGTCTAAAGCTCATATTCGAAGTGTGCACCAATTGTTCGATGACTTGCTCATGAGAATTGTTGAATTTGATTTTGCATAATCAGCTGTTGACAGTGTTTAAACCTAGGATTGATTAGCATCTATTTCACTGATTGTTGAATTCAATATTGATGCTGTGTTTTTTCCCTTCGTGAATGTCGTGCTCTTGTGATTCCTTTGTAAGACAAATTGAGCAATTCTAATCATGCATTGAAGAACATAATTCAAGCAAAACTTATAATTACATGTGGAAAACGGGACATAGAATAAATCCGGCCTCTAGCTATTATTCGAGTTTGTGTGCGATAGAAATCTATGAAATGATAGTAATTTGATAGCAATTACGAGCACACTCCACTAACTCAATCCCTTTTGGAGTATTGATGATGTATTTCCGAAAGAGAGGAATTGGTTTAGACATTGTCATACCCTAATAAAAATGATCAATTATCTTTTATAAACTACCTTCCATCAAGGCGGTTTCCAACGGGCAATTGTTATTAAAAAGGTATGAATGTGAAAAATTGGTGAAATAACCATCCCTCAAGAGTGAAATGTGAGTCAATGTCAAAAGGTGGGTTTTTTATTTTAAAAACCACATCTCTAGAAATTGTGGGATCACATTATAAATTTCATTCTCCCATTGATCCTAACATTTTCATCATATAACTTATCCAACCAAATCCACGAAGACCGTGCCCAATTACAAGAGGGATAACGTTTAAAAATTTCTAAACCTATTGTACAAGAGCTAATTCACTTCTAAAATTTTCAATTGTGTTAATTTAATTTTAAAACTTTTGAGAATTTGTCAATGTAATAATTTCAGACAATCTTTGACAAAAATTTGTTGATGTAAATATAGGCTAGCTTACGTGGCCTGTTGACATGTACAATTTTTGAAATTTTTTTTCGCAATATTCTAAATCTTTTATTTCCTTGTGTTATCTTTTTTTTTTCCCCACTATTAAGGGTTAGTGGGGGCCGTGGTAATTGGCGAGTGTGAGTGAATAGGACAAAAAAGAAGAAAGAATGAAAGTAAAAAGAAAAAAGAAAGGAAAAAAAAATAGAGTTTTTTTTTTTAAATTATAAAAATTGTTCAAGTCAGCTTTAGTTAGCGATTTCTAGCTAAATTAGCTAGAAGGACTACATTAGCAAATTGTCAAAGAGTGAACTAAATTGGTTGAAAAATTTAGAATTGAATTAGTTGGTACACAATAAATTTACATTTTTCCAAATAATTTTTCAATCTATAAGACTTGATTAGCGAAAGCGAGGGATTCATATAAAAAAATAACTAGGTACACTCTTCATGGTGTGGTGTGACATGATACGATGCATCCAAGGTTTGATTCTAAACTAGAGGAAAAAGGTCCTCAACTCATCATCCTCATTGATTATAGGATCACTGGACTAGTGAAGTGGGGAAGATAGATTTTGCGTACAAATCTAGTGACCTTTGCCACGGCGGCCGTTGGTTAATTGTTATCCCTTCAGTAAGATAATTTATTGCAACTTTTAAACAGTATCTCATGTTCCTATTAATTTCATATCAATATTTTTTTCACAGAGATGTTAAAGTAGGGGGTGCCATTATTTCATTGCTGTGACATGAGTGTTTACATGAACTAGTCAATAATGACATAAGTAAAAAAAAAAAAAAAAAAAAATTAACCAAAATCATGATACATCAAAATTTAAATTTATATATTTGAGAAAAATAATTAAATCGAGGCATCAATTATGCAAAATATATAAACAACTGACCATGAAGTTTTCACAATATGTAAATATTTTCCTTCTCAAAAATAAATAAATAGAATGACTCTAAATAGGCCCAATTCCCTAAAAAATCTCAAATTTTATGTTTAATCCCAATTCTACCATAAACTTGTTTGTCTTCAAAAAAAATTCCTAACTTTTACATCCAAAAATCATGTTAATTGTCCGATGTGGCATTTTCATGTGTATATTTTTCCTTCCTCTCCCTCCACTTCATTTATGTTTTCTCTATTTTTTTCCTTTCTTTTCCCTTCTATGCCCAAGCTACTCCTCATTGTTCATGTGCATGGACTCCTCGGCCACAACTTCATCGGTGCTCACACCCATCACATATTGGGAAAGTTTATAAATATAGTTGGGAAGAAATAGAATTAAACTTTGAGGTGTGATAATACTTCCTTAAAAAATTATTTACCCCACAACATTGTTAATGGTTAAAGACAAAAATTCTTCAAAATACAACAAAATCTTAATGAAAATACTATATAATAATTCTAGTATTTATTCAGGATCTCTAAAAAAGAAAGGATTGAAAAAGATGGTTGTATAGTTTTTAGAAATAAGAAGAATCGAAAAGTGTATAATAAATTGAGACATAAAACTATGAATATATATTGGTCTTTTTAGGATTGAATGCAACATTTCGGGAGAAGTTATGTCCAAATAATATGTTGTCAAAATCATATTGAAAATATGGAATAAAAAAATATTTATTTTTTAAATTCTGAATTTCACAATTTATGAAAAATGAAAATTTTTCAAGGGAAAGAAGTAATGTCCGGATAAACACATCTCTCTAAATGTTAAGAGATTATGCACGAATAGACATAAATTTCCAAAGGAAGTAAGAGTGCCTAATAATCGTTAGGCAAGATATAATAAAATTCGAAATTAAATAATAAAAATAAAATAAATAAATAATTGTACTCTATTGCAAAAATCACATTATTTCAATAGTGCACATATGTTATTTTATAAATTCGAATTTCAATAAATAAAAAATAAAGAAAAGAGAATTTATGTCAATTATGATCCGCAAGTGCGCAAAAGAGCCAAGTGCTAAGTGCGCCTACACATGTGAGTATTGAGGGTCTGGCCTACTTAGGCGAATGTTTTCATTTGAATAAATTGGAAGATATTTATACTTATATAGTGACCTACATTTTCTTAACTTTCCTATTTATGATAAGAAAAAGCACAATTTTGTTTGTTTCACAAAAAACAAGCAACGTCACACCATCCGAGCTGCACCACAACCTCGACTATACCTCAGCGACCTCAGCGACCTCAGCTCCTTGTCACCTTGAGGGTGTTGCAGGACTCAGGTGACCCAAGATCTAGGGTCATCCTAAGATGACATTAGACATGAGCTCAACGATGTAGAATTTGATGTCGAGTTCAAATCCGAGCTCGTTGACATTGAAGCTGTCACGATCTACCTCGAGTCAGTCCCAATCGACTCGACTGTGATTTGCAACCAAGTCTTTTCCCTTGGCTCTCTCCGCATTGACTCGGTCTTGTGCAGTGGTTTTTACGCCAGCTTCACGAAAAGCTTCGCGTCGAGCTCCTCCGCGGCAGCCTTGCTCGCAGCAGATTTCACTGGATAATTCACGGGGAAACAAGAGCAGTGAGGCCCTCACTGTTCATCGTCTTCTTCGCCGAATTTCACCTTCACAGTTTGATTTTTGACTATTACTATATTTTTTCCCCTTTGGTTCTTTTGGACTTTGTTGTCTGGAGAGTGAAGTGAAGAGAATTTGTGTCCGATTTTCAATTTGGCTGTTGGATGTTGATTTTGGAGTCGCCTGAAGACTGAACTGCTGGTGTTTTTTTTGTCCTTTTGTTAGTCGAGTTCTTCGTTACTTGAATTTTTGTTACGCACGGAGAATTAAAAAGAAGAACATGTGGAGTTGAGGTTTTGATTATAGGACTGGGAATTGGTGATCCTTCATTGAGTCCTGAGAATTAACTGGGAACTCTTCTAATAAACATCAAGTCCTGTGAATGATGCTAAACTCCTCACTGTTCATTTGGAAGGAAGGGTGATGTGAACCTACACTTGAAGGGGGAGGAGGGAGAAATGTACACGTGAAAATGCCACGTCATATGACAACATGATTATTGGACGAAAAGTTATGGGGTAGATTTGGGATAAAAATAAAAGTTGAGGATTTTTTGTAGATAAAAATTAGTTTGGGATAAAATTGGAATTGAACTAAAAATTTTAGGCTTTTTAGGGAACGAGACTCTAGATATGTTTTCTCTAGGGAAGAGATATGACCAATGTCTTTAAAATATACATTGAGCATTGCATATCTGTACAAGACATCCAACAATTGTCTTTATGATATGTCGGGAATGATGAGAAATTTATCAACTCTTGCCAAGACAAAAAGATAAACATCAAATGTTAAAAAGAGAAAAGGAGAGTTTTGATAAAAAGGAATGTGATATATTTGAATTCTTTTTGAACAAAATTAGCTTTAATTCTAATGAAAGTATAGGAAAAAACGATATAAATGATCTTTGAATTTTGATTAAATATATAATGTCATTTTTTGAACTTTTAACCACCAACTTTTAATACAGACGCAACATGGTGGTAGGAGTTATAATCCCCTAATTTGCTGCAGCCCGTAAATAGGAAAAGAGCTGTGTCATTTAGTGGGGGAAGGCTCTGCGAGCCTCAATACAAACATACCCTAAAAAAATGTGGGGAGGTCCATCTAAAGATCTCTGTCACATTTTTCTCGATTAATTATTGTCATTACCGTACTTTTCCCAGTTGATAATTTTCTCCCTTAAATGGTTAAATGTGTCGAGGATGAGGCTGAAATCACTCAGACGATTAGCATGTTTGGTCGGTCCTTTGCTCGATCAATCGGGAAGGAGGTCGTGAGAGACTCGAGGATTGAGTTTCAAACACCACTTTGCCAGCCCAACCAAGGGCTTCATATCCGAACTGAGAAAAAACCTCAATCATGTACTTACTCACAAAATAAGGTCCCACCCACATTATCAAATTATGCATTGACCTCCCTTTCCTCTGACGAGAGCCATGAAACAGAACAAGACAGAAGCTATTTTGGAATTGAAGAGAGCCACTCTCCCAATTTTGTACTTGCGGAGTTCGGTTCACTCATCCTCCTGCACACGAGTTCGCCCTTCCACGAACGACGATCCATCCCACACCGCAAGGGCTTCCACGAAGAGGGCCGACGGAGCATGGACTTTCTTGGCGAAGCCACCAACAAGCAGCCCCCGAGAGTCTCTACACACGCCGGCGACGGCACCCGCCCTCGATTCGCTGCTGCAAGATCCGTCGACATTCAATTTCCCAACAGCCCTTCGGTGGCGGCGTCCTGTAATCACGTCATTCTTCGCATTTTTTGAGCCTCGCGTTGCTGGGATTCCATTCGTTATAGAGCTCCGGTGAACTGATTGCTTCCTCCACAATTTGTCCAGGCCTCGGTTTGCTATTACGGAACAGCCACGCATTTCGTTCCTTCCAAGTTAGCCACAGAACGCCGGTGATGAGGGCTCTCGATGATAAGGCATTTCGGTGAGTGGTCTTCTCTACTATCCACTTGTCAATTCTGGTAATACATTCTCAGATGGAAAGAGAATCTAATGACAAAAGCTGGGAAGGAGGTTCTCGTAAAAATAGTTGTGTAGGATATGCTAATATGCGATGTCAATTTTCAAAATCCCTATCTCGATTCATAAATCGATTGAAAGAAGAATTGCATCCTTTTGATGGAAACATAATGCTGCAAAAAAAAAAAAAGCATTCACCGGAAGAAATGGGAGGCTTTGAAGATCAGGAAAGATGCGGGAGGCTTGGATTTCAAAGATCTAGTTACCTTCAACAAGGCAATGCTTAGCTAACAAGCGTAGCGACTGATGCAAGCTCCTAATGCCCTATGGAGTAAGCTCATGAAAGGCCTTTACTACCTGTGAGGAGAGTTCTTGAATGCCGTTAGAAGCCATCGCCCATCATGGAGATGGCAAAGCTTAATGGCGGGGAGAGAAGTGATCGAACCTGAGCTGTGATGGCTAGTCGGGGATGGAAAAAGAATTAAAGTCAGGGAGGATATATGGCTGCCCTAGAGGTCGAATTGGAGGACCCCGCGAATCAGAATGACCCCCTTCATGTCGAGGAGCTGATAAATCAAGACACTCAAGAATGGCAAGTCCAGAACTTGAGGGAGCTCTTCGATGAGGACGTGCTGACAGAGATTCTTTCTCCTCCACTAACTCCCAGTCCTCCACCCGACAAGCTTTATTTGGACTGGAAACAATGGAGGCTCCTATTCGGTTAAGGGTGGCTACAATAGGCGTATAGGCTTTGTTCCAAGACTATGGAACCGTTTGGTTCGGCTTTGGGCAAATGCCCTTAGGAAAATGCAAATATCTTTAGGTTCCATTTGTTTCACGAAAAATGTTATTTTTCTGAAAAATACTTTTCAGAAAGCTATTTTCCAGGTAAACGTAATTATTTTCCAGTGTTCGAGTGAAACTTGATTTTGAAATGAAATGTTTTTCAGATGTTCGCTTGGAAAAATATTTTACTTTATAAATTCTTTTCAATATATTTTTTATTTTATTTTTTATAAATTGATTATTAATTGATTTTTTTTTTTTTTGTGTTCTTTCCTTCCTTAGCTGATCATCAGCCGATGCCCGGCCACACCTCGAGCTCACCTCATTGGTAAGGCGATCGGGCGAGCTTGAGGTGTGGCCGGCCCCCATCTGGTAGAGGCTAGATCGGTGAGCTCGGCTCGCCTATCACTGGTCGCCAACCATTCTTGTGGGGTGTGACCGGCGAAAAAAAAACAGCAAAAAGAAAGAAAGAAAAAAATAATAAATCGATTTTATTAAAAAATAACAAAAAATTCGAATTTATGAAAAAAAAAAAAAAAGATTGATTTAAAAAAAATAAAAGAAAGAAGTGAGGACTAATAGGGGTGTGAGATAGAAGAAAGTAATATTGGAAAATATTTTTTCCAACTTAAAAAGTGGAAAACATTTTCCCTCACTTTAGAAGACTTTTTTTTCCTTCATGGAAAATGTTTTCCCTAGTGAATTTATTTTCTATGAAAATGAATATCAGAAAATCTGGATGGAAGTTATTTTCCGTGAAACGAACAGAGCCTAAGGCTAAAAGGGTTTTTCGAAATGCAAATACCGTTTGGTAAAATGAAAATTTTCATTGTAGTGCGAAGCAACTTTGGCCTAAATGCTATTTGGTAAATACTACACTTTGTAAAGCACTTTTACTAATTTTTTTATTAAAAAAATTTGTAAATTGTTTTTTTTATCTATTTCCAACGGCCAGATCTAGCCGCTAGTCAAATCTCCAGCGGCTAGAGGTCAGGTGACCTCGGCGGACGGTTGCTTGGGTCGTGCAAACCCAAGCGACGGTGCCTTCGTCGCGCAACCCAAGCGACGTCGCTTGGGTTCGCGACTTCACCTTCGTTGCCTGGGTGCATGACCTAAGCAAACACCGCCGGGGCTACGTGAACCCAGGCGACGATGACGGTGCGTGGGTCGCGTAGGTGACCATCGCCTGGGTCATGCGACCTTGGGCGATGGTCGCCCCCCCCTTGGGTGGCGGTCGCATGATCCCAGGTGGCGGTCGGTGGGGTTGCTTGACCCCTCGGCAGCGTTCGCCGACACTCGAGGACCTCTTGGCCAGTGGTTGTCGACCTTGTTGGCTCATCGGAGAAGATGAACAGTACTTTTGTGAACATCACCATTTGCATTTGGAAGATACAACTTCCTAAAGAGGTTCCGGACCTCCCTTGGACTAAAGGCCTTTATAGTCATTTGAAGATGCAATTGTATTTGGCCAAAGTTTTCCAAAAAACAAACCAAACGGGTTTGCAGTTGGCCAAAAGGCTTTCGGGCTGGCAAAGCCGAACCAAACAGGGCCTATAAAACCTAATGCCAACCTAGCGTCACCATCATATCAACCTCCCAGAAATCTATGGACATCAATATGGCAGATTCAAAATCACCTGAAAATTCGGTTGTTCTTATGAAGCATAGGCAATAACGCACTACCAACTAAGGAAAACCTGTGCAAAAGGAAAATGGTACCTGACCTGCTTTGCCCAGTATGCGGTAGTGCCCCAAAAAACTCTTGAACACCTTCTTGTCTTGCGTGATTGAGCAAAGCAAATCTGGTTAGACCCGCGATTGTGACGTTTTGTTTACACGGGCTATTTTGGATGTGTTTTGCGTAATTTGTAATATATCTGATGCAAAAAAATATATTTTTCAATATTTATTTCAATTCGGGTGCTTAGCTCTTGCCATTCCTGATGATAGATATTTTAAAATCAAGAATATTCGGAAAAATCTTCTTGATTTGCAAGTTTAAATTTGGGTTTCTACGATGTCTAAATTAGAAATTTGACTATGTTTTTGTCTGTTTGAATTGACCTTTTGGGTAGATTTATCGGTCACATAATTTTTGACTTGAGATTTTGAAAATTTTACTATATTTGACTTGATACTAAGGGTGCGTTTGGTACAGCATTTGCAAGGGGCTTTCAGTTCAATGCAAATGCTGAAAGCCCAAAGCTACTTGGGGAAATGCAATTGTGTTTGGTAAATTTTTTTTACAAATGGATTTTGAGTTGAATGTGTGTTTGGTAAAAAAAACTTTCACAATGGGCTTTGATGGGTATAATGGGTATAATACATATATATATATATATTTTATTTTATTTTTTAAATGACCTAAACCCTTCGCCGGACCGGCGAAGGGCTACGGCCGCCCGGCGAGCGGATCTGCGCGCCGGCGGCCGTCGGCCGAGGTCGCCCGAGGTCGGGCGACCTAGTCGAGGGCCGCCGGAGGTCGCCCGACCTCGGGCGACCCGGGCGACCGCCGCCGGGTCTCGCGGCCGCGGCGCCCTCGCCGGGTCTCGCGAGGGTCGCTCGACGGCGGCCGGTGGTCGCGCGACCCTTGCGAGACCCGGGCGAGGGCCGCTGCGGCCGCAAGACCCGGGCGGCGGTCGCGGGTCGCGCGGCCCCGGGTCGCCCGAGGTCGGGCGACCTCCGCGGCCCTCGACTTGGTCACGCGACCCTCGCCGAGGGTCGCCCGAGGTCGGGCGACCTCCGGCGGCCCTCGGCCGGGTCGCGCGACCCTCGCGGAGGTCGCCCGACGGCCGCCGGCGCCAGATCCGGCTCGCCGGTGGCCGTAGCCCTTCGCCGGAAGGCTGCCTTATTTTTTAATTAAAAAAAAAATATTTAGGGGTAAAATCGGAAATATGAACAATCGGTAAGGGTAATTTTGGAAGAAAAAAATGGTTTCAAAGATTAGGGAATGCTGAAAGCCCAAGGCTAGTAGGGACTAGCCTTGGGCTTTCAAGCATTTTGAAGGCCGCTTTCGGTTGAAAGCGGCTTCAAAGCCGAACCAAACGGTTCAAAGCATTTTCCCAAGGGGCTTTCAGCCGAAAGCCCCTTGGGAAAGCTCGCACCAAACGCACTCTAAATCTCACTGACATTCGACTTGAGGGTAAAATTGGATTTCGAAGATTTTTTTGAAGAAAAAATATAACTTCTTTCAATCCAACGGCCGCAGGTGAACACATCACACTTTTTAATCAAACCGTCCGATCTAAACAATGTCAAAAAATTCGTGATTATTCATGTTGAAGTGATAGTTATATAAAAATCTAGTCACAATTCGATACTTTAAGAATCATGTGAATTAGGCTAACGACGAAAAGGATTGCGACTTCTCTGTATAAATGTGCATCTAGCTCATTTCGAAATAGGCGACGACCACCTCTAAACAATTTCGTCCTAATTTCTCGTGAAAGAAAAAATTATGTTGATCGGATGGCTCGTGGAAAACATACGTACTAGATCCGCGAGGCCACGAGCAGGGTGCGGGGCAAATGCTAGCTCCTCTAGGCCGGAGCGTTAATGGTGACTTTGACACAATAATGTCAAGCCATTTCATACTTGTCTTGTTTGTTAACACTTCAAATTTTACCAGAAAAGTCATGAGTTTTGACCAACAGATTAACCCAGGGTTTTGAACCATTTGTTAGGTCAATCAAGCGTTTTGATGAACAACCGGTCAAAAACTAATTAACTGATCAAGCGGTCCCTCAACCGAGCCAACTCCTTGGACAAAGAAAACACATCCAAAGATCGCGCACCTAACCATCAGGGCAAAGCCTTAGTAGCTACCATTTCCACATAAAGAGAAAAGTGATTGTTTGAATCTTTATCTTTTCAGGGAATTAGAGTGGGACGCTTAGCATTAGATGTGAGTTTTGACTCGATAAAAATCCGAAATTAAGTTGAGAATTAAAATGAGACAAAGAAGAAGAAGAAGCATGCATCAATAAACCAAAGTGGCGTGCCCCCTCGCCATAAGTGGCGTTCCCTTTATCTAAATAAGCGTGCCCTTCATCTTTTGAGGGTTGTGCGCTTCAGAATAAGAGTGACTTGTCCTTTATCTTAAGGGTCGTGCCCTTCAATTTGATACTTTATGTTCCGTTATCAACTTTATCTTAAGGGTCGTATTTCTACTGATTTAAATGAGAAAGTTGTCCAAATAATCATAAACCTTGTTGACACTTAAATTTTAGCTAATTATTTAGGTTTAAATTGTATGGAAATTAGGGATTGATTTGGCCTTAAATTTTTTTTTTTTTACATCACCTAAGTATTAATATTACGAATTTTTATTTTCCCTGATTTTACACTATTTTCGGATAATTATTATTAAAAAAAAGGAGAGGCCCACGTGGGCTGCGCCTTCGCGCCCAGCCTTCCTTTTTTCTTTCTCGTGGGCCCAGGGCCATCTGGCCTTCCTCACCTTTGCGGCCCGGCCCGGCCTGGCCCTTCTGCTGCTGCTGCTGCTGCTTCTTTTCTTATTTTTCTTCTTCCTCTCCTCTCTTCCCCGACTCCGCAGCACACGCGCAGCGACGACGAGGCTCCCCCAGGCTGCGCCGGCACGCGGAACAGTGCGGTGGCCGGCGAGAAATCTGGAGGAACAGGACGCAGATCGCATGCCTTCAATGCAGAGCAGGGCGCGGAGCAGACGGCCGAATTGACACCGGGTCCTGAACCGGATCGGGCACGGGTCGTATTCGGGTAGGTTTTGGTTGCGGGCGTGGCGAGGGTGGGCCGGGCCGAATTTCATTTTGTTTAAGTTGTGGGTTGGGTTTCCTTTAATTAAAGATGGGCTTAGCCTTTTTTTAAAATGGGCTTGGGTTTTAAAGAGGATTCTGGGCTAGACCCGCGCTTCAGGCCCAGCCGGGCTGGTGGTTGGCGATCCGGGTCGGTCCCAACCCGAGAATCCTACCCGGATCCTTTTTTAATATTATAATATTATATATTTAAAAAAAATTCAAAAAAATAATTTACATTTTCAGAAAAATCAGGAAAAGCCCAGAAAACAGCTTTTGACTAATTTTCTCCACAAATGCATTTGAAAAAAAAAAGAATCAAACATCATATTTAAACAAGATTAGTTAGCGAAGACATTAGTAATTTATTAGTGTAATCAAGTTTGTGATCATAGTTTATTGAGTTGCTCATGACTAAAACATTTCTCTTAATATTTTATTTGGGTTTCCAATCAATCCACCCCAAATCAATTAGTGGTGACTCATATTTGAATTTGACTTATAAGTTAAAAAACTCAAATCATAAGTTGTAAATTGGTGAGCTTAGGAGAGATCGGACTAATCCTATAGACTTAATCGGTGATTAGCCTCCAAAGGCATACCCACAAGGGGTGTCGCTTAGGGGGTCGTAATAAATTTATCTTACTTTTTGCCAATTTAGTCATAAACTTTTTCACTTTTTTTCAATTAAGTTCATTTGACAAATTTTGACTAGAAATTTCTAATATGGATGACTAGTATTGACGTGAAACTTTTTTTCAATAATATTTCAAAATTTTTGTATTTTTTTCAATTTTTTTTTTGCTTTTTGTTTTTTGGAGCTTTGGTTGACAAGGGTTGCCGACCCCCTCATTGATGAGTCACCCGAATCAATGAGGGCTGCAATGCCCTCGCCCACAAATGACGAGGGTTAGCCAACCCTCACTTGTGGCCAGCTAAGGTTGGCCAATGACCCTTGCTAGTCAAAACTCCGTGAACCTATAAAAAAAGGGAAAACTTATAAAAAATTCAAAATATTATTAGAAAAGCATTACGTCGCAATTTCTAACTAAAATTGGTCGAATAAATTTAATTGACAAAATATAAAAATATTTAGAACTCAATTAGTAAAATTAAAATGCTTAGGATTGAGTCCTAAATCTTTTCAAAAATTGCCAAATGAGTCTATTTGAATAATTTTGCCAAAAATTGCTAACATGAACGCCAGTTGTCCCATATAGCACGATAGGTGCTGACGTAGACAATTTTTCAAAGAATCTCAAAATTCATTTTAACTTCTTCAAGGATTTCAAGGTACAACGTCCTAATGACCTATTCATCCTATAGTCCTAATGCATCATATTTCACATTCTCTCTTTTATGAATTCATAAATGCCAAAGTTTTCTTGGTGATGTTTGATATTTTATGCTTCGTTATTGACATACATAATTTAAGTTTCATTTATTTTTGCTGTCTTCCTTCGTAATCCATTTCTTTTAAATATCGCTCTCTCATATACAACACATATATTTAGAAGAAAATGAAAATGAAAATGAAAATAATTTTACAAAAAATCAAATTTTCTTTAAATTGAGTTAAAAATCGTACAAGATTGATGCAATTTTTCATTTAAATGAAGGTCCCTGCTGAGGCCAGAGCTAATCAGGGCATAAGAAGAGCAACCATTAATGCTTCCAAAATGATGATGAAAGTTGCCAACCGCTAAATCCATACGGAATGAAGACTTACAATAGACTCAACACAAGATGAAAGAAGAGGATTCTCATTTTTCTGAGTAATAAATACACAAACTCTGCGTTCAATTTACACTCAGCTTAGGAAGAAATTGCAGTTTCTGTTAATCTTCCAGATCAACAGGGTCGAGAAAGGTCACCTCCGCTTGAGCCGAGGCTCGCCGGAAACGTACTAACTCCCTCAACAACTCGCCTTCTCCGCTTGTGGAATTTGGCCTGATCGTCATCGTTTGTAGTTTCGGTGAACTAGCCAGCAAAAACTTCATCATTTCCTGCTCTGGCTTACTACCGGAAATTCCATCCATCGATACAACTTGTACCTGTTCTAGGCAACACGCCTGGTGGTCTTCCCAAAAGTCAGCCATTGTCCCAATCAACGTAGTTTGTTGATTCTCGGCACAAGACTGTTTTTAATGATGAAAGAGCAACTTTAACATAACGATGCATAGAAAGAGAGCAGAGAACGTGATTTGTCTATTTCCTTTATGAATCATGATCCCCGGACTGCGATATCTTTCTTTTTTGGGTGAACCGGATTACTTATACCGACATTTATTCTGAAAATGTATCATATAGTTGCTGTAAAGTATAGATTAGCTCTCTTTTTCATCAAATTTGATGATTAAAAGCACCTAGGTAATACGGCGATCACTAAAAATCAAATCAAATTGATTATTTCCGACGTGTATTTTAAAACTTGATACAAAGGAGGCATCGGTCTTCGACACTCATTCACATTTATTTACAATAATATGTTCTATCATACAATTTAATTAGTAAAATCCATTTAGACTACAGTGATAGATCACTGGACTTTAAGTTTGACTCGCTATTGCCAAGTAACAAAAAATTGTGGAGAAGATCTCATAAATACCTAAATAATACCTTTGATAATAGTTCCGAAGAAATACCGAATATTCCGCTGAACGCTAGACTCCATGATCATACTCACCTGAAAGCCTACATGTTCCAATTGAGGAGAGCTTCTGATTAGGCACATAACGGTCGAAATCTCCTCCACACTGTTGAAGTCTATGCATGAGGAGAGGTACTTCAAATGAACGAGTTCATTAGGCAATGTCTGTGGAACATTTCCAATAGCCAAATACTGCATAAATCAGCCAACACCAAGTGTCAATAGATACCAACGATTTAGCAATGGAACACACATATTTTCATCCCAAAAATAATAGTGAATAAAGTCCTAACAAATTTCAGAATTTATGCTCTTAAAATGTACCTTCAGTGAGTAATTTAAAAGATCGAGACCCTGAATTTTGGGCAGATTTCGGAAGACTTCGTGCAATTTGTTCGAGCCGGCATCGGCGGGTCCACAATTGTTAGTAATATCATCAGAGAACCCTACCGTGACCCACTTCAAAAGGTTCATAACACCGAAAGCGACGTCCTGAAAAGCACCTTCAACGGTAAGCCACTCAAGGTTGCCAGCTTCAATGTTAATTTCCTTAATCCTCTCTAAGTTCCTCAACATCAAATGTTTTAGTAGGGGGCAGCGAGAAATCAAAGCCTCAAGCCCGTCTGGAGACAGCTCAACGTGTTGAAGATCCAAACTTTCCAAGTTCTTGAATCCTTCAAACGTCGACGGGATTTTCACCAAACATCCATATAGTTCCAAATGAATCAGGTCCTGGCAATTGAATAAGGAGGTGGGAATCTTGTAACACTGCCCTTTCCAGATTTCGAGTATGATTTCTTTGACGAGCACTCTGGATAGATGAAGAATCCAGTGGTCGATGTCACTCGTGGCAGAAAATTCTTCGTGAGAGAGCTTGAACTTCTGTATCGGGCCAGTATGAAGCAAGATGACCTTGTCAATTGTCTTCCCTAAATGTTTAGCCCTGGTACATTGGTCATCAAACACAAGCTGTGGAATAGAGGACCATTTGTACCTCCACTTTCTCGATAAAATACTAGTCCTCACTGCCTCCTTAATCGGCAAGCGCGACAGGATTTGGTCTGTTACGTCCCTCGGTAACTGGCTGATCTTGTCCAACTCATTCATCATTTTTTTCTCACTTGCGATACTCTACAGTTTCTTACAAATAGTGACGCATTAGGATTGGTTAGACAAGTAAATTAAAAAAAAGACACTAATAAAATTCTAAATTTGAAATAATTACTTCCCAAACAGATTCCCCTACATCTAGATATAAGCACTAATTTTCCTTGGGTGCCATATTGATATCTCCATGGATGGGCACTTTAGTGAGAGAGACAAAAATTTTAAATATATATGGATGAACACTCAAAAGTGAAAAAAAAATCATCTAATGTCCTCAAGTAATTTCTAAGATAAGAAGAAAAAGAAATAAAAAATAAATTGTCATACATGAAAATGTACGCTCTGAATCAATTTTTCTTCATTTTAGCCATTAATTTAAAATTCTCTAAAATGCATGGTAACTTAAGAAGCAAATGTTAAGATTGCGAAGGATGCATGTTCACCCCATAATGTCAATCCATCGTTTAAGTGGGGCTCCTGTGGGACCCTGAATTATAAGGGTCTAAATTTTGCGAGTGCTCATGCACGGAGTTCATGATGTTCATCCTCTAAAAAACCCATTACTGCTACTTTCTATCCTTTTGGCGCCAGGCCCGAGACAGATTTTAGACTCGATATATGTTTTGCATAAATACCATGTAAAGTTCGACTGTAGTGCTCACCGGAGGATTTGTTGAAGTGACTGTACTGTTCTTGCTTGGCGATTTACGGAACTTCTGCGACAAACTGTATTCAGTCAACCTCAGAGAGAGAGAGAGAGAGAGAGAGAGAGAGAGAGGTCTTGTTGATAAGCAACACCTAGCTGAAGATGTTACTATAACGGGGCAGAGTGAAGCGCATTTGCAAGAGGTGTATAGTGAACTTGGAGACGCATGGAGAGCAGAAGAGTAGATTGGTTTTGTAGCATATGAAAGCAGCCAATGAAGTCTTCCCTCTTGAGAAGTGACAAGACTCCTTCGCCGAGAAGCATGTAACAGTGTGTTCAACCCTTTTCTCATCTCCGTTGCCTTTCTAAACGTGTAGTACTGGAGTTAAAGCACGTCCAAAGCGCCAGCATGATGCTGAGTGTCTGTGTATGAAAGATATATTATACTAATAAAAAAGGTAATCAATTTGGAAGGAACTTAATGATTATTTTATAAAGTGGATGTAGCGGATAATTGTAAAACATGTTTAAACAAGTAACAATTGATGAAATGATCACAATGGTTGGTTGGATCTTTATAATTTTTATCATTGGTAATTATGAAAATATAAAAAGAGTGAAAACATTCCTTATTTGTCCGATTACATCATTACATGTATCTACTCTTTATTAAATATAAGTAACTGGCAGCTTTTTTTCTTCAAAAGTTGGCAATAAAATTCCATGTTTTAACTTGGTCTACAAGTTATAACGTAAAGATATTGTGCAAAAGATCGACTACGTCACGTCAATCTCATGATCAACAAAGGACATAGTCTCCTCAACTACTCCAGTGACTACAATCAATCCATATAGATCAAGGCCAGACAAGAATTTCCCGAGCCCTCCTTTCAATTTTCAGTTAAAAAGATAAAGGCAAACTCTCCTAAAGATTAAAAAAAAAAAGCTACTTTTGTATTCGTGGCTCGTATTGCCTTATGGTTTCCCTTTTTAAAGTGGGAAGTATGAAAACCCAAGGTCGTACAATGACACTACACATTAGATTACTCGTGGGAAGACTCACATGATGAGGCTCCGTCACTGTATTATGTGCTGGAAAGGCCAGAGGCCAATCAGAGCCTTAAAGAGAACCAATCGTTTTGCTCCAATATCGTACAATGACACTACACATTAGATTACTCGTGGGAAGACTCACATGATGAGGCTCCGTCACTGTATTATGTGCTGGAAAGGCCAGAGGCCAATCAGAGCCTTAAAGAGAACCAATCGTTTTGCTCCAATATTGTGATAAAGTTGAAAAAAAAATAGAATATCTGTAGAACTTAGGGGTATCTATGTTAGCATTCAAATCAAATTTCTGGGTATAGGCCCTCTTCATCTTTGTATCAATCAACACGGACGAAGCTGTACGAACCAAGAACTAGGTCACTCTCTCCTTCACCTCTCTTATAGCCTTATAGGTCCAAATGGATAAACCGGACCTAAATTGATTGAAGGGGTTGCGAGGGTACTGTTGAAAATATATAACGATACGCGGAAACGACAGGATCTTGCAATTTACGTCAACACGAAAATACTAGAGAAAAATAAGGGCACCAGAAATTTACGTGGTTCGGTCCGATTATTGGTATCTTCATCCATGGGGAGAGTCAACAGCAAATAATCTACTATAATCGGAGAATCAGAGTTACAATCGCTCACACGCTCGAGTGTTTCCCACACCTAGATCTAAACCCAAACCCAAAGTGTTTACAAATAAACAATGTAAACTTACAGCACAAAATCACTGAGTGTTCAAGTCCTCTTGCAATTCGCTCACGAACATATGAAAAACAAGAACTCCATTATTTCTTGTATGCTTCGTATGGCAACTGCAGCTTCTTGGCTTGGCTTCTATTATTATGCGGCGCTTTCTTCTCTATCTGCTGAAGAAACCTTTTATATATATGTGTAAACCTAGCACTACTAGGTTTCTCCTATAGATAAGAGAGGAAACCCTTGTCTTTATCTTTTTGTGCAAAAGTAATCCTAGTTAAATTTGGAATAATAAGAAAACCAATCTTGAATAGGATAGAAAATATTTTGAACAAGTCAAAATCCTTATATGGATCGAGTTCGTGAAAATTCAAACTCGAGTCATAATTTAACAATTATCCACCTTGGCTCGATGTTTGAAGCCAAGTTATAGTGCTCATCATCCATGCTGCTCTCCCAACGCCCCGACGGACGCTCACTATCCATAGACGCCAATTATGCTCAAGCATAGCTTGAGCTTCGCCAAAGGAACAGGCTTGGTCATCACGTCTGCCGGGTTCTCTACCGTATCAATCTTTTTCACAATAACATTACCCTTTGCTAAGACATCTCGGATGAAGTGATACCTGATATTGATATGTTTCGTTCGTTCGTGATAAACTGGATTATATGCCAAATATATCGCACATTGGTTATCATAGTGTATATCAACACTTTTCTGATTAAGCCCAAAGTCCAAGAGCAAACTTCGTAACCATATCGCCTCCTTCGCTATAAAGGTTAGCACCGTGTACTCTGCCTCAGTCGAAGACAAGGCAACATGATCCTCTAAGGATGCTTTCCAACTCACTGCACCACTTGCTAGCGTAAACATGTAGCCTGCTAAAGACCTGCGATCATTCAAGTTACCGGCGTGATCCGAATCCACATAACCAGTGGTTTCACTGCCATTACTGTTCCTCTAGTATACTATACTCACGTCTACAGTCCCTTTCAAATATCTGAAGATCCACTTCACAGCTTCTCAATGAGCTTTACCAGGATGCTTCATGTAGCGACTAACTACGTTCACAGCTTGTGAAATATCAGGCCTAGTGCACACCATAGCATACATAATACTACCCACGGCACTAGAATAAGGAACACGGGACATATGCTCCTCCTCCTCCTTAGTCTGCGATGATAATTTATCTGAAAGTTTAAAATGGTTTGCTAAAGGTGTACTTACATATTTTGCTGACTGCATGTTAAAACGTGCCACAATCTTCTCAATATATTTCTTTTGAGATAGACGTAAAACTCCTGCAGCTCTGTCACGCAAAATCTCCATACCCAATATTTTCTTTCCAGCACCTAAATCTTTCATCTCAAATTTAGAACTCAACTGCCTTTTCGGCACATCAATATCAGACATATTCTTAGCTGCTATCAACATGTCGTCAACATATAAGAGTAGATAAATCAAAGAACCATTCTTCAATCTCCTAAAATAAACACTACTATCCATCTGACTTTTTGAGTAGTCTTGACTAGCCATGAAAACATCAAAACGCTTATACCACCACCTAGGAGACTGTTTTAGCCCATATAAAGATTTCTTTAACAAGCAAACATGATCTTCCTTACTCGGAATAGCAAATCCCTCTGGCCGCCTCATGTAAATCCATTCCTCCAACTCCCCATGAAGAAATGCCGTTTTCACATCTAGCTGCTCTAACTCAAGATCTTGCGAAGCAACTAAGGCAAGTAAAACACGAATAGAAGTATGTCTTACCACAGAAGAGAACATCTCGTTATAGTCAATGCCCTCTCATTGTGTATATCCTTTCGTCACAAGTCTTGCCTTATATCTCGATATCTCAACACTAGGAATATCCTCTTTTCGTTTAAAGACCCATTTACTTCCGACAATCTTTTGGCTCTTAGGTACTTCGACCAGCTCCTATGTCTGATTTCTATGGAGTGATTCCATCTCTTCACTCATAGCTCCAAGCCACTGTGATGACTCACTACTGGCTATCGTTTAAGAATAAGATGAAGGCTCATCCATCTCCACCTCGTTATCTATAGTTAACATATAAGCAATATCTGTATAACCATAACATACCAGTGGTTTAATTTGCCTTCTCTGTCTGTTTACGGCTATATTGTGCTGCAGTTGTGCTGATTGTTCATTATCATCGACTTTAGGAATTGCGGCCTCTTCTGTAGTCTTAGCTTCTGTCATCTCTGATGTCTTCAGAGTCTCCACCTGATGCTCTACCTCATTAATGACACTAAGATCTGTTTGCTCTGCTTGTTGTGTTACAGAACTCCTCTGTTGAAGCATTGTAGTCTCGTCGAAGATCACGTCTCTACTGATTAGAAAACTGGGCGATTTGGGATTAGTGCACCACAGCCGGTAACTTTTCACCCCATGTGCATAACCTAGAGATATGCACTTCTTCACCCTCGGCTCAAGCTTACCATCACTCATATGAGCATATGCAGGACATCCGAATATTCGTAATTCGGAATAATCAATAGGTTTTCCCGACCATACTTCCTCAGGAGTCTTTCACTCGATAGCAGATGATGGAGATCGATTTACCAGATAACATGTCATATTCACTGCTTCGGCCCAAAAATCCTTGCCAAGTCTTACATGCGAAAGGATGCATGGAGCTCGCTCAAGTAAAGTTCTGTTCTTTCGTTTTGCCATGCCATTCTGCTGTGGTGTCCCAGGTACTGTGCGGTGTCTCACAATCCCTTCTTTCTCGTAGAACTCAGTAAAATCTTTACCACAGAACTCCATACCATTATCGGTTCTCAAGCACTTGATCTTTTTATTTGACTGCTTCTTAATCAATGCCTTAAATTTCTTGAACCGATCGAACATATCATATTTGTGCTTTAGAAAGTATACCCATACCTTCCTTGAATAATCGTCGATAAATGTCAGCATATATCGGGCACCTCCTTTCGAAGGAACTAAAGAGGGGCCCCAGACGTTTGAATGAATATACTCAACCGATCGCTTGGTTGAATGAATAGCTGTAGTAAACTTAATTCGGCACTGCTTCCCAAAGATGTAATGCTCACATAAGTCTAGCTTTCCTGTCTTCTGACCCTTCAGCAACCCCCTTTCACTCAGCATCGTCATACCTGCCTCACTCATGTGCCCTAAACGCATATGCCATAATTGAGTCAAGTCAGAGTCTGACTCACTTGATAAAATTGTAGCAGTTCCGGTCACGGCCTCTCCTAATAGATGATAGAGAGAATTCACTTTCTTCCCCTTCATCACTGTCATGGCACCACGAGAGATTTTCAATACTCTACCTTCAGCGATGTACCTACACTCGATATCATCGAGTGTTCCCAAAGAAATGAGGTTCTTCTTGAGCTCTAGTACATGTCTCATGTTTGTTAATGTGCGCACCATCCCATCGTGCATCCGAATTCGAATTGTTCCTATCCCCACAACCTTACAGGCTTCATTATTTCCCAAAAGAACTCTACCACCATCTGCAGTCTAGTAAGTAGTAAACCAGTTCTTATGAGGCGTCATATGATAAGAACACCCCGAATCTAGCACCCATTCGTCTCCAGATGAAGTAGTAGTCACACATAAAACAGCTTCTCCATCACTAGTGGTCCCTTCGGCTACGTTTGCCACATTGCTTGTAGCATTCTGCCTATCACCTTGATTTCTCCGCTTCGGAAAATCTCTCCTAATGTGCCCTTCCTCATGACACTCAAAGCACTTCACACATCCCTTGGACTTCCAATTATGTGACTTTGATCTGCTTTTGCCTCTGCTGCTGCTAGGCCCTCGATGTTGATCTCTACCTCGAATCGTTAATGCCTGCGCTACTCCCTGCGCAAGACTATCATCATGCAACTTTCTCTACCACTCCTTAGAGAACAGAGCGGACTTTACTTCTTTAGAGGTAATCGTAGTACGCCCTTGCAATAGTGAATTAGTAAAGTGCTCCCACGACTCTGGTAAAGAAGCTAACAACATCATGCCCTGCTCTTCATCATCAAGTATTTTACCGACGCTCTTCAAATCCATCATGAGTTTATTAAATTCATCTAGGTGGGTTCTGATAGACGTACCTTCAGTATATCTAAACTGAAACATCCTCTTCAACATGTATAAGCGATTATTCAAACCCTTCGTTACATAGAGTGCATGAAGTCTTGCTCATAAGTCTGCGGCATCTTTCTCCTCAGCTACCTCTATTAACACCTCATCCGATAAGTTCAACAGGATTGTGCTCTTTGTTTTCTCCATTAGCTCTGCCCTTTAGAAGCTTTCATTATAATCGGCAACTCATCTTCGCCATCTAAAGCTTTGGCCAAACCTTGGGTTGTCAACAAAGCACGCATCTTGATGCTCAATAACCCAAAGTTATTTCTCCAATTAAATTTCTCAATTTCACCTTTCGTCTCAGACATAATTGCACTAACAGAATTTCCAGATAATAATTAGATAAGCAAAAGCCCCAAATCACAATCAAGAAATCCGAACCGAAGCTCTGATACCAATTGTTGAAAATATATAACGATACGCGAAAACGACAGGATCTTGCAATTTAAGTCAATACGAAAATACTAGAGAAAAATAAGGGCACCAGAAATTTACGCGATTCGGTCCGAGTATCGGTACCTACATCCACGGGCAGAGCCAGCATCAAATAATCCACTATAATCGGAGAATTAGAGTTACAATCGCTCACACACTCGAGTGTTTCCACACCTAGATCTAAACCAAAACCCAAAGTGTTTACAAATAAACAATGTAAACTTACAGCACAAAATCTCCGAGTGTTCAAGCCCTCTTACAATTCGCTCATGAACTTACGAAAAATAAGAACTCCGTTCTTTCTTGTATGCTTCATACGGCAACTGCAGTTTCTTGGCTTGGCTTCTATTCTTGTGCGGCGCTCTCTTCTCTATCCGCTGAAGAAACCTTTTATATATATGTGTAAACCTAGCACTACTAGGTTTCTCCTATAGATAAGAGAGGAAACCCTTGTCTTTATCCTTTTGTGCAAAAGTAATCCTAGTCAAACTTGGAATAACAAGAAAACCAATTTTGAATAGGATATGAAATATTTTGAACAAGTCAAAATCCTTCTATGGATCGAGTTCGTGAAAATTCAAACTTGAGTCATAATTTAACAGGTACCATAACCTATTTATAGTGGGCATTCTAATAGTCTCATTCATCATAAGTTGGGAAAAGTGTCAAAAAAGCCCTAAACCTTTTGTATTAATGTCATTTTAGTCTTAAACCTTTTATTGGTGTCAATTTAGTCATGATCATTTTATTAATGCCAATTTAGTCATAAGCATTTTAACTTGGTGCTAATTTAGTTATAAAATTTTTAATCTAGTGCTAATTCGATCCTTCCGATTAATTTTGGTTGGATTTTGCTGATGCGGAAACTAGATGATTGATGTGGTACAGTCGGCGCTGACATGAAGAACTTTTAAAAATATTTTAATATTATTCCAAATTATTTATTTATTTATTTTCTTTCCTTTTTCCTTTTCTTTTTTTCCCCTCGTTTCATCCTTCCTCCAACTAGTTGCCCAATAGGCGATTTCCCAGAGGGGAGGGCCTGGCAAGGTAAAGGTTGACCTTGCTGGCCTTCGGCACGCCTCATTGGCCACTACCGAGGCTCGAGCCCTCGCCAATGACTGTGAGGGCGCACAAGGCTCACCCTTGTCGGATCCGGCCGGGGTTGAGCCCTTGCCAAAGGTTGCGAGGTCACGCCTACGACAGCTCGAGCCTTGCTAATGGCTAGGCAAGGTTGACCTTGCTGGCCCTCCCCTCTAGCTAGTCGTCCAGCCGACAACCGGTTGGAGAAAGGAGAAAACTAGGAAAAAAAAAGAAAAAGAAAAGAAAAAGAAAAGGAGAAAGGAAAAAAAATAGATAAATAAATAAATATTTTGAAAAATATTAAAATATTATTAAAAGTTGTCCATGTCAACACCGGTTGTACCACGTCAGCTGTCTAGTATCCACATCAACAAAATCCAACCAAAATTAGTCGGAAAGATAGAATTGGCACTAGGTTAAAAGTTTTAGAATTAAATTAGCACCAAGTTAAAATGTTTATGATTAAATTGATACTAATAAAATGTTTATGACTAAATTAGTTCCAAGTCAAAAAAATTATGACTAAATTGACACAAATAAACAATAGAGGATTAAATTGACACGAATGTAAAATGTTTAGGATTTTTTTGACACTTTTCCAATCATAAGTCACTTTTAAAAACTAGCCTACACTGACCGCCCAATCATATTGTAATACCGAAATCAAGATGTGCTAAGCACTTGATAACTTGATCACACAACTGTATTTGGACTGTTTACTACTGTCTCGTATGTCTAATTTACTCAAGAACGGTATGTTACTCATAAATTAAAATATTATGCGACTAATGTTAGCCCACATTTATAAGAATTTCCAACACCTTGGCCAATATTAACTGCAAACTATTTTATTAAAAATTGAAGTTGATCAAATGACTCACAGACTATTTGAATTTTAACTATATGTGGCCACCTAGAAACAACATTTCGATAAACAACCCCGACGCACAAACTCATCGACGCCAAACCCTCATCATCGTGACATCTCTCAATAGATGCCCGACAACCTTAATTAAGAATGCCAAGCAGTTTAGCCATCATGGGTCAACGAGGGAGTGTAGCTGAAGTAGCATTCTTTAATGTGATATAATGTAATGCTCTTTTTAAGTCTGGTCCTCTTTCAATTTTTGTGGAAACTATATACTTCAGAAGAAGTCAAGAAAATTCAATCGGCACTCATGACATATTTGTCCCTTATGACCTTAAACTTACCTTAATACTGTGTAATGTTATTCTTGAAAAATATCCTTTCGATAGAAGCGTCATACCCGAGACACACACCCAAATCTACTAGGATTAGCAATGTGCACATTCAAACATGATATACCAATCAACTCATAATGATGATTATTACATATAATAACCACATATTCACTACATACGAAAGAATATCTGAATAATTGAAAAAAGGACAACGAGTTTTTGCAATAACTCCCACATACCAAGCAAATCAAAAAATTCTAAAACTCCTCATCGTTAACATGTTTCTCACACTATAGGTCAACAATATTATAACTTAAATTTTAGGAACAACGGCAACCATATTCGCATTTCAAAAAAAAGAAGATCAGCAACTTACTTTTATCTATTGATGTAAATAATGATGCCACAACCACCTAAACTTTCCTTATTTTACAATCGAATATTAAATTTTTGTTTTTGTTCAATCAAGTATCTGAACTTTTCAAATGTCTGTGTATGTGAGACATCTATTAAAAACATGAATGGAAGATGACAAATTGGACACTACCGTTACTAAAATAGCCATTGACCATCCATATTGAGGTTCTATATGGGAAATATTATTCAATCAACTCTCAATATATTGTACAGATGTCAATTCAATCATAAACCTTCTAATTTAACATTTTGATCCTAAATCTTTATACAAAATTCTAATATAATCATTCGAATAATTTTACGCTGGAAATCATTGATGTTGCATAACGCCACCTCAATATTGATGTCACTGTAGACCAAACTGCGGGCTTTATGATCTTTGGAGCTTACCTTATCAATATTGATCTCGATGAAAAGCTCTTGCCACGAGCTTTCCAACAACGTGAAGATGTGTAGAAACTTCATTGTCACTGTCATCAGTAGAAGATGCATCATCTGCATCTGCCATCTTCTGCAGATCTGCTTGAGGAAGCTTTATGCATAATGATTTTTCCCTTTACAGACTCCTTTTCATCGGATTGTTCAATCTGAACTTCACATTCCATGAAGGATCCAATTAGCTAATTTAGTGAGATAGTTGATAGATCTTTGGGCTTTATAGTGCGCTTTTCTTGGGTCTCCATTCCTTTGGTCAACACCTTAGAATTGTCTTCATTAGTTTGACATTTCCGAAGGTTTTCCGAGTGCAATTACCATTCACACTATCTGCTAGTCTAGTTTGAACATTCGCATGATGTTCTCATCTAACTTCATCTTGAAGAGTTTGTAATCATCAACTAGGATCTTGGCTCTACTCTCCTTCATGCTTACACCAGTTGTACCTTCATGTGTTCCGATAAGTTCATTCCAAATTTCTCTGACTGAGGTACGTGAAGAGACATGATTAAATTCAGTCAGAGACAAAGGCGCAATATAAAACATGCCTAACCTAGAAATTTAAAGAAATCTTTAAACAATGATCCACAATATACTATTTTTCTTCTTTCTGATGTCCATTTTGTCACAGTCATAGGAAGAAATCACCCAATTTTCACACAATCTTCCAATGCTCATAATTCACGGATCTTATAAGCATAGTCATCTTGGCACTTGCGATATAAAAAGTTAGAACCATCAAGTAGAGGTGGACGCGTGATTGAATTTCCTTCATTCATAATTGTCCCAACAATGGTTGCCATTTGACCTTTGACTCCAAAGTAAAAACACTTCCTCAAATCCTGAGCACGAAACTTTTATACCAAATATAAGGTCTAGATATAAAAATAAAAATGGGGTGAACTGGTTGAAACGACCACGGGTGATTTTTCAAATCTTTTCATCTAAGTGCACATTTTAAAACTTCTATTGTAGCTTTTGAAACTTCTAGAAACTCTATGACCGTAGCACGGGAAGTGATCTTATGCAAGTATAGGCGACAACAAAGAGAAAAATGGATAGAGATTATAAAGACAAGATTTATAGAGGTTCAGCCTTCAATTTGCCTAATCCACTCTACCAGCTTTAGCGACTCAATTAGGCCATATCAAATAGTATGAACAAGTATTAGTACTTCCATGCAAAACATATTTCTCTTACATTTCGTCTTCCAGAAGACTAGTTTCTCTATTCATGCCCCGCATTAGAACTAACCATATCTTCTGCTGATACAACCACAACAATGTTAGAGCTCTCACATTTTCCATTGATCCCACTGTTAGAACATTTAAATAATTATTAAGATACACATGCAAGCTCAGATGACTTCCCTGGAGAGACATCCGGGGAGGCCAGAGAGAGAGCAAGTCCGAGAGAGGTTGTAGAGAGAGATCCAGCGGAGAGAGAGAGAGAGAGAGAGAGAGAGAGAGAGCTGTGCGTGAGGAGTGGCACCGCCGTCATCCCTACCGCGGCGACCCTCCCTCGTCCGGCGAGTTCCAACTGGCGTCCCTAGCTGAACCATTAAGTGTCGCCCCTCCCCCCGGACCTTTTTTGCTCTGGTTTTTGGCGTACGGGGCCGGAGTTCGCGGCCGCCCGGCTCACGCGAGCTCCAGCCACCGGCAGCCCTTCGTGAGGTCGCCGCGTGAGCTGTGGGTCATCTTTTGAGTGTGTTGGCACTGGTTTGGGTCCTGTTCGAGCAGAAAATCCCCTGTCCCAGTTGTGCACACCACCCGTTCGATGGAATACCTCGACGAGATCCATTCGTCGCTGTCGCCGTTCTGTTTTCGTTCGGCCGAAGAACGGTGACCCAGGTGGTGGTCGTGCCTTCGGGCCAAGCTGGCTGAGGCCTCGCCAGGGAGGACGTGCGGCTCCGCCAAGGTGAGGCGCACCAACCGTCTCGGCCGTCCCCGATGCGCCGCGGAGAGGAGGAGAGCGGCAACGGCCGCGATCCGGGTCCTGAACCGGATCGGGCACGGGTTGTATTCGGGTAGGTTTTGGTTGCGGGCGTGGCGAGGATGGGCCGGGCCGAATTTCATTTTGTTTAAGTTGTGGGCTGGGTTTCCTTTAATTAAAGATGGGCTTTGCCTTTTTTAAAATGGGCTTGGGTGTTAAAGAGGATTCCGGGCTAGGCCCGCGCTTCAGGCCCATCCGGGCTGGTGGTTGGCGATCCGGGTCGGTCCCAACCCGAGAATCCTACCCGGATCCATTTTTAATATTATAATATTATATATTAAAAAAATACAAATTCAAAAAAATAATTTACATTTTCAGAAAAATCAGGAAAAGCCCAAAAAACAGCTTTTGACTAATTTTCTCCACAAATGCGTGGATAATACTTGGAAAAAAAGAAAGAAAAAGAATCAAATATTAGTTAATTTATGAACGTAATCAAGTTTGCGATTCTAGTTTTTTTGGTTGCTCGGGAGTAAAATGCTTCCCTTAATATTTTATTTGGGTTTCTAATCAACTCACCCTAAATCAATTAGTGGTGACTCCTATTTGAATTTGACTTATAAGTTAAAAACTCAAATCATAAGTCGTAAATTGTAAGCTTAGAAGAGATCGGACTAATCCTACAAACTTAGTTGACCATTAGCCCTCGAAGGCATACCCACAAGGGGTGTCGCTTAGGGAGGTCGCAATAAACCTAACATACTTCAATTTAGTCTTAAATATTTTCACTTCTTATTAATTGAGTTCACCTAACTAATTTTGGCTAGAAATTTCTAACATAGATAACTAGCACTGACATGAGACTTTTTTAAGATAATATTTCAAAATTTTTGTATTTTTTTCCAACTATTTTTGCTTTTTATTTTTTGGAGTTTCGATTGACAAGGGTTGCCGACCCCCTCGTTGACAAGTCACCCTGAATCAATGAGGGCTGCGATGTGATGCCCTCACCCACAATTGACGAGGGTTAGCCGGCCCTTGCTTGTGGCCGGCTAGGGTTGGCCAGCGACCCTTGCCAGTCAAAACTCCGTAAACCTATAAAAAAAAGGGAAAACTCATAAAAAAAAATTCAAAATATTATTAGAAAAGTGTCACACGTCAACAATTTTCAACTAAAATTGATCGAATAAATTTAATTGACAAAATATAAAAATGTTTAGAACTCAATTGATAAAATTAAAAAGGCTTAGGATTGAGTCCTAAATCTTTTCAAATTTTGTCAATTGAGTCAATTTAGCTAATTTTGCCAAAAATTGCTAACATGAACACGGGTTGTCCCATATAGCACGATAGGTGTTGACGTAGACAATTTTTCAAAGAATCTCAAAATTCATTTTAACTTCTTCAAGGATTTCAAGGTACAACGTCCTAATGACCTATTCATCCTATAGTCCTAATGCATCATATTTCACATTCTCTCTTTTATGAATTCATAAATGCCAAAGTTTTCTTGGTGATGTTTGATATTTTATGCTTCGTTATTGACATACATAATTTAAGTTTCATTTATTTTTGCTGTCTTCCTTCGTAATCCATTTCTTTTAAATATCGCTCTTTCATATACAACACATATATTTAGAAGAAAATGAAAATGAAAATAATTTTACAAAAAATCAATTTTTCTTTAAATCGAGTTAAAAATCGTACAAGATTGATGCAATTTTTCATTTAAATGAAGGTCCCTGCTGAGGCCAGAGCTAATCAGGGCATAAGAAGAGCAACCATTAATGCTTCCAAAATGATGATGAAAGTTGCCAACCGCTAAATCTAGGATAAGTACAGCGGGAGTGCCATAACTTGATACGGAGGGACACTTAAGTGCCAAAATTTATAAACGGTACACTTAAATGCCAAAATCGGAGCAAAATAGATCACTTAAGTGCCAACGGCGAGAAAATTCGGCCAAAATGCTAACGTGGCCTTTTTCCGGCGATCTAGGGTCGAAACGACGTCGTTTTTGTTGCTGATGTGGCGAAGTAAACCCAAAACGGCGTCGTTTAGGTGCTGATGTGGCCACCGCACCCAAAACGACGCCGTTTTGACTAATATTTATTTTTTAATAAATATTAATTAAATAATATTTAAAAAGTAAAAAAAAAAAAAAAGTGTGGGGAGATGACGGTGAGGGCCGCCGGCTCCGGCGGCAAGGGTCGGATGGCCCTCGCCAGACACCGGGAGAGGGCGGCGACCCTCTCCCGGATCTAGACGAGGGTCGCCCGCCCTCGCCCGGCCCGGGCGAGGGCCGCCAACGCCGGGGCGAGGGCGGCCAACCCTCGCCCAGATTTGGGAGAGGGAGACGACCCTCTCCCCGATCCGGTCGAGGGTCGGCCGCCCTCGCACCGGCGTTGGCGGCTCGCCCGGGCCACCGAGTTTCCGGTGGTCCGGGCAAGGCCGCCGACGCCGGGCGAGGGCGGCTAACCCTTGCCCCTCCCGGGCGAGGGTCGCTAGCCTTCGCCCCGAAGCCGGCGGCCTCGCCCGGCGCCGCCGGAAACTCGGTGGCGCGGGCGGCGCGGCGACCTCGCCTGATCCGGGGCAAGGGCGACCGACCCTCACCCGGATCCGGGAGAGGGTTGCCGCCCTCTCCCGGTGGGCGAGGGCCGTTCGGCCCTTGCCGGCGCAGAGCCGACGGCCCTCACCGTCGTTTGTCGCCACCGCCGCCCCATCGACGGTGGGGCGGCGGCAACAAGCCGCTCCCCACTTTTTTTTTTTTTTAAAAAATTTTTACAAAACAAATAGCGTCGTTTTTGGTGCGGTGACCACATCGGCACCCAAACGACGCCATTTTGGGTTTACTTCGCTACATCGGCAACAAAAATGTCGTTGTTTCAACCCTAGATCACCGGAAAAGGCTACGTCAGCGTTTTGGCCGGATTTTCTTGCCGTTGGCACTTAAGTGATCCATTTTGCTCCGATTTTGGCACTTAAGTGTCATTCCGTGTCAAGTTATGACACTCCCGCTGTACTTATCCCCGCTAAATCCATATGGAATGAAGACTTACAATAGACTTAACACAAGATGAAAGAAGAGGATTCTCATTTGTCTGAGTAATAAATACACAAACTCTGCGTTCAATTTCCACTCAGCATAGGAAGAAATTGCAGTTTCTGTTAATCTTCCAGATCAACAGGGTCGAGAAAGGTCACCTCCGCTTGAGCCGAGGCTCGCCGGAAACGTAGTAACTCCCTGAACAACTTGCCCTCTACGCTCGTGGAATTTGGCCTGATCGTCATCGTTTGTAGTTTCGGCGAACTAGCCAGCAAAAACTTCATCATTTCCTGCTCTGGCTTACTACCGGAAATTCCATCCATCGATACGACTTGTACTTGTTCCAGGCAACACGCCTGGTGGTCTTCCCAAAAGTCGGCCATTGTCCCAATCAACGTAGTTTGTTGATTCTCGGCACGAGACTGTTTTTAATGATGAAAGAGCAACTTTAACATAACGATGCATAGAAAGAGAGCAGAGAACGTGATTTGTCTATTTCCTTTATGAATCATGATCCCCAGACTGCGATATCTTTCTTTTTGGGTGAACCGGATTACTTATACCGACAATTATACTGAGAATGTATCCTGTAAAGTATAGATTAGCTCTCTTTTTCATCAAATTTGATGATTAAAAGCACCTAGGTAATACGACGATCACTAAAAATCAAATCAAATTGATTATTTCCAACGTATATTTTAAAACTTGATAAAAAGGAGGCATCGGTCTTCTGACACTCATTCACATTTATTTACAATAATGAACAATTTCGCTAAGGTTTTGTCAATTTGTTCTATTATGATATGTTATAGCATACAATTTAATTAGTAAAATCCATTTAGACTACATAGATCACTAGACTTCGAGTTTAACTCACTATTGCCAAGTAACAAAAATTTGTGGAGAAGATCTCATAAATACCTAAATATTACCTTTGATAATAGTTCCGAAGAAATACCGAATATTCTGCTGAAACTCAATGATCATACTCACCTGAAAGTCTACATGTTTCAATTGAGGAGAGCTTCTGATTAGGTACATAACGGTCGAAATCTCCTCCGTACTATTGAAGTCTATGCATGAGGAGAGGTACTTCAAATGAACGAGTTCATTAGGCAATGTCTGTGGAACATTTCCAATGGCCAAATACTGCATAAATCAGCCAAAACCAAGTGTCAATAGATACCGACGATTTAGTAATGGAACACACATATTTTCATCCCAAAAATAATAGTGAATAAAGTCCTAACAAATTTCAGAATTTATGCGCTTAAAATGTACCTTCAGTGAGTAATTTAAAAGATCGAGACTCTGAATTTTGGGCAGATTTCGGAAGACTTCGTGGAATTTGTTCGAGTTGGCATCGGCGGGTCCACATTTGTTAGCAATATCATCAGAGAACCCTACCGTGACCGACTTCAAACGGTTCGTAACACCGAAAGCGACGTCCTCAAAAGCACCTTCAACCTTAAGCCACTCAAGGTTGCCAGCTTCAATGTTAATTTCCTTAATCCTCTCTAAGTTCCTCAACTGCAAACGTTTTAGTAGGGGGCAGCGAGAAATCAAAGCCTCAAGCCCGTCTGGCGACAGCTCAACGTGTTGAAGATCCAAACTTTCCAAGTTCTTGAATCCTTCAAACGTCGATGGGATTTTCACCAAACATCTATATAGTTCCAAATGAATCAGGTCCTGGCAATTGAATAAGGAGGTGGGAATCTTGTAATACTGCCCTTTCCAGATTTCGAGTATGATTTCTTTGACGAGCACTCTGGATAGATGAAGAATCCAGTGGTCGATGTCACTCGTGGCAGAAAATTCTTCGTGAGAGAGCTTGAACTTCTGTATCGGGCCAGTATGAAGCAAGATGACCTTGTCAATTATCTTCCCTAAGTTTTCATGCTGAGAAGGAACCCCCTTAGCCCTGGTACATTCGTCATCAAACACAAGTTGTGGAATAGAGGACCATTTGTACCTCCACTGTCTTGACAAAATACTAGTCCTCACTGCATCCTTAATAGGCAAAAGAGACAGGATTTGGTCCATTATCTTCCTCGGTAATTGGCTAATCTGGTCCAACTCATTCATCATTTTTATTCTTACTTGCAATACTTTGGAATTTCTAACAAACAGTGACCCATTGGAAATGATCAGATGCGAACGAGTTAAAAAAAGAACTTTAACGAAATTCTATGTATAAAGTAAGAAACTTATATTCAAAAGAAAAATGAACATACTAAATCATAACTATAAAAATGAATTAAGTACTCAATTTTTAAAAAATATCGTCTATTATCCTCACGTAACTTTTTTTGATAAAAAAGGAAATAAATAAAAGTTGTAATTTTCGAAGATGTACCCTCCGCATAATTTAGTTTCTTTTGGCCATCAATTGGAATTCCCTACAGCCCATGGTAACTCAGTAAGGAAGTCACTGCCACGAGTGCTCATGATGCATTTTCAACTTTGAAATTTCGATCCTTGGATCTAGTGGGACTCGTATGAAGCCGCAAAATTCAGGGGTCTATATTCTGTGAGTGCACATGCACGAAGTGCAGTAAGTTCGTCCTCTAAAAGATCCACCACTGTTACTTTCTAATCTTCTTGCCCAAGTTCTGAGATAGACGTTAGAGTTGGTAGATATTACTTTCGCATGAATAAATACCATGTGCAGTTCGGCTAAAAAAAAGGGTAAAGTTCGGCTATATTGCTTACCGGAGGAATTGTTCTTGCGTAGCGATGGATTCGATCAACCTTTGACAGAGAGAGAGAGAGAGAGAGAGAGATGAAGTGCAATTGTCTGGAGCAAAAGGAAGAGCTAAATGCAAGAAGGGGAGTAGTGAAGTGGAGATACAGGGTCAAGAGGGAAGCCGGTTTCGCTTTTTAAAGTGGGAAAATTGGAAAGAGCCAAAGGCAACCCCTTATGGAGCAAGTTACTTTGGAACTCCTTTGTCAAGAAGTTTTTCAAAGTGTCCCACCCCCCTTTCCAACTCTGTCGCCTTCTACTTGTCTCCTAGCATGTCTGTCTGCCTTTACAGGAATAAGTTGGTAGTCTTTTGTCATCATTAATCATTGAAATTCCATGGTTGTGCTGTGCGAGCCCTCCAACTTCAATTTTCCATTAATGCTGCCCCGAAGTGGCGCCCCTGCTTTCCCTTAAAGTGAGTTCTAGGACCTCTCTGGTCTGACCAGACTGGTCATGGTCAAAAATGATTTTTAAGGAGTTAAATTCACGGAAATGATGTCGGATAGCCCAACCCGAGTGGTCTGCCTCGATGTAGACCAAAATCTTGGCTTCATAATCATTGGAACTTGCCTTATCAATATTGAGCTTGATGAAACTTGCAACAATCTTTCCAACAACGAGAAAGTTGCACAGCAATTTCTTTGTCACCGTCATAAGTAGAAGATGCATCATCTGCGTTTGTCATCTTCCGTGGATCTGCTTTACGAAGCTTTAAGTGCTATGATATTTTCCTTGTTAGAAACTCCTCTAATGGGGTTTTACGGAACATGCATAGTCGAAATAAACATAAATGCAAAGCAAGCAAAGATAAAATTCTACTATACATGTATTTCCAAAGGCGTTATTCGTGCATTTAAATCAAAAATCAGAATATCAAAAATGGGGTTAGTTGGATTACCTCTCGAAATGCGCCTTAAACGACTTGATTCAGATGTTCTTGTTCAAGTCCTATAGATGTCAGACCTCTAGTTCAGACAACAAACGAAAAAGAAACTCATAGGTAAATCACCACTATGATTATACTAGCAATCTCATAAAGACGATCCTGTGTACGTGGTCAGCAACCGTTATTGACCATCTAATCCTCTCTCTCCCACTCACCCTCTCTGCTCTATATATAATGTCCTAGTGAAGTCAACATTTAACTTTCTCCAGAAATTGGTCTGTAACCTCTCAAACAAGTTGAATGACCACTTCCTTCAAAAGTTGGTATCTAACTTCTCAAAGAAGTTAAATGACTACTTCCACCAAAAGCTTAGTGAGCAAGAGAACAACTTTAATGAGTGAGCTATGTTCGTAAGAGATTAAGTGAATTGGTTATGATGTGTGACATCCATAAGTTAATCACTAAACTGGTTGTAATTGTACTAACACACTAGTACCCAAAAGAATTGATTGTCCCAATTAATCTCTAAGTCTATAAGTCATGATTGACATCTAGCAACATATCATATCTACCCAAATAATGTGAATGCTTTAAGAACATAATAAACCTATCATTTTTGACTAAAGTGTAATTCAATTCCTCTGTTTTACTATATCTCGATCAAACAAAAACTATGAAATATTTGTCAAGTCACCGATTCAATTATATGCATAAACTTAATTGACATGTATTTTATATGAGACATAAACAATTCATTTTAGGTTGCAAACCCGGCCGAGAATTTCAATGTAGTGTCATAATTAGATCGCATAGGATATCATTACTATACCTTGCATGTAACAAGGAGACAAATTTCATGTTGCGCATGCGTGTAACTTCATATATGACGAACTATGACCATTAGGTATGAAGATGGATTAATAAATTGGCAATATACCAACACACAAGTCAACACCTTAGGTCTAAGGTTTATTTACACAAGACCAGAGCATGAACAATTAAAATTGACCACACTAGAAGCTTCCATGTCATTAGTTGTTCCATACGTGTTGCGTTTAGTGAATTTGTTTAGTACAAGCACCAGTGTTCTAACTCGGGCATCACAATACTCAATGACTTGTGACTTATCATTCCCTTGAGTATCCAATACTTAATAGTGAAGCTAAAAATACATCGATTTCAACTACATCATTAATATCCACTCAATGACATTGACTAGGAATAGTTTAAAGATTCAATCTAACTGTGACCCCGTTACACATATCCTTAACGTCTCAATAATAGGTCCAGTCACAAGTGATCTTATGGAATTATTCATATATATATATATATTTGGATAAATGAATGAATATGTTTTTTTTTCATTAATTAATAATAAGATTGATAATACAACTGAAATCTCTAACATGCAATTATTACATAGTAGCTTTAGGGCATACATTTAACATCCCCTTAACCGGAGTGTTCATTCTCAACTTCATATGCCATGAAGGATCCAATTAGCTAATCTAGTGAGAGAGTTAATTGATCTTCGGGCTTCATAGTGCGGTCTTCTTGGGTCTCTACTCCTTTGGCCAACACTTTATAATTTGTCCTCACTAGCTCGACATTTGCAAAGGTTTTCCAAGTGCAATTACCATTCACACTAACCGCGAATCTTGTTTGAACAGTTGTATGATATTCTCGTCTAGCTTCAACTTGAAGAGTTCGTAATCCTTGACCAGTATCTTAGCTCTACTTGCCTTTACGCAAGTTGAACCTTCATGCGTCGCAATAAGTTTATTCCAAATTTCTCCTGCTGAGGTACACGAAGAAACACGATTAAATTCAATTGGAGATAAGGCACAATATAAAGTTTAGGAGAAGATGTTCTTTCAGAGATAAGGTACCTTGAAAATTAAAGATATAATCATCCACAATTAACTTTTTTTCTTCTTTCGGAGATGATATTCCTTTCTGTTGCAGTCAAAGGAAGAAATCACCCATTTTGGACAATTCTCCAAAGCTCATTATTCACGGATTTTATAAGCATGGTAATCTTGGCATTTGCAATATGTAAAGTTAGAGCCATCAAGTAGAGGTGGACGCGTGATTGGATTTCCTTCATTCATGCTTGTCCCAAAAAAGGTGGCCATTTGATCTAGACTGAAGTAAAAACACTTCCGGAAATCTTGAGCACAAGACCTTGATACCAAATATAAGGTCCAGATATAACATTCAAAAGGGGAGTGAATTGGTTGAACTATGATGGGTGATTTTTCAATTCCCTTCACCTAAGAACGGATTTCAAAATTTCTACAAGCTGTAACTTTTGAAACTTCTAAAAACTATGTGAGTGCACCGTTGAAAGCGATCTTATGCAAGCATAGGCAACAACAAAGAGAAAAATGGAAAGAGATTAAAAAGCAAAGATTTATAGAGGTTCAGCCTTCAATTTGCCTAATCAGCTCTGCTAGCTTTAGAAGCCCAATCAGGCCATATAAATTAGTATGAACAAGCATTACACTACTTCCGTGCGAAACATGCTTCTCTTGCATTTCATCTCCTACAAGACTAGTTTCGCTATTGATGCCCCTCAACAAAATTAACCATTTCTTTCTGCTGATACACCCACAACAGCATTAGAGCTCTCACGTTCTCCTCTGATCCCACGAATAGATTTACAAATTCCTTCATTAAACACTAACATCACGAAATGCCAGAAATATCAAAAATTGATTACTTGAGTGCCATCAGTGATTTGCCTCACCGTAAAATCTAACGAGACATTAATTAATAATTTATCATTCGACAAGGCACACCGGTAAGTTGAAGTCGGCACTTTAGAAGGAAAACAATGTTGTTTAGATGTCTAATTGTACAGCCTTAACCTAATTCAAAGAAATTGGAGCAAAATTCGATTCTTTCTTCAAGAACCCTAATGGAACCCCTTTTTTTGGTATGTCATACCCTCACTCTTAACTTAATCTTAGACTATTGCCCTATCTTTTTGTAGAATGAATCGAAAGCCACACTTAAAACTAAACATCCCCATCCCAACCCATTGAGAAGATAGGCATTCAAACCTTTCACCTCCCCTTGCCTATGTGGGAAGGGTGGCCACTGGGCTTGCTCTAGCGGTTAATAAAACCCCAAGTGAAGTAGAAGAAGAATATTAGAAGTGCTAAAAGGTGCGTACGGCACTCACTTTAGTGCTGAAATTTTTATTTTATTTTTGTTATCACTTAAACACCAACTTCAATTTAAGTCCCATGGCCATATTTATTAGTTTCTCAATCCTACATGACTTGCTAGTATGCCCAGTCAGCATATAACCCTTAAATAATATCGTGCAATAGGTTAAAAAGTGGTCATTTCAATGACGGTCGTTAAAAAATTATTACTTTAGTACTGATCGTTATTAAAAAAATGATCATTTTAGTACTACTAATTGTTAAAAAGTGATCATTTCAATGACAGTCTTGTTAAAAAATGATCACTTAAGTATCGGTGGTTGTTAAAAAAATATTATTTCAATGCTAGTCATTAAAGTGATAACTTCAAGGCAAAAAAAAAAAAAAAACCCTTAGATAAAATTTTAATTATAATAATCACGTAATTTTTTTGGCCAAAATTTTTCACTAAATGTACTTAAGTGATCATTTTTCTCCAATTTGGCATTGAAATGAATCGATGAAAACTTTTAACACTAGAGCTCATTGTACACAACTTTTAATACTTCTAATATCCTTCTCCCAATTGAAGAATTGGGTAAATTGTCTCATCAAATTTACAATGAGGAGTAGCATGAGGGTTTCGGTGGAGGTCGGAGGGAGAGGAGAGAGATGAGAGAGTTGAGGGAAGAGAAGGCAGAGTGGAGGTGGGATTCGAGAGCTAAGGGGTCTCTAAAGGGAGGAGGCTTATGCCGTTGTGGAGGAGGAAGGAGTGGGTGCGGCGAAGATAGCGATGGTGAGGAGAGAGATGAGCGGCTTTAGAAGGTCATTCCAGCGTTCCTTCGTAGGGCTTGGTGGTGGCAACGAATGAGGCTGTGGCCAAGTTTCCGCTACCGGCAACCATTTGGTGACGGCGCAATGGAGGAGAAAGCTTCATTTGCTTCCCAAATTAATGCTTCCAAGTATGCTACCAAGAAGCAAAGGTTGCAAGTCAAGTTTGAGGTAAATTTATCATAAGTGTAGTTTCTGATTTTTCATGATATTAATCATTCTTATAACCTTAAACTTATTTTAATATTGTATGATGCCATTATTGAAAAATATCCTTTTGATAAAATCGTCATACCCAAGATAGAGGCCCTAATCATGAGTACTACTGGCATTAGCAATGTGCACATTTAATCATGATATAACAATCAACTCATAATGAGGATCGTCACATATATAATAACCAGATATTCACTACGCACAAGCATAAGCAATCCGAATGAATATCTGAATAATTGAGAAAAAGGACAACGAGTTTTTTCAATGACTCCCGACGACCAAGCAGGTCAAAAGATTCTAAAACTTCTTATCGTTGATATGTTTCTCACACTATGGGTCAACAATATTATAACTCTAAATTCTATGAACAACAGCAACCAAAGTCCCATTTCACCCTAAAAAAAAAAGATCAGTAATGTACTTTAATCCTTTGATGAAAATCACGCTAATGATCTAGTAAGCACCAAAACTTTTCCAATTTCATGATCCTATTTTTGTTCAATGAAGTGCTTGAACTTTTCAAATGTGGGTGTATGTGAACATTTATTCAAATCATAAATGGAAATTAGCAAATTCAACACTAATGCTGTTAAAATAGCCATTGACAGTCCATATTGAGGTTCTATGAAGGAAATACTACCCAATCAATCCTCAATATATTATACGGATACTAATTTAGCCATAAACCTTTGTACAAAATTCCAATTATAATTATTCTGATCAATTTTCACTAAAAATAGTTGACGCTGCACCCTATCACATCAATATTGATCTCCATGTAGACAAAACTCTCAGCTTCATGATCTTTGGAACTTTTCCGATCAATGGTGATCTTGATGAAAAGCTCTTGCCACCAGCATTCCAACAATGTGAAGATGCATCGCAACTTGTTTGAAAGTCCAACCCAAAAATTAAATTTATAGGTGGAAGGAAACCAAATGAATATAAAAAGCATTTAAGACCCATTATTTGTGGAAATTTTTTACACATGGAATTTTTATTACGCGCATTCACGTGGAATTTTTTACCACGCACCTTCACATGAAGTCAAATCTAAAAGGTTAAACTTTTAGAATAGTCGATAGTGGTCCCACAAAATTTTATATGATATAAGAGTTAGAGATCCTGAGTTTAATATGTCCACGCTTAATACTAGGCAAAATGACTAAACTAGACATGAGGGGGAGTGTTAGAATTTTAGATATTAAGTCATGCCTTCGCCCAATAGTTTAAACTTTTAAAACAGCCGACTGTGATCTCGCCAAATTCTCACACAACTTCATTGTCACTTACATCAGTGGAAGATGCATCATCTGCGTTTGTCATCTTCTGTAGATATGCTTGAGAAAGCTTTAGGTGAAATGATCTTTTCCTTTTTAGACTCCTTTTCATCATAGTGTTCAATCTCAATTTCATATGCCATTAATGATCCGATTAACTAATGTATTGAGAGACTTTATAAATATCTGGGCTTTCTAGTGCGTTGTTCTTGGTTCTCCACTCCTTTGGTCAACACCTTAGAAGTCTTCACTAGCTCGACATTTCCAAAGGTTTTCTAATCGCAATTCACACGATCTGCGAATCTAGTTTGAACATTTGTATGATGTTCCTCCCAAGGTACATGAAGAAAAATACAATTAAATTCAATCGGAGATAAGGCACAATATAAAACAAGCATAGCCTTGAAATTTATAGAAATCATTCTACGATCATCCACCACACTTCCCAATATCTTACGCACTGAGATTTTTCAAATCTCTTCATCTCAGAGCAGATTTTAAAACTTTTACAAACTGCAACTTCTGGAACTTCTAAAAACCGTGTGAGTGCATCGTTGACAGAGATCATGAAGACAAGATTTATAGAGGTTCAGCCTGCAATTTGCCTAATCCACTCTGCCAGCTTTAGCAGCCCAATCAGGTTATATCAATTAGTATGAACAAGCATTACACTACTTCCATGCAAAACATGCTTCTCTTACATTTCAAAGTCCACAAGACCAGTTTCTTTATTGATGCCCCAAAGCAAAATTAACCATATCTTTTTTCTGCTGATACACCCAAAACAGCATTAGAGCTCTCACGTTCTCCATTGATCCCGCGGATGGATTTTTACAAATTCCTTCATTAAACACCCTGACAAAATCACAATTCCCTGTGTTTGTGGAACAAACAACTTATACTCAAGTTCAACACGGCACAGCAAAACGATTGCAGTGAATGTTACTCCTATGTGTGATTCAATCCTAACGTGTTTTGGCTTCCAGATCAACAGATCAGAGAAAGATCACCTCCGCTTGCGCTGAGGCTCGCCGAGACCGCAGCAACTCCCTGAGCAATTTGCCTTCTCCACTCGTGGAATTAGGCCGTATCGTCATCTTTTGTAACTTCGGCGTGCTAGCAAGTAGAAACTCTTATCAATTTCAGCTCTGGCTCACTGCCAGAAATCTCACCCATCGATACAACTTGTACTTGTTCTAGGCAACACGCATGGTGGTCTTCCCAAAAGTCGGCTCCTGTCCCAAACCTTGTAGTCTGTTGATCCTCAGCACGACTCTGTTTTTTACGATCAAAGAGCAAGTTTGACACAGAGATGCATAGAGAGAGAGCTTAATTTAGTCATTATATTAAGAGAGACACAGAGCTTCATTCGTCTATTTCCTTCATCATGATCCTCGTACTACAATATGTTTTTTTTAATTTGTTGAAACAGGTTATTATACGATCATTCATTCTGAAAATGCAAAATTTAATCACTACAAAGAACAAATTAGCTCTCTTTTTCCTTAAATCAGTGATCAAACGCACCTAACGTAACATCATGATCACCAAAAATCATATCAAATCAAATTTGCCTGACATATATTCTTAAACTTGATACAAAGGAAGTAACACTCTTCTGATACCCATTTATCTTTCTTTAAAACGTGAACAATTTTGCTCAATAGGAAAGGATTCATCCATTGATTTCATTATGATATGTTATAACATACAACTTATTTAGCAAAATCCAAGTACACTTCAGTGATAGATCAGTGTACTTTAAGTTTGGTTCACCATGTGCTTCAATTTTTTTGCCAACTAATAAAAGATGTGGAGATCAGATCAAAAAGATATAAAAAAAAAATGTGGAGAAATCACACAAATAACTAAAGTAGATCTATGATAATAGTTTCAAAGAAGTACTAGAATGGTCCACTGGACAATAATTTCAATGATCATACTCACCTGAAAGTCTACTTGTTTCAACTGAGGAGAGCTTCTAATCAGGTAAGTAATAGTCAAAATCTCCTCCACGCTATTGAAGTCTAGGCATGTGAAGAGGTGATTCAAATGAACGGGTTCATTAGATAGTGTATGTGGAACATTTCCAACAGCCAAATACTGCACAAATCAGCTAAAATCAAGTGTCAGTAGATACCAACAATTAGTAATGCAGCCAACACATTTTCATCCCAAAAATAATAGTGAACAGGGGCCTAACAAATTTCAGAATTAATGCACTTATAATGCACCTTCAATGTGTAATTTTCAAGCTTGAGACTCTGAATTTTGGGCAGATGTCGGAAGAGTTCACGCAAATTGCTTGGGCTGGCATGGCCAGGTCCATGTTTGTTAACAATAACATCGGTGAAACCTACCCTAACCGACTTCAAATGTCTCATAAAACCAAAAGCAATGTCCTGAAAAGCTCCTCTTAGATCAAGCAACTCGAGGTTGCGAGCTCTGACAATAACTCGTGCAATCCCCTTTAAGTTCTTCAACCTCAAATGTTTCGGTTTGGGGCAGCGAGAAATCAGACCCTCGAGCCCATCCGGAGACAGCTCAACGTACTGAAGATCCAAATTTTCCAAGTTCTTGAATCGTTCGAACGTGGACGGGATTTTCACTAAACATTTGTACAGTTTCAAACGAATCAAGTCCTGGTAATTGAATAAGGACGTGGGAATCTTGTAATACTGCCCTCTCCAGATGTCGAGTACGATTTCTTTAATAGACACTCTGGATAGATGAAGAATCCAGTGGTCAATGTCACTCGAGGCGAAAAACTCTTTGTGAGAGAGCTTAAACTTTTGTACTGGGCCAGTACGAAGCAAGAGGACCTTGCCAATTATCTTCACGAAGTTTTCATGCCGAAATGGTAGAAGAGAAGTTCCTTCTCCGGCACTGGTACATTGGTCATCAAACACAAGCTGTGGAATAGAGGACCATTTGTACCTCCACTTTCTCGATAAAATACTAGTCCTCACTGCCTCCTTAATCGGCAAGCACGACAGGATTTGGTTTGTTACGTCCCTCGGTAACTGGCTGATCTTGTCCAACTCATTCATCATTTTTTTATCACTTGCGATACTCTACAGTTTCTGACAAATAGTGACGCATTAGGATTGGTTAGACAAGTAAATTAAAAAAAGACTAATAAAATTCTAAATTTGAAATAATTACTCCCCAAACAGATTCCCCTACATCTAGATATAAGCACTAATTTTCCTTGGGTGCCATATTGATATCTCCATGGATGGGCACTTTAGTGAGAGAGACAAAAATTTTAAATATATATGGATGAACACTCAAAATTGAAAAAAAAAAATCATCTAATGTCCTCAAGTAATTTCTAAGATAAGAAGAAAAAGAAATAAAAAATAAATTGTCATACATGAAAATGTACGCTCTGAATCAATTTTTCTTCATTTTAGCCATTAATTTGAAATTCTCTAAAATGCATGGTAACTTAAGAAGCAAATGTTAAGATTGCAAAGGATGCATGTTCACCCCATAATCTCAATCCGTAGGTTAAGTGGGGCTCATGTGGGGCCCTGAATTATAAGGGTCTAAATTTTGCGAGTGCTCATGCACGGAGTTTAGGATGTTCATCCTCTAAAAAACCTATTACTGCTACTTTCTATCCTTCTGGCGCCAGGCCCGAGACAGATTTTAGACTCGACAACTGTTTTGCATAAATACCATGTAAAGTTCGACTGTAGTGCTCACCGGAGGATTTGTTGAAGTGACTGTACTGTTTTTGCTTAGTGATTTATGGAACTTCTGCAACAAACGGCATTCAGTCAACCTGAGAGAGAGAGAGAGAGAGAGAGAGAGAGAGAGAGAGAGAGAGAGAGAGAGGTCTTGTTGATAAGCAACACCTAACTGAAGATGTTACTATAACGGGGCAGAGTGAAGGGCATTTGCAAGAGGTGTATAGTGAACTTGGAGACACATGGAGAGCAGAAGAGTAGATTGGTTTTGTAGCATATAAAAGCAGCCTATGAAGTCTTCCCTCTTGAGAAGTCACAACACTCCTTCGCCGAGAAGCATGTAACAGTGTGTTCAACCCTTTTCTCATTTCCGTTGCCTTTCTAAACGGGTATATACTAGAGTTAAAGCACGTCCAAAGCGCCAGCATGATGCTGAGTGTCTGTGTACGAAAAATATATTATACTAATAAAAAAAAGGTAATCAATTTGGAAGGAACTTAATGGTTATTTTATGATGGTTATTTTATGAAGTGGATGTAGCGAGTAATTGTAAAACATGTTAAACAAGTAACAATTGATCAAATGATCACAATGTTTGGTTGGATCTTTATAATTTTTATCATTGGTAATTATGAAAATATCAAAAGAGTGAAACATACCTTACTTTTCCTATTACATCATTAGATGTATCTACTCTTTATTAAATATAAGTAACTGGCAGCTTTTTTTCTTGAAAAGTTAGCCATAAGATTTCGTGTTTTAACTTAGTCTATAAGTTATAACGTAAAGATATTGTGCAAAAGATCAACTACGTCATGTCAATCTCATGATCAATAAAGGACATACTCTCCTAAACCACTCCAGTGACTACAATCAATCCATATAGACCAAGGCCAGACAAGAATTTCCCGAGCCCTCCTTTCAATTTTCAGTTAAAAAGATAAATGCAAACTCTCCTAAAGATTAAAAGAAGAAGAAGCTACTTTTGTATTCGTGGCTCGCATTTCCTCATGGTTTCCCTTTTAAAGGGGGAAGTATGAAAACCCAAGGTCGTACAATGACACTACACATTAGATTACTCGTGGGAAGACTCACATGATGAGGCTCCGTCACTATATTATGTGCTGGAAAGGCCAGAGGCCAATCGGAGCCTTAAAGAGAACCAATCGTTTTGCTCCAATATTGTGATAAAGTTGAAAAAAAAATAGAATATCTGTAGAACTTAGGAGTATCTATATTAGAATTCAAATCAATTTTCTGGGTTTAGGCCCTCTTCATCTTTGAATCAATCAACACGGACGAAGCTGTACGAACCAAGAACTAGGTCAACACCTTAGAATTGTCTTCACTAATTTGACATTTCCGAAGGTTTTCCAAGTACAATTACCATTCACACTATCTGCTAGTCTAGTTTGAACATTCGTATGATGTTCTCATCTAACTTCATCTTGAAGAGCTTGTAATCGTCAATGAGGATCTTGGCTCTACTCTCCTTCACGCTTACACCAGTTGTACCTTCATGTGTTCTGACAAGTTTATTCCAAATTTCTCTGGCTGAGGTACATGAAGAGACATGATTAAATTCAGTCAAAGACAAAGGCGCAATATAAAACATGCCTAGCCTAGAAATTTAAGGAAATCTTTATACAATGATCCACGATATATTCTTTTTCTTCCTTCCGATGTTCATCTTGTTGCAGTCATAGGATCACAATCTTCCAATGCTCATAATTCACGGATCTTATAAGCATAGTCATCTTGGCACTTGCGATATAAAAAGTTAGAGCCATCAAGTAGAGGTGGATGCGTGATTGAATTTCCTTCATTCATAATTGTCCCAACAATGGTTGCCATTCAACCTTTGACTCCGAAGTAAAAACACTTCCTCAAATCCTGAGCATGAAACTTTGAAACCAAATATAAGGTCTAGATATAAAAATAAAAATGGGGTGAATTGGTTGAAACGACCATGGGTGATTTTTCAAATCTTTTCATCTAAGTGCAGATTTTAAAACTTGTATTGTAACTTTTAAAACTTATAAAAACTGTGTAAGCGCAGCTTGGGAAGTGATCTTATGCAAGTATAGGCGACAACAAAGAGAAAAATGGATAGAGATTACAAAGACAAGATTTATGGAGGTTCAGCCTTCAATTTGCCTAATCTACTCTACGAGCTTTAGCAACTCAATTAGGCCATATCAAATAGTATGAACAAGTATTACTCTACTTTCATGCAAAACATATTTCTCTTACATTTCATCTTCCACAAGACTAGTTTCTCTATTCATGCCCCACATTAGAACTAACCATTTCTTCTGTTGATACAACCACAACAATGTTAGAGCTCTCACATTCTCCATTGATCCCACTGTTAGAACATTTAAATAATTATTAGGATACACATGTGAATTATTTTAGAGAAGTCCCATGTCGAAGAATTGATTTGGTAGGGAGCAATTAATATATTGTAGTTAACCTATAACTCATTGGCTTAAAGTGTTAAAATATTATATAATAAATCACGTCTTCATATAACAACTTAAACTTTTAGAATAGTCTGCAATAGTTTCACAAAATCTCATATCCATAAGACCATTTACAAATTCCTTTGTTAAACACTCCGACAAAATTACAATTTCCCGTGTTTGTGGAACAAACAAATTGTGTGAACCCTTACACTATTAATCCTTGTTCCCTCTCGCACTCATCCAAGTGTCTACAAAATAATAACAAGTGTATAGAGAAGATTTACTAGGAAACTCTCGACTTCCATTGTAAGAATCGCAAATTTCAGACTCCTGAAAATGAAAATATGTTCGTAAGTTCACGTATGAGCAGTAAAAATTTAAAGAAGTGTACAGGCCTTTTTTTTTTTGGGGGGTGAAGGGAATGCTTTTCAATTTCTAAAAGGATTACAAAGCCATAAGTGGCATGATCACCTCCGAAAAATTAAATATTGTAGCTAGCTTAATGGCACCGTTGCAAATTCAGTGTAATGGCAATCTAAATATGATACTTCCAAAGTGAATGGCTAAAAATGGCCCTTATGCAGTAGAACCGCAAAAGCTAAATCCGCTAAAGAACAATAAAAACCAGAATCTTAATATTTAGCACAATGTTAAACACTTGTAGGAAATGAAAGTCGACATAAAACCTCGCTTTTCATATATATTTTAGGTCTCGTGCTCTGCACTAAAAGTATTAGTAAAATGCCGTGCACAATTTCCGAAAGGGAAATGCAAAGTTTAATAGATTGTAAGAAGAAAAAAATTACATCAATGTATTGCTAGTTATGTGACAGACTTCGGATTTAAAGTGACGATACACTTTAAACTTGCAAATGAAGAATCATAGCCTAAAGATAGAGTCAAAACATTTTGTATATTTCAATTCACGGGGTGAAAAATGAGAAATTACATTGAAACTTTGTAAAAAATAAAAAAAATTGAAGTAACATTGTATAATATAGGGAGTCAAATTTGCGTTCGATTCCAATCCCATCTCTAATCCCGTGTTGCTCGTGTTTGAATTGTTGCGTTTGTAGACTAGCTAGTCTTACCAAAACTCCAAGCTAGTAGCTCATGTTTTAAAACTGCGAAAATGAGGTGATCACGACCAGAGCATATAACATTGTGCCAGTGATAGGCTCGTGTGAGTATATTAAACATACAATGTGGTAAGATAGTCATGTAAATAATTATGTTGGCTTTCATATATTATAATGTTTTAGCAACATTATAAAATGACACAAACCATGGGAATTCCAATATAACAAATGCTAAGCAAAATAATATTTCTTTAACTCGCAAAAGGATTGTCTTTGATTAAATAAATGATCTATTAAAGTAGGCCATTTCCATCGAAAGCGGATAACAAGTCATTTGTTTCCTAGGGAAAGATTTTGTGGCCAAGAGTAGACCGTCACTTTCCATGAGGTGACAGCACCGTCTTCTTTGCATTTCTAAAACATAAATGCTGAAAAAGTCTTCAAATTACCCAAAACAACACTACTCTTCTGGCTCATCTTTCTTTCCAATTACCTTTTGTAAATTTGAGAATGGGAAAGATGTAGTACATTAATATATCCAGACCCGACCCAGAAAAATACCTACGAATTACATCATTCAGTGTGAAGACTAGTATAATCAAAGCCAGAGAGCCAACCCGGGCCATAAGAAAAGCAACCAGTTGCTTCCAAATATGACTATATATGGGATAAAAATGTCCTTACGAGAGTCTAACACAGGATGAACAAAGAAAATTCTTAGTAATTCAAAAGAAAATTTGTCTATATGATATTTTCAATTTCAACACAGCACAGCAAAACAATTACAGTGACTGTTATTCCATGTGTGATTCAATCTCAACGAGGGTTGTCTTCCGGATCAACAAGATCAGAGAAAGATCACCTCCGCTTGTGTTGAGGCTCGTCGGAACTGCAGCAACTCCCTGACCAACTTGCCTTCCCCACTCATGGAATTAGGCCGGATCGTCATCTTTAGTAGGTTCGGCGAGCAAGTAAGCAGAATCTTTATCAATTCCAGCTCTGGCTCACTGCCAGAAATCCCACCGATTGATACAACTTGTACCTTTTCTAGGCAACACGCCCGATGGTCTTCCCAAAAGTCAGCCGTTGTCCCAATCCTCGTAGTCTGTTGATCCTCGGCACGATTCTGTGGTTTTTACAGTTAAAGAGCAAATTTAACATAGAGATGCGTAGAGAGAGAGCTTACTTTGGTCATTTTATCGAGAGAGAGACAGAGAGCTTGATTTGTCTATTTCCTTTATTGTGATCCCCCTATTACAATATCTTTTCTTTTTGGCTAAAAGAGATTAGTATACCGTTATTCATTCTAAGAATACATAATTTAATCATTATAGAGTACAGATTAGTTTTCATTGTCCTCAAATCAATGATCAAAAGCAACAGGGTAACATATGATCACCAAAAGGCAAATCAAATCAAATTATACCTAAAAATATAATCTAAAATTTGATACAAAGGAAGCAACAATCTTTGGATACCATTCATCTTTCTTCAAATAATGAACAAGTTCGCTAAATAGAAAAGCAACAATCTTTTGATACCACTTATTAGGTGAAACCCACTTAGACTATAGCAACAAATCATTATTATGTAAGTTTGGTTGATTATGCAATCATGGTTTATTCCAATGATCACCCTTTCTACATAAAAAGGGGAGGTGGGGCTTATGAATCCCCACCATCTCATGGGGGTTGGGTTAGAGATGATTTAACTTTAAATATGGGTTGCGATTCTTACTCTCTGTAAGGAGGCAAAACAAAAATTTTAAAGTGAGACTTAGAGTGGAAGTAGATTAGAACCGACCAAAAAAATTTTGGTTCATTATGCACTTCATAAAAGAATGTGGAAAAATTAGATAAATAACTGAATACGACATGTGATAATAATCTCCAAAAAATACAAGATTAGTCCGCCAGACACTGATCTCAATGATCATACTCACCTGAAAGTCTACAAGTTTCAACTGAGGAGAGCTTCTGATCAAGCACATAGCAGTCAAGATCTCCTCCACACTATTGAAGTCTATGCATGTGAAGAGGCACTTCAAATGAACGAGTTCGTTAGGCGGTGTCTTTGGAACATTTCCAATAGCCAAATACTACACAAATCAGCCAAAATCAAGTGTCTATAGATACCAAGGATTTAGTTATAGAACCAAAATATTTTCCATCCAAAAAATAATAGTGAACAGAGTCCTAACAAATTTCAGAACTTGTGCGCTTAAAATGTACCTTGAGTGAGTAATTTTCAAGCTTGAGACTCTGAATATTGGGCAGATTTCGGAAGAGTTGGTGCAAATTGCTCGAGTCGGCATTGCTGGGTCCAAATCTGTTACCAATATCATCAAAGAAGGCTATCTTGACCGACTTCAAACAGTTCATAACACCGAAAGCGACATCCTGTAAAGCTCCTTCAACTTCAAGCCACTCGAGGTTGCCAGCTTCGACTTTAATTTGCTTAATCCCCAACTTCCACAACTTCAAACGTTTTAGCAACGGGCGACGAGAAATCAGCGCCTCAAGCCCGTCCGGAGACAGCTCAACGCAGAAAAGACGCAAACTTCGCAAGTTTTTGAATCCTTCAAAAGTCGACGGAATTTTCACCACACCGTGGAGGAGTTCCAAAAAAATCAAGTCCTGGCAATTGAATAAGGAGGTGGGAATCTTGTAATTCCGCTCTCTCCAGATGTGGAGTACGATTACTTTAACGGAGACTCTGGATAGATGAAGGATCCAGTGGTCGATGTTACTCGAGGCGTGAAATCCTTTGTGAGAGAGCATGAACTTCTGTATTGGGCCAGTATGAAGCAAGAGGACCTCATCAATTATCTGCACTAAGTTTTTTTGCACATTTGGTTGAAGAGAAGGAACTCCCCCAAGGCTGGTACATTGGTCATCAAACACAAGTTGTGGAACAGAGGACCATTTGTACCTCCACTTTGTAGACAAAATACTAGTCCTCACTGCATCTTTAATCGGCAAGCGCGACAAGATATTGTCCATTATATGCCCTGGTAACTCGCTGATCTTGTCCAACTCATTCATCATTGTTATTCTCACTTGCGATACTTTAGAATTTCTGACAAGTAACAACGCATTGGAAACAGTTAGACACTAATAAATTTAAAAAAAAACTTTAATGAAATTCCAAGCATAAAATAAGAAATATCTTAACTAAAAAAGAGAAATGAACATACTAAATCTTAAATATAAAATCGGATAACTACTCAAAATTGAAAAAACAAATTACCTAATATCCTAACGTAATTTCTAAATAAAAAAATAAGGAAATAAATAAAATGGCAATCTTCAAAGATGTACATTCCGGTTAATTTTTCTTTCTTTGGCCAATATTTGGAATTTCTTTATAATGCTTGGTAACTTACTAAAGAAGCAAGTGTTATGATTGCACTTTGCACAGGATGCATGTTCAACCCCGAAACCTCGATCCTTGGGTTAGGTGGGACAGGATTCATGTGGAGCAACGAAATCCAAGGTTCTAAATTTTGTGAGTGCACTTGCACGGAGTTCAGGAGTTTATCCTCTGAAAAACCGATCATTACCGCTTTCTATCCTTGGCCCGAGACAGATGTTAGAATCGATATATCTTTTGCATGAATACCATGTAAAGTTCGGCTCCAATTTAAGAGAGAGAGAGAGAGAGAGAGGGAGAACCATGTAAAGTTCCGCTATGTTGCTCACCGAAGGAATATTTGAAGTAACTGCACTGTTTCTTGCCTGGCGATTTTAACGAACTTCTGCAACCAACTGCATTTAGTTAACCCCCCAAAGAGAGAGAGAGAGAGAGAGAGAGAGAGAGAGAGAGAGAGAGAGATCTTGTTGATCAGGAACACTCAGTTGAAGGTGAAGGAGTTAGTATACGGGGCAGAGTGTACGGCATTTGTAGGAGGTGAATGGTGAACTTGGTGGAGAAACATGGAGAACAGAAAGGGTAGTTCGGTTTTGTAGAATATAAAAGGAGCCAACGAAGTCCCTGTCCCTCCTGACCAGTGAGAAGAATCCTTGGCCGAGAAGCTCCTTTGCCGAGAAGCAGGTAACAGTGTGTTCGACCCTCTTCTCAGCTCTGTCGCCTTTTTAAATGTGTAAATACTTAAAGCAAGTCCAAAGAGCCAGCATGTTACATCGTTTGTGTACGGAAAAATTTAAAAAAAAGAAAGAAAGAAGGTAAGTAAAAGTAATCAATTTGGGAGGAACTTGATGGTTATTTAATATGGTGGATGCAGCTGAGTTATTGCAAAACATTAAGTTGAGTAATCAATTAATGAAATGAGCATAATAGGTTGACTCAATCTTTATAGTTAACTACTGGAGTTTATCCCAGTAGTCACCTTTCTCACATAAGAAAAGAGAAGTGGGGAGTTCGAATTCACATTTTTTCAAAAGAGTTGGGGTGGGAACGATTTAGTTTCAGAAATAGATTTTGACTTTCACGGCCTGTATAGAGGCAAAGCAAAAGTCTAAGCACTTGAGTTGGACATAGAGTAAGACCAACAACAAAAAATCTGTATATATATAATTGATCAAAAATATTTATATTTTATATTTCATTTTTTGATTGGTCCTATTATACTCCTATTTTAACTCTCACTTTCAGATTTTCGTCATATCTTCTTATAAGGCATGAAAATCGAAACTCATACTTGAAACTAAACATTTATATTTTTTAGTCCATGGTAATTATGAAATATCAAAAAAGCGAAACCTACCTTACTTTTCCTATTATAGCATTAGATGTACATCTACTCTTCATTAAACATAAGTTTGTTGACAGCTTTTATTCTCAAAGTTTTGCTGTAAGATTTCAAGTTTTGCCCTAGTCTACAACATAACTGAAGGATATTGCGCGAAAGGTCAATTACGTCTTGTCATTCTCGTGATCAACAAAAAACATATTCTCCAAAATCACTCTACCGTGATTCCTCTTGCTCCATAGACGAAGGCCAAACAAGAATTTCCTGGGCCCTCGTTGCAATTTTCAGCTAAAAAGGTAAATGCAAAGTCTCCTGAAGATAGGGGGAAAAAGTTACTCTCCTTTTTAAAGTGGGAAGTGCGAAAACCTTGGGTTGTACAGAACCACTATGTATGATATTACTCGCTGGGAAGACTTGCATGACGAGGCTACCTCACTCTATTAGATGTTACAAAGACCAAAGAACAATCAGAGTCATAAATAAACCAATCGTTTTGTCCCTTTATTATGATAAAGTTGAAAAGAAAAGGTTGAGAATATATAGGAATAATGACACAAATAATTTCTGAACTTTGGCCTAATATGTAATTTGATCACTGGACTTTTAATTTGTTCAATACAGTCCTTGAACTATAAAAAAATGTTCGATGTGGTCCTTCCATTAATTCAAGATCAAGGATTATATTAAACATTTTCATATAGTTCATAGACTATATTGAACACATACAAAAAGACTAATTAAACAAATTAAAAATTCATTGATCACATTACACAATGAGCTATTTAATGACCAAATTGTAAGTTGGGTTAAAGTTCATGGGTTGTTTGTGTCATATATATATATATATGTAAAGGGAATGGTTTAAGTCTTTATATAGAATTTAAATACCTATACTATAATCAAAATTGCATAGCCGGTGTTAGTCGGTTTTTGTCTTTGAATCGATCAACACGTCGTATAAATCTAGAACTAGGTCATCCTCTCCTTTTCCTCCCTTAGAGGTAATAAACAATAAATGAATGGAATGACGGGTTGCAGAGGGAGACAAACTATTTATGGTGTGCATTCTAATAATCTCATCCATCTTAAAATTAACTAGCCTACTTTTGTAATATCGAAACGAAGGTGGGTTTAGTTCCACTATAACTTGATCATGTAACTACATCTGGCGTTACATACCATTGTCTCATATATTTAATTTACAATATATTATTCACAAATTAAAATATTCATTGTATGTGGTTATCTAATGCCTATTTTGATAACCATCCTGTTTTTCTATTTTTTTTGTTCTTTTGTTCTCCAAAACAAAAAAAATAGAATCAATTTGGTAACGTTGGTTAATTTTCTATGTTTAGAATAAAAAAAGTGGACAATGAAGAGATTTGGAAAAATAATAATAAGTAAAAAAATCTATTTCTTTATTTTGGGAATAAAAATTGAAAAAAATTATTCATGAGTAGAAATTATCTTTAAGAACAAAAATATTATCAAACGACATTTCTAGAAACAATCCTGACAATAATGACCTTTGACTAAGGTCTATCATGATATCTCCCGATAGATGTCTAACAACAATATGATTACAAATGCTGAGCAATTTAGCCAACATGAATAGATGTGATTTGACATTCGGCCCTCTTTTGATTTCTGTGGAAACTATATACTTTAAAAGAAGTCAAGGATATTCAATTGGCGCTAATGCCATATTAGTCTATCATCACCTTAAATTTACGGTATTATTATATGGCATCATTCTAGAGTTTTGATATAACCATCGTACCCAAGACAAACACTTAAAATCTTGAGTATCTACTAGATTTAGCAATGTGCACATTTAAACATGATATGACAATCAACTCATAATGATGATCATCACATATATAATAACTATATATTCACTACACCTAAGCATATGCAATACGAATGAATATCAGAATAATTAATAAAAAAATCAATATCATGGTGATGACACAATAAGTACCTGAACTTGTGTTGATTTTACAATGGAATATTTGAACTTTTTTTTTGTTATATCAAGTACCTCAACTTTTCAAATATGAGTGAATATGAGACGTTTATTAAAATATGGTAAATGGCAAATTGAACATTGATGCCGCTATACAACCATTAGCCATCCAAATTAAGGTTCCATATGACCTCTTGAAATGATGTCTAAGTCAATAGGGACATCTTCTTGGAGGTCAAATCTGTCCAAGTCGACACTCTCTCTTTCTCTTGTTATATAAGCGAGCCATGTTAGTAAAATCATGTAACACGATTATTTATTATTAAGAGATATCTCATTGAGTCAAATTTAAAATGTTGAGGTACTTGATTAAAATAAAATAAAAATTAGGTACTTGATTGTAAAGTTCAGAAGAATTTAGATACTTGCTTTGTCATAAAAGGTTCACTTGTATCGCTTGCATATATTAATAAACGAAAAATATTTTCATTACGCACATTTTTAAGCCTAAGTTGTTATCAA
>CM024686.1:41916684-42238299 GCA_014182735.1 Corymbia maculata | reverse complement strand
GCAAAAATGGTGTCTATTTGTAAATTTCGACGAGGGTCACCTACCGGGGGCACGCCGCCCCCCCGAACGGCGCCGCCCGTCTTGGGGGATCGAAAGCGGAACGGCCCCAACAAAGACGCCGGACCGATGATTTCGGCTGCCTAGAAGTCGGAAATTGGCCAAAAGACCACCCAGAATGGTCCCAAAACGCCTAGAAAACTCGCCGGCTTGACCCGTTCGCAGCATTTGGCGGGGATTTTGCTGTTTAGGTCCAGATTCTGGTCGAAAATCTCGAAAAGCGGCAACGAGATGGGGCCGTATGGACATCCGGCTGCAGAGACCCACTTCCCCAGCCCTGATAGGTCCTAAACCGAGCAAAAATGTTGTCTATATTGTAAATTTCGACGCGGGTCACCAACCGGCGGCACGCCAGCCGCCCTGGAACGGCGCCGCCCCATCCTAGCGGATCAAAAGCAAAACGGCCCCAACAAAGACGCCGGACCAGTGATTTCAACCGCCCAGAAGTCGGAAACAGGCAGAGAGACCACCCCAGAATGGTCCCAAAACACCTAGAAAACTCGCCAGCTTGACCCATTCACACCATTTGGCGGGAATTTTGCCGTTGGGGTCCAGTTTCTTGTCGAAAATCTCAAGAAACGGGCAACGAGACAGGCCCGTGCGGACATCCGCCGCCGAGCCCCACTTCCCCCGACTTTGATAGGCCCTAAACCGAGCAAAAATGTTGTCTATGTTGTAAATTTCGACGCGGTCACCTACCGGCGGCACGCACACCAACCTACCCCGTGAACGACACGCCCCCGTCCTCGCGGATCGAAAGCGGAACGGCCCAACAAAGACGCCGGACCGGTGATTTCAACGCCGCCCGAAGTCGAAAAAGCCAAAAGACCACCCCAGATTGGTCCGAAAATGTCTAGAAAACTCGCCGGCTTGACCCGTTCGCACCATTCGACGGGGATTTTGCTTTTTGGGTCCAATTTCTTGTCGAAAATCTCGAACAGTGGGTAGGGGGATGGGCCCATACGGACATCCGGCCGTTGAGCCCCACTTCACCAGCTCTAATAGGCCCTCAACCGAGCAAAAATGTTGTCTATGTTGTAAATTTCGACGTGGTCACCTAACGGCGGCACGCCGCCCGCCCCGAACGGCGCCGCCCGTCCCGGGGGATCGAAAGCGGAACGGCCCAACAAAGACGCCGGGACCGATGATTTCGACGCCCAAAAGTCGAAACAGCCAAAAGACCACCCCAGAATGGTCCCAAAATGCCTAGAGAACTCGCCGGCTCTACCCGTTCGAGCCATTTGGCGGGGATTTTGTTGTTTGGGTCCAGTTTCTGGACGAAAATCTCAAACAGCGGGCAGTGAGATAGGCCCATACGGACATCCAGCCGCCGATCCCCAGTTCCCCAGCCCTGATAGGCCCTAAACGGAGCAAAAATGTTGTCTCTGTTGTAAATTTCGCAGCAGGTCACCTACCGGCGGCACACCAACCCCGCCCGGAACGGCGCCGCCTTGTTTCGGATCGAAAGCGGAACGGCCCCAACAAAGACGCCGACCGATGATTTCGCCGCCGGAAGTCGGAAACAAAGCCAAAAGACCACCCCAAAATGGCCCCAAAATGCATATAAAACTCGCCGGCTTGACCCGTTCGCACCATTTGGCGAGGATTTTGGTGCCTGGGTCCAGTTTCTACTCGAAAATCTCGAACAACGGGCAGCGAGATGGGCCCGTACGGACATCCGGCCGCCGAGCCCCACTTCCCGAGCCCTTATAGGCCCTAAACCGAGCGAAAATGTTGTCTATGTTGTAAATTTCGACGCGGGTCACCTACCGGCGGCACGCCAGCCGCCCCGGAACGAATGACGCCCCCGTTCGGCGGATCGGAAAGCGGAACGGCCCCAACAAAGACGCCGGACCGATGATTTCGGCCGCCCGAAGTCGGAAACAAGCCAAAAGACCACCCTAGAATGGTCCCAAAATGCCTAGAAAACTCGCCGGCTTGACCCGTTCGCACCATTTGGCGGGATTTTGCTATTTTGGGTCCATTTTTGGTCGAAAATCTCGAACAGCGAGCAGCGAGATAGGCCCGTACGGAAATCCGGCCGCCGAGCAGTCCTGATAGGCCCTAAACAGACCAAAAATGTAGTCTATGTTGTGAATTTCGACGTGGTCACCTAACGGCGGCACACCAGCCGCCCCGGAATGGCGCTCCCCCCGTCCCGGCGGGATCGAAAGCGGAACAACCCAACAAAGACGCCGACCGATGATTTCGACTGCCCAAAAGTCAAAACAGGCAGAAAGACCTCCCTAGAATGGTCCCAAAACGCCTAGAAAACTCGCCAACTTGACCCGTTCGCACCATTTGACGGGGATTTTGCCATTTCGGTCCAATTTTTTGGTCGAAAATCTCGAACAGCGGGCAGCGAGATAGGCCCGTACGGACATCCGGCCGCCGAGCCCCACTTCCCCAGCCCTTGATAGGCCCTAAACCGAGCAAAAATGTTGTCTATGTTGTAAATTTCGACGCGGGTCACCTACCGGCGACACGCCAACCGCCCCGGAACGGCGCGCCGCCCGTTCCCGTGAATCGAAAGTGGAACGGCCCCAACAAAGACGCCGGACCGGTGATTTCGACCGCCCAGAAGTGGGAAACAGGCCAAAAGACCACCCCTGAATGGTCCCAAAATGTCTAGAGAACTCGCCGGCTTGACCCGTTTGCACCATTTGGCGGGGATTTTGCTGTTTGGGTCCGGTTTCCGTTCAAAAATCTCGAACAACGAGCAACCAGATAGGCCCGTACGAACATCCGAAGGCCAAGCCCCACTTCCCCAGCCCTGATAGGCCCTAAACCGAGCAAAAAAGTTGTCTATGTTGTAAATTTTGACACGGGTCACCAACCGGCGGCACGCCAATCCGCCTCGGAACGGCCCGCTCCCTCGTCCTTGCGGATCGAAAGTGGAACGGCCCTAACAGCACGTCGGACCGGTGATTTCGGATGCCCAGAAGTCGGAAACAGGCCAACAGACCACCCCAGAAGAGTCCCAAAATGCCTACAGAACTCATCGGCTTGACCCGTTCGCACCATTTGGCGGGGATATTGCAGTTTGGGTTGAGTTTCTGGTCGAAAGTCTCTAACAACGGTCAGCCAGATGGGCCCGTACGGACATCCGGAGGACGATCCCCACTTCCCCAACCCTGAGAGGCCCTAAACCAAGCAAAAAAGTTGTCTATGTTGTAAATTTCGACGCGGGTCACCTACCGGCGGCACGCCGCCCACCCCAAGAACGGCGCTCCCCCGTTCGGCGTATCGAAAGCGGAACGACCCCAACAAAGACGCCGGACCGGTGATTTCTAGCTGCCCGGAAGTCGAAACAGAAGAAAAGACCACCCTAGAATGGTCCCAAAATGCCTAGAAAACTCGCCGGCTTGACCCGTTCGCACCATTTGGCGGGATTTTGCTGTTTGGGTCCAGTTTCGGTCAAAATCTCGAACAATGGCAAGAGATGGGCCCGTACGGACATCCGCCGCCGAGCCCCACTTCCCCAGCCCTGATAGGCCCTAAACCGAGCAAAAATGTTGTCTATGTTGTAAATTTCGACGCGGGTCACCTACCGGCGGCATGCTAGCCACCGCCCGGAATGGCGCCTCCCCGTTCGCGGATCGAAAGCGGAACGAACCCAACAAAGACGCCGGACCGGTGATTTCGGCTGCCCAGAAGTCGAAAACATGCCAAAAGACCACCCAAGAATGGTCCCAAAATGCCTAGAAAACTCGCCGGCTTGACCCGTTCACACCATTTGGCGGGGATTTTGCTGTTTGGGTCCAGTTTCTGGTCAAAAATCTCGAACAGCGGGCAGCGAGATAGGCCCGTACGGACATCCGACCGCCGAGCCCCACTTCCCCAGCCCCGATAGGCCCTAAACTTAGCAAAATTGTTGTCTATGTTGTAAATTCCGACGCAGGTCACCTACCGGCGGCACACGCCAGCCCGCCGGAACGGCGTGTGCCCCGTCCCTAGCGGATCGAAAGCGGAATGGCCCCAACAAAGCACGCCGGACCGGTGATTTCGACGCCCGAAAATTGAAATAAAGCCAAAAGACCACCCCGAATGGTCCCAAAATGCCTAGAAAACTCGTCGGCTTGACCCGTACGTACCATTTGGCGGGCATTTTGCTATTTGGGTCTAGTTTCTGGTGGAAAATTTCGAACAGCAGCCACCAAGATAGGCCCGTACGAACATCCGGCCGCCGAGCCCCACTTCCCCAGCCCCGATAGGCCCTAAACCGAGCAAAAATGTTGTCTATGTTGTAAATTTCGACGCGGTCACCTACCGGCACGGCACGCCCGCCCGCCCGGAACGCCCGCCCCCGTCTTCGGATCGAAAGTGGAACGGCCCCAACAAAGACGCCGGACCGGTGATTTCGACCGCCCGTAAGTCGGAAATGTGCCAAAAGACCACCCCAAAATGGTCCCAAAACGCCTAGAAAACTCGCCGGCTAGACCCGTTCGCACCATTTGGCGAGGATTTTGCTGTTTGGGTCCAGTTTCTATTCGAAAATCTCGAACAACGGGCAGCGAGATAGGCCCGTACGGACATCCGGCCGCCGAGCCCCATTCCCCGCCCGATAGGCCCTAAACCGAGCAAAAATGTTGTCTATGTTGTAAATTTCGACGCGGTCACCTACCGACGGCACGCCGCCCGCCCCGGAACGGCGCCCCCGTTCCCGGGCGGATCGAAAGCGAAAGGGCCCAAACAACACGCCGAACTGGTGATTTAGACTGCCCTAGAAGTCGGAAACTTGTAGAAAAGACCACCCCAGGATAGCCCGAAAATGCATAGAAAGCTCGCCAGCTTGACCCATTCGCACCATTCAGTGGGGATTTTCCTGTTTGGGTCCAAATTCTGGTCGAAAATCTCGAACAGCGAGAAGCAGGTTGGGCCCGTACGGACATCCAACCGCCGAGCCCCACCTACCCAGCCCTGATAGGCCCTAAACCGTGCAAAAATGTTGTCTATGTTTTAAATTTCGACGCGGTCACCTACCGATGGCACGCCGCCCGCCCGGAACGGCGCCCCTTGCTCTAGCGGATCGAAAGCGGAACGGCCCAACAAAGACGCCGGACCGGTGATTTCAGTTTCCCAGAAGTCGGAAACAAGCAGAAAGACCACCCTAAAATGGTCCCAAAACGCCTAGAAAACTCGCCGGCTTGACCCGTTCGCACCATTTGTCGGGGATTTTGCCGTTTCAGTCCAGTTTCTGTCGAAAATCTCAACAAGGGCAGCGAGATCGGCCCGTACGGACATCCGACCGCCGAGCCCCACTTCCCCAGCCTTGATAGGCCCTAAACCGAGCAAACAATTTGTCTATGTTGTAAATTTCGACGCGACTCACCTACCGGCGGCAAGCCAGCCGCCTCGAGAACGGCGGTGCCCTGTTCTGGAGGATCGAAAGCGGAACGGCCGCAACAACACGCCGGATTGGTGATTTCGGCTACCCAAAAGTCGGAAACAGGCCAAAAGACCACCCCTGAATGGTCCCAAAATGTCTAGAGAACTCGCCGGCTTGACCCGTTTGCACCATTTGGCGGGGATTTTGCTGTTTGGGTCCGGTTTCCATTCGAAAATCTCGAACAACGGGCGAAATGCGAGATAGGCCCGTACGGACATCCGGCGCCGAGCCCCACTTCCCTAGCCCCGATAGGCCCTAAACCGAGCAAAAATGTTGTCTATGTTGTAAATTTCGACATGGTCACCTACCGGCGGCACGCCGCCCGCCCCGGAACGGACTGCCCTTGTCCCCGGCGGATCGAAAGCGCAATGGCCCCAACAAAGACGCGGACCGGTGATTTCAACTACCCAAAAGTCGGAAACAAAGCCAAAAGACCACCCTGAGAATGGTCCCAAAACGCCTGGAAAACTCGCCAGCTTGACCCATTCGCACCATTTGGCGGGGATTTTGCTATTTTGGTCCTATTTCTTGTCGAAAATCTCGAGCAAAATGGCAAAGAGATAGGCCAATATGGACATCCGCCGCCGAGCCCCACTTCCCCAACCCCGATAGGCCCTAAACCGAGCAAAAATGTTGTCTATGTTGTAAATTTCGACGCGGGTCACCTACCGTCGAAACGCCAGCCGCCCCGAGAACGGCGCATCCCTGTTCTGGAGGATCGAAAGCGGAACGGCACCTCCAGCAAGCCGGACAGGTGATTTCGGCTACCCAAAAGTCGGAAACAGACCGAAATACCACCCTAGAATGGTCCCAAAACGCCTAGAAAACTCGCCGACTTAACTCGTTCGCACCATTTGACGAGGATTTTGCTATTTGGGTCCAATTTCTAGTCGAAAATCTCGAACAGCGGGATCCGAGATAGGCCCCGTACGGACATCCGGCCGCCGAGCCCCACTTCCCCCGCCCTGATAGGCCCTAAACCGAGCAAAAATGTTGTCTATGTTGTAAATTTCGACGTGGGTCACCTACCGACGGCACGCGCCCGCCCCGGAACGGCGCTGCCCTAGTTCTTGGCGGATCAAAAGTGGAACGGCCCCAACAAAGACGCCGGACCGGTGATTTCGGCAGCCCAAAAGTCGTAAACAGGCCAAAATACCACCCTAGAATGGTCCCAAAATGCCTAGAGAACTCGCCGACTGGACCCGTTCGCACCATTTGGCAGGGATTTTGCTGTTTGGGTCCAATTTCTGGTCGAAAATCTCGAACAGCGGGCAGCGAGATAGGCCCGTACGGACATCCGCCGCCGAGCCCCACTTCCCCAGCCCTGATAGGCCCTAAACCGAGCAAAAATGTTGTCTATGTTGTAAATTTTGACGCGGGTCACCTACCGGCGGCACGCCAACCGCCCCCGAACGGCACCCGCCCCATTCTGGCGGATCGAAAGCGGAACGGCCCCAACAGCACACCGGACCGGTGATTTCGGCTGCCCAGAAGTCAGAAACAGGCCAAAAGACCATCCTAGAATAGTCCAAAAATGGCTGGAGAACTCGCGACCTTGACCCATGCGCACCATTTGACGGGGATTTTGCAGTGTGGGTCCAGTTTCTGATTGAAAATCTCGAACAACAGGCAGCCAGATAGGCCCGTACGGACATCCGAAGGCCGAGCCCCACTTCCCCAGCCCTAAGAGGCCCTAAACCGAGCAAAAAAGTTGTCTATGTTGTAAATTTCGACATGGGTCACCTACCGGCGGCACGCCAGCCCCCTGGAACGGCGCGCCCCTCTTTCGTGGATGAAAGCGGAACGGCCCCAACAAAGACGCCGGGACCGGTGATTTTGACCGCCAAGTCGAAAACAAATGCCAAAAGACCACCCTAGAATGGTCCCTAAATGCCCTGGAAACTCACCAACCTGACCCGTTCGCTCCATTTGGCGGGGAATTTGCTGTTTGGGTCGAGTTTCTGGTCGAAAATCTCGAACTACGGGCAACAAGAGGCCCGTACGGACATCCGGCGCCGAGCCCCACTTCCCCAACCCCGATAGGCCCTAAACCGAGCAAAAATGTTGTCTATGTTGTAAATTTCGACGCGGGTCACCTACCGGCGGCACGCCGCCCCCGCCCGGGAACGGCGCCGCCCTATTTTTGGCGGATCGAAAGTGGAACGAAGCCAACAACACGCCGGACCGGTGATTTCGGCTGCCTAGAAGTCGGAAACAGACCAAAAGACCATGCCAGAATGATCCCAAAATGCCTAGAGAAATCGCCGGCTTTACCCGTTCGCACCATTTGCCGGGGATTTTGAAGTTTGGGTCTAGTTTCTAGCCGAAAATCTCGAGCAGTGGGCAACGAGACAGGCCCATACGGACATCTGGCCTCCAAGACCCAATTCCCCAGCCCTGATGGACCCTAAACCGAGCAAAAATGTTGTCTATGTTGTAAATTTCAACGCAGGTGACCTACCGATGGTACGCCGCCCGCCCGGAACGGCGCCGCCCCGTTTGTGGATCGAAAGCGGAACGGCCCCGACAACAAGACGCCGGACCGGTGATTTCGGCTGCCCAAAGTCGGAAACAGACCGAAATACCACCCTAGAATAGTCCATAAACGCCTAGAAAACTCGTCGGCTTGACTCGTTCGCACCATTTGGCGGGGATTTTGCTATTTGGGTCCAGTTTCTGGTCGAAAATCTCGAACAGCGGGCAGCGAGATAGGCCCGTACGGACATCCGATCGCCGAGCCCCACTTCCCCAGCCTTCATAGGCCCTAAACCGAGCAAAAATGTTGTCTATGTTGTAAATTTCGACACGGGTCACCTACTGGCGGCACGCCAGCCACCCCGGAACGGCGCTGCCCCCGTTCTCGCGATCGAAAGCGGAACGGCCCCAACAAAGACGCCGACCGGTGATTTCGGCTGCCCAGAAGTCGGAAACAAGCCAAAAGACCACCCAAGAATGGTCCCAAAATGCCCCGAAAACTCACCGGCTTGACCCGTTCGCACCATTTGGCGGGGATTTTGCAGTTTGGGTCCCGTTTCTAGTCGAAAATCTCGAACAACGCGGACGAAGATAGGCCCATATGGACATCCGGCCGCCGAGCCCCACTTCCCCAGCCCTGATAGGCCCTAAACCGAGCAAAAATGTTGTCTATGTTGTAAATTTTGACGCGGGTCACCTACCGGCAGCACGCTTGCCGCCCCGGGAACGGCGTTGCCCTATTCTAGCGGATCGAAAGAGGAACAGCCCCAACAAAATGCCGGACCGGTGATTTCGACTGCCCGGAAGTCAGAAACAAGCAGAAAAACCACCCTAGAATGGTCCTAAAACGCCAAGAAAACTCGTCGGCTTGACCCGTTCGCACCATTTGGCAGGTATTTTGCTGTTTGGGTCCGATTCTATTGTCAAAAATCTCGAACAATGGCACCGAGATAGGCCCGTACGGACATCCGGCCGCCGAGCCCCACTTCCCCACCCCGATAGGCCCTAAACCGAGCAAAAAATGTTGTCTATGTTGTAAATTTCGACGCGGTCACCTACCGGCGGACGCCGCCCGCCCCCGGAACATGGTGCTGCCCGTTTTTTGGCGGATCGAAAGGGAACGGCCCCAACAAAGACGCCGGACCGGTGATTTCGGCGCCCGTAAAGTCGGAAAAACAGCAAAAGACCACCCTGAATGGTCCCAAAACGCCTAGAAAACTCGCCGGCTTGACCCGTTCGCACCATTTGGCGGGGATTTTGCTATTTTCGTCCAGCTTTTGGTTGAAAATCACGAACAATGGGCGGCAGATAGGCCCGTACGGACATCCGAGGCCGACACCCCCACTTGATAGGCCCTAAACCGAGCAAAAATGTTGTCTATGTTGTAAATTTCGACGCGGTCACCTACAACACGCCCGGCCCTAAACGGCGAGGCGGAAAGGGAACGGCCCCAACAAAGATGCCGGACCGGTGATTTCGGCCGCCCAAAGTCGGAAACAACCAGCCAAAAGACCACCCTAGAATGGTCCCAAAATGCCTAGAAAACTCACCGGCTTGACCCGTTCGCACAATTTGGAAGGGAATTTCCTGTTTGGGTCAAGTTCTTGGTCGAAAATCTTGAACAACGAGTAGCGAGATAAGCCCGAACGGACATCCGACCACCAAGCCCCACTTCCCCAGCCCTGATAGGCCCTAAACCGAGCAAGAATGTTGTCTATGTTGTAAATTTTGACGCGGGTCACATACCGGTGGCACGCTAGCCGCCCCGAGAACGGCGCTCCCCTGTTCTGGTGGATCGAAAGCGGAACGGCACATACAGTAAGCCGGATCGGTGATTTCGGAGGGCCGAAAGTCGGAAACAGGCCAAAAGAACACCGTAGAATGGCCCCCAAATGCCTAGAAAACTCGCCGGCTTGACCCGTTCGCACCATTTGACGGGATTTTGCTGTTTGGGTCCAGTTTCTAGTCGAAAATCTCGAACAGCGGGCAGCGAGATAGGCCCGTACGAACATCCGGCCGCCGAGCCCCACTTCCCCAGCCCTGATAGGCCCTAAACCGAGCAAAAATGTTGTCTATGTTGTAAATTTCGACGCGGGTCACCTACCGGCGGCACGCCCCCGCCCGGGAACGGCGCTGCCCCTTTTCCGCGGATTGAAAGCGGAACGGCCCCAACAAAGACGCCGACCGGTGATTTCGGCTCCCCAGAAGTCGGAAATAGGCCAAAAGACCACCCAAGAATGGTCCCAAAATGCCTAGAAAACTCGCCGACTTGACCCGTTCGCACCATTTGGCGGGGATTTTGCTGTTTGGGTCCGTTTTTACGGTCGAAAATCTCGAACAGCGGGCAGTGAGATAGGCCCGTACGGACATCCGGCCGCCGAGCCCCACTTCCCTAGCCCTGATAGGCCCTAAACCGAGCAAAAATGTTGTCTATGTTGTAAATTTCCACGCGGGTCACCTACCGGCGGCACGCCAGCCCGCCCCGGAAACGAAAGCTGCCCCGTTCTAGCATCGAAAGCGGAACGGCCCCAACAAAGACGCCGGACCGGTGATTTCGGCTCCCCAGAAGTCGAAACAAGCAGAAAGACCACCCTAGAATGGTCCTAAAACGCCTAGAAAACTCACCGGCTTGACCCATTCGCACCATTTGGCGGGGATTTTGCTGTTTCGGTCCAGTTTCGATCGAAAATCTTGAGCAGCGACAGCGAGATAGGCCCGTACGGACATCCGACCGCCGAGCCCCACTTCTGCAGCCCTGATAGGCCCTAAACCGAGTAAAAATGTTGTCTATGTTGTAAATTTCCACGCGGGTCACCTAACGGCGGCACGCCGCCCGCCCCCCGTGAACGGCGCCGCCCTTGTTCTCGCGATCGAAAGCGGAACGAGCCCAACAAAGACGCCGACCGGTGATTTCGCTTGCCCCCGTAAGTCGGAAACAAGCCAAAAAAAACCACCCAAAACTGGTCCCAAAATGCCTAGAAAACTCGCCGGCTTGACCCGTTCGCACCATTTGGCGGGGATTTTGCTGTTTGGGTCCAATTTCTGGTCGAAAATCTCGAATAGCGGGCAGCGAGATAGGCCCGTATGGACATCCGGCCGCCGAGCCCCACTTCCCCAGCCTTGATAGGCCCTAAACCGAGATAAAATGTGGTCTATGTTGTAAATTTCAACGCGGGTCACCTACCGGCGACACGCTAGCCGCCCTGAGAACGTCGCTGCCCTGTTCTAGCGGAACGAACCCAATAGCACGCCGGACCGGTGATTTCGACTGCCCAGAAGTCGGAAACAAGCCAAAAGACCACCCTAGAATGGTCCCAAAATGCCTAGAAAACTCGCCGGCTTGACCCGTTCGCACCATTTGGCGGGGATTTTGCTGTTTGGGTCCAATTTCTAGTCGAAAATCTCGAACGGACATCCGATAGGCCCATACGGACATCCGAGCCGAGCCCCACTTCCCCAACCCGATAGGCCCTAAACCGAGCAAAAATGTTGTCTATGTTGTAAATTTGGACGCGGGTCACCTACCGGCGGCACGCCCGCCCGCCTCGGAATGGCGCGCCCCGTTCGCGAATCGAAAGCGGAACGGCCCCAACCCAAAGACGCCGGACCGGTGATTTCGACCGCCCGTAAGTCGGAAACAGGCCCAAAGCCCACTCTAGAATGGCCCCAAAATGCCTAGAAAACTCATCGGCTTCTCCCGTTTGCACTATTTGGCGGGGATTTTGCTATTTGGGTCCAATTTCGGGTGGAAAATCTAGAACAGCGAGTAGCGAGATAAGCCCGTACGGACATCCGGCCACCGAGCTCCACTTCCTTCCCCAACCCGATAGGCCCTAAACCGAGCAAAAATGTTGTCTATGTTGTAAATTTCGACGCGGTCACCTACCGGCAGCACGCCGCCGCCCGTCTCGGAACGGCGCCCCCGTTCTGGCGGATCGAAAGCGGAACGAACCCAACAGCACGCCGGACCGGTGATTTCGATTGCCCAAAAGTCGGAAACATGCAGAAAGACCACCCTAGAATGGTCCCAAAACGCCTAGAAAACTTGCCGGCTTGACCCGTTCGCACCATTTGGCGGGCTTTTGCTGTTTGGGTCCGGTTTCTTGTCGAAAATCTCGAACAAAGGGCAACGAGATAGGCCCGTACGGACATTCGACCGCCGAGCCGCACTTCCCCAGCCTTGACATAGGCCCTAAACCGAGCAAAAATGTTGTCTATGTTTTAAATTTCGATGCGGGTCACCTACCGACGGCACGCCAGCCACCTCTAGAACGACGCTACCCCGTTCTAGCAGATCAAAAGCGGAACGGCCCCAACAGCACACCGAACCGGTGTTTTCGATTGCCTAGAAGTCGGAAACAGGCAGAAAGACCACCCTAGAATGGTCCCAAAACGCTTAGAAAACTCATCGGCTAGACCCGTTCGCAGCATTTGGCGGGGATTTTGCGGTTTGGGTCTAGTTTCTAGTCGAAAATCTCATGCAGCGGGGAGCGACACAGGCCCGTACGAACATTCGGCCGCCGAGCCCCACTTCCCCTGCCGTAATAGTCCCTAAACCGAGCAAATATGTTGTCTATGTTGTAAATTTCGACGCTGGTCACCTACCGGCGGCACACGCCAGCCCACCCGGAACGGTGCTACCCCCTATTCCGGCGGATCGAAAGTGGAACGCCCCAACAGCATGCCAGATCGATGATTTCGACTGCACAGAAGTCGAAAACAGGCAGAAAGACCACCCGAGAATGGTCCCAAAACACCTAGAAAACTCGCCGGCTTGACCCGTTCTTACCATTTTGCGGGGATTTTGCTATTTGGGTCCTGTTTCTTGTCGAAAATATCGAGCAGCAGGCAGCAAGACAGGCCCGTACGGACATCCGGACGCCGAGACCCACTTCCCCAACCCTATAGGCCCTAAACCGAGCAAAAATGTTGTCTATGTTGTAAATTTCGACGCGGTCACCTACCGGCGGCACGCCCGCCCGCCCGAGAACGGCGCCGCCCCGTTCGCGAATCAAAAGCGGAACGGCCCCAACAGCACGCCGGACCGGTGATTTCGGCTGCCCAGAAGTCGGAAACAAGCCAAAAGACCACCCTAGAATGGTCCCAAAATGCCCCGGAAACTCACCGACTTGACCCGTTCGCACCATTTGGCGGGGATTTTGCTGTTTGGGTCCAGTTTATGGTCGAAAATCTCGAACAACGGGCAGCGAGATAGGCCCGTACGAACATCCGGCGGCCGAGCCCCACTTCCCCCCCGAGAGGCCCTAAACCGAGCAAAAATGTTGTCTACGTTGTAAGTTTCGACGCGGGTCACCTACCGGCGGCACGCCACCCGCCCCCCCGGAACGGCGCTACCATGTTCTCGGCGGATCGAAAGCGGAACGAACCCAACAAAGACGCCGAACCGGTGATTTCGGCCGCCCGAAGTCGGAAACAAGCAAAAGACCACCCTAGAATGGTCCCAAAATGCCTAGAACACTCGCCGGCTTGACCCGTTCCCACCATTTGGCGGGATTTTGCTATTTGAGTCCAATTTCTTGTCAAAATCTCGAACAATGGGCGGAGAGATAGGCCCGTACGGACATCCGGCCGCCGAGCCCCACTTCCCCAGCCCTCATAGGCCCTAAACCAAGCAAAAATGTTGTCTATGTTGTAAATTTCGACGCGGGTCACCTACCGCGACACGCCGCCCGCCTCGGAATGGCGCCGCCCGTTCTAGTGGATCGGAAAGCGGAACGACCCAAACAAAGACGCCGAACCGATGATTTCGCCGCCCAAAAGTCGGAAACAAGCAGAAAGACCACCCTAGAATGATCCCAAAACGCCTAGAAAACTCGCCGGCTTGACCCATTCGCACCATTTGGCGGGGATTTTGCTGTTTGGGTCCGGTTTATGGTCGAAAATCTCGAACAACGGGCGCGAGATAGGCCCGTACGGACATCCGACCGCCGAGCCCCACTTCCCAAGCCCTGATAGCCCTAAACCGAGCAAAAATGTTGTCTATGTTGTAAATTTCCACGCGGGTCACCTACCGGCACGCCGCCCCCCCGGAACGGTGCTGCCCGCCCGTTGTGGCGATCGAAAGCGGAACGGCCCAAACACCACGCCGGACCGGTTATTTCGGCGACCCATAAGTCAAAAACAGGCAGAAAGACCACCCTAGAATGGTCCCAAAATGCATAGAAAACTCACCGGCTTGACCCGTTCGCACCATTTGGCGGGGATTTTATTTTTTGGGTCTAGTTTCTGGTCGAAAATCTCGAGCATCGGGCAGCGAGACAGGCCCGTACGGACATCCGGCCGCCAAGCCCCACTTCCCCAGCCCTGATAGACCCTAAACCGAGCAAAAATGTTGTCTATGTTGTAAATTTCCACGCGGTTCACCTAACGGTGGCACGCTAGCCGCCCTAGGAACGGCGATGCCTTGTTCTGGCGAGTCGAAAGCGGAACGGCCCAAACAGCACGCCGAACCGCAGATTTCGGCTCCCCAGAAATTGGAAACATGCCAAAAAACCACCCCTAGAATGGTCCCAAAATGCCTAGAAAACTCACCGGCTTCACCCGTTCGCACAATTTGGCGAGGATTTTCTTGTTTGGGTCCAGTTTCTGATCGGAAGTCTCGAATGGCAGGCAGCGAGATAGTCCCGTATGGACATCCGGCCGCCGAGCCCCACTTCCCCAACCCTGATAGGCCCTAAACCGAGCAAAAATGTTGTCTATGTTGTAAATTTCGACGCGGGTCACCTACCGGCGGCACGCCAGCCATCCCGGGAACGACGCTGCCCCGTTCTGGTGGATCGAAAGCGGAACGGCCCCAACAAAGACACCCGGACCGGTGATTTCGGCTACCCCGAAGTCGAAACAAGCCAAAAGACCACCCCATAATGGTCCCAAAATGCCTAGAAAATTTGCCCGGCTTGACCCATTCACACTATTTGGCGGGGATTTTCCTATTTGGGTCCAGTTTCTCGGCGAAAATCTCGAACAGCGGGCAGCGAGATAGGCCCGTATGGACATCCAACCGCCGAGCCCCACTTCTCCAGCCCTGGTAGGCCCCAAACCGAGCAAAAATGTTGTCTATGTTGTAAATTTCGACGCGGGTCATCTACCGGCGGCACACCAGCCGACCCGGGAACGGCGCTGCCCAATTCTAGCGAGTCAAAAGCGGAACGGCCCCAACAGCATGCCGAACCGGTGATTTCGGCTGCCCAGAAGTCGGAAACAGGCCAAAAAATCACCCTAGAATGGTCCCAAAATGCCTAGAAAACTCGCCTGCTTGACCCGTTCGCACCATTTGGTAGGGATTTTCTTGTTTGGCTCCAGTTTCTAATCGAAAATCTCGAACAGCGGGCAGCCAGATAGGCCCGTACAGACATCCGCCCGTCGAGCCCCACTTCCCCAGCCATAATAGTCCCCAAACCGAGCAAAAATGTTGTCTATGTTGTAAATTTTGGGTCATCTACCGGCGGCATGCCAGCTGCCTCGGGAATATTACCCTGTTCTGACTAGTCAATAGCAGAACGGCCCCAACAGCACGCCGAACTGGTGAGTTCGGCTGCCCTGAAGTCGGAAACAGGCAAAAAAACCACCCAAGAATGATCCCAAAATGCCTAGAAAGCTCGCCGGCTTGACCCGTTCGCACCATTTGGCGGGGATTTTCCTGTTTGGGTCAAGTTTCTAGTCGAAAATCTCGAACAGCAGGCAGCGAGATAGGCCCGTACGGACATCCGGCCGCCGAGCCCCACTTCCCCAGCCCTGATAGGCCCCAAACCGAGCAAAAATGTTGTCTATGTTGTAAATTTCCACGCGGGTCATCTACCGACGGCACACCAGCCGTCCCAAGAAAGGCCCTGCCCTATTCTAGCAAGTCGAAAGTGGAACGGCCCCAACAGCATGCTAGACCGGTGATTTCGGCTGCCCGGAAGTCGGAAACAAGGCAAAAAACCACCCAGAATGGTCCCAAAATGCCTAGAAAACTCGCCGGCTTGACCCGTTCGCAACATTTGGCGAGGGTTGCTTTGTTTTGGGTCCAATTTCTGTCGAAAATCTCGATCATCTGGCAGCGAGATAGGCCCGTACGGACATCCGGCCGCCGATCCCCACTTCCCCAACCCTGATAGGCCCCAAACCGAAGAAAAATGTTGTCTATGTTGTATATTTCGACGCGGGTCATCTTATTGGCGGCACGCCAGCCGCCCCGGGAACGCGCTACCCTGTTTTGGCGATTTGAAAGCAGTACGAGCCCAACAGCACACCGCACCGGTGATTTCGGTGGCCCAGAAGTCGGAAACAGGTTAAACAACCACCCAAGAATGGTCCCAAAATGACTAGAACACTCGCCGGCTTCACCTGTTCACACCATTTGGCGGGGATTTTCCTATTTGGGTCTAGTTTCTTATCGAAAATCTCGAACAGCTCAGCGAGATAGGCCCGTACGGACATCTGGCCGCCGAGACCCACTTCCCTAGCCTTGATAGGCCCCAAACAGAGCAAAATTGTTGTCTATGTTATAAATTTCGACGCGGGTCATCTATCGGCGGCACGCCAGCCGCCCCGGAAACGGTGCTTCCTTGTTCTGGTGTGTCGAAAGTGGAACGGCCCCAACAGCATGCCGGACCGGTGATTTCGGCTGCGCAGAAGTCGGAAACAGTCTAAAAAACCACCCCATAATGGTCTCAAAATGCCTAGAAAACTCACCGGCTTGACCCGTTCGCACCATTTGGCGGGGATTTTCCTATTTTGGTCCAGTTTCTGGTCGAAAATCTCGAACAGCGGGCAGTGAGATAGGCTCGTACGGACATCCGGCCGCCGAGCCCCACTTCCCTAGCCCTGATAGGCCCAAACCGAGCAAAAATGTTGTCTATGTTGTAAATTTCGACGTGGGTCATCTACCGACGGCACAACAGCCGCCCCGAGAATGGCGCTGCCCTATTCTACCAAGTCAAAAGCGGAACGGCCCCAATAGCACACCGGACCGGTCATTTCGGTTGCCCATAAGTCGGAAACAGGCCAAAAAACCACCCCAGAATGGTCCCAAAATGCCTAGAAAACTCGCCGGCTTGACCCGTTCGCACCATTTGGCGAGGATTTTCCTATTTTGGACAAGTTTCTGGTTGAAAATCTCGAACTGCGGACAGCGAGATAGGCATGTACGGACATCCGGCCGCCGAGCCCCACTTCCCCAGCCCTAATCGGCCCCAAACCAAGCAAAAATTTTGTTTATGTTGTAAATTTCGACGCGGGTCATCTACCGACGGCACGCCACCCGCCTCAGGAACGGCGCTGCCCTGTTCTGGCAAGTCGAAAGCATAACGGCCTCAACAGCACGTCGGACTGGTGATTTCGGCTTCTTGGAAGTCGGAAACAGGCCAAAAAACAACCTTAGAATGTTCCCAAAATGCCTAGAAAACTCGCCAGCTTGACCCATTCGCACCATTTGCCGGGGATTTTCCTGTTTTGGTCAAGTTTCTGGTCAAAAATCTCGAACAGTGGGCATCGAAATAGGCCCATACGGACATCCAGCCGCCAAGCCCCTCTTCCCCAGCCCTGATAGGCCCCAAACCGAGCAAAAATGTTGTCTATGTTGTAAATTTCGACATGGGTCATCTACCGGCGGCACGCCAGCCGCCTCTGGGAACGGTAGTGCCCTGTTCTAGTGAGTCAAATGGGGAACGGCCCCAACAGCACACCGGACCGGTGATTTCGGCTGACCAAAAGTCGGAAACAGGCCAAAAAACCACTCTAGAATGGTCCCAAAATGCCTAGAAAACACGCCGACTTGACCCGTTCGCACCATTTGGCGGGGATTTTCCTGTTTGGGTCAAGTTTCTTGTCGAAAATCTCGAACTACGGGTAGCGAGATAGGCACGTACGGACATCCGGCCACCGAGCCCCACTTCCCCAACCCTAATAGGCCCCAAACCGAGCAAAAATGTTGTCTATGTTGTAAATTTCGACGCGGGTCATCTACCAACGGCACGCCAGCCTCCCCGGGAATGGCGCTGCCCTGTTCTGGCTAGTCGAAAGAATAACGACCCCAATAACACGCCGGACCAATGATTTTGGCTTCCCGGAAGTCGGAAACAAGACAAAAAATGACACGAGAATGTTCCCAAAATGCCTAGAAAACTCGCCGGCTTGACCCGTTCGCACCATTTGGCGGGGATTTTCCTATTTGGGTCCAGTTTCTGGTCGAAAATCTCGACCAGCAGGCAGCAAGATAGGCCCATACGGACATCCGGCCGCCGAGCCCCACTTCCCCAGCCCTGATAGGCCCCAAACCGAGCAAAAATGTTGTCTATGTTGTAAATTTCGATGCGGGTCATCTACCGGCGGCACGCCAGCCTCCCCGGGAACGACGCTGCCCTGTTCTAGGGAGTCGAAAGTGGAACGGCCCTAACCGCATACCGGACCAATGATTTCGCCTGCCAAGAAGTCGGAAACAGGCCAAAAAACCACCCTAGAATGGTCCCAAAAGCCTAGAAAACTCGCCGGCTTGACCCGTTCGCACCATTTGGCGGGGAGTTTCCTATTTGGGTCAAGTTCTTGGTCGAAAATCTTGAACAACGGGCAGCGAGATAAGCACGTACGGACATCCGGCCGCCAAGCCCCACTTCCCCAGCCTTGATAGGCCCCAAACCGAGAAAAAATGTTGTCTATGCTGTAAATTTTGACGCGGGTCTTCTACCGGCGACACGTCAGCCACCCCGAGAACGGCACTGCCTTATTCTGGTGAGTTGAAAGCGAAACGACCCCAACAGCACGCGGGACCGGTGATTTCGACTACCCAGAAATCGGAAACATGCCAAAAAACCACACTAGAATGGTCCCAAATTGCCTAGTAAACTCGCCGGCTTGACCCGTTCGCACCATTTGGTGGGGATTTTCCTGTTTGGGTCAAGTTTCTGGTCGAAAATCTCGAATAGCGGGCAGCCAAATAGGAACGTACGGACATCCGGCCGCCGAGCCCCACTTCCCCAGCCCTGATAGGCCCAAAACCGAGCAAAAATGTTGTCCCCCACCTCCCCAGCCATAATAGGCTCCAAACAAAGCAAAGATGTTAGGTATGTTGTAAATTTCGACATGGGCCATCTCCTTGCGGTTCGCCAAATGCCGCGGGATGGGTGTCATCCTATTCTCGCATATCAAATGCAGAATGACCACGACAGGACGCCGAAATGATGATATTTACCTCCCAAAAGTCTGACACAACCAAAAAACCTCCTTAGAATACTCCCAAAACGCCCAAAAACTCGCCGGTTTGACCCGTTCGCGCAGTTCACTAGGGATTTACTGATTTGGACCCAGTTTCTGGTAGAAAATTTTGAACAACTGACACAAAAATCGGCCTGAACGGACATTTGGCCATCGAGCCCCACTTCCCCAGCCCTAACAAGCCCTTAACCGAGCAAAAATGTTGGGTATATTGTAAATTTCAATGCATGCCATCTCCTGGCGGTTCGCCAGCTACCACGAGAATGGCATCGCACTGTTCTTGCGAATCGAAAGTAGAACAACCTCGACAGGACACCAGACCGATGATTTTGGCCACCAAGAAGTCGGAAACAACCGAAAAACCATCCTAGAATTCTCCCAAAACGCCTAGAAAAGTCACCGATTTGACCCGTTCGCTGGGGATTTACTAATTTTGATCTAGTTTTTGGTCGAAAATCATGAGCAACCGACACAAAGATCGGCCCGAACAGACACCTGGCAGCCGTGCCCCACTTCCCCAACCCTAATAGGCCCTAAACCGAGGAAAAATGTTGGGTATGTTGTAAATTTCAACACGAGCCATCTCCTGGCGGTTCGCCAGCAGCTACTTGAATGGCGTCGCGCTGTTCTCACGAGTCAAAATCAAAACGATATCAACAGGACACCAGAACGATGATTTTGGCCACCAAGATGTTGGAAACAACCAAAAAACCACCTTAGAATGCTCCCAAAATGCCCAAAAAAGTCGCCTGTTTGACCCGTTCGTGCCATTCACCGGGCATTTGCCGATTTGGATCCAATTTCTAGTTGAAAACCTTGAACAACCAACACAAAGATAGGCCCAAACGGATATCTGGCCGCCAAGCCCCACTTCCCCAGCCATGATAGGCCCTAAACCGAGCAAAAATGTTAGCTATGTTGTAAATTTCCAGCTGTCGTGGGAATGGCGTCACGCTGTTCTCGTGAATCAAAAGTAGAACAACCCCGACAGGACGTTGAACCAATGATATTTGCCACCCAGAAGTCTTACTTAGCCAAAAAAATCACCCTAGAATGCTCCCAAAAACACCTAGAAAACTCACCAGTTTGACCCATTGGCGCCATTTACCGAGGATTTGCGGGTTTGGATCCAGTTTTTGGTTGAAAATATTGAACAACCGACACAAAGATTAGCTCGAATGAACATCTGGCCGCCGAGCCGCACTTCCCCATCCTTAATAGGCCCTAAACCGAGCAAAAATGTGGCGTATGTTGTAAATTTCGACGCGGGCCATCTCCTGGCGGTTCGCCAACTATCGCGGGAATGGTGTCGCCTTGTTCTTGCAAATCGAAAGTAGAACGACCTCGACAGGACACCAGACCAATGATTCTGGCCGGCCAGAAGTCGGAAACAGCCAAAAAACCACCCTAATATGCTCCCAAAATGCCTAGAAAACTCGTTGGTTTGACCCGTTTGCGCCATTCGCCGGGGATTTGCGGGTTTGGATCCAGTTTCTTATCGAAAATCTTGAACAACCGACAAAAAGATCAGCTCAAACGGATGTTTGGCCGCCAACCCCTTTTCTCTAGCCCTGATAGGCCGTAAATCAAGGAGAAATGCTAGGTATGTTGTAAATTTCGCCAGCGGCCGCGGGAAGGGCGTCATCCTGTTCTTGCGAATCGACAGCAGAATGACCACGACAGGATGCCAAACCAATGATATTTGCCACCCAGAAGTTGGACCCAGCCAAAAATAACCTAGAATTCTCCCAAAACACCTAGAAAATTCGCCGGTTTGACCCGTTCGCGCCAGTTGCCGGGAATTTGCCAGTTTGGATCCAATTTCTAGTCAAAAATTTTGAACAACCGACACAAAGATCGACCCGAATGGACATCTGGCCGCCAAGCACCACTTCCCCAGCCCTGATAGGTCCTAAACCAAGCAAAAATGTTGGGTATGTTGTAAATTTCGACGCAAGACATCAGCTGGCGATTTGCCAGCTATCACGGGAATGGTGTCGCCTTGTTCTCATGATTCAAAAGTAGAACACCCCGATTGGATGCCGAACCGATGATATTTATCGCCCAGAAGCCTGTCCCAACCAAAAAATAACCTAGAATGCTCCCAAAACGCCTAGAAAACTCGTCGGTTTGACCCATTCGCGCCATTTGCCGGGGATTTGCCGGTTTGGATCTAGTTTTTGGCCAAAAATCTTGAACAACCGATACAAAGATTGGCCTGAACGGACATCTGGTCTCCGAGCCCCACTTCCCCAGCCTTAATAGGCCCTAAATTGAACAAAAATGTGGGGTATTTTCTAAATTTCGACATGGGCCATCTCCTAGCGGTTCGTCAGCTGCCGCAAGAATGGCATCAACCTGTTCTCATGAATCGAATGCAGAACTACCTCAACAAGAAACCAAACCAATGATTTTGGTTGGCCAAAAGTCATAAACAGCCAAAAAACCACCCTAAAATGCTCCCAAAATGCCCAGAAAACTCACCGGTTTGACCCATTCGTGCCATTCGCCAGGGATTTGCCGGTTTGGATTTAGTTTCTAGTCAAAAATCTTGAACAACCGACACAAAGATCGGCCCGAACGGACATCTGGCCCCCGAGCCCCACTTCCCTAGCCTTGATAGGCCCTAAACCGAGCAAACATATTGGTTATGTTGTAAATTTTGACGCGGGCCATCTCTTAGCAGTTCGCCAGCTGCCGCGAGAATGGCGTCGCCTTATTCTCATGAATTGAAAGCAGAACGACCCCGACAAGACGCCAAACAGATGATATTTGCCACCCATAAGTCTAACCCAACGAAAAAATCACCCTAGAATGCTCTCAAAACGCCCAGAAAAGTCGCCAGTTTCACCCGTTCGTGCCATTTGTCGAGGATTTACCAGTTTGGATCCAGTTTTAGTCAAAAATCTTGAACAACCGACACAAAGATCAACCCGAACGGACATCTGGCCTTCGAGCCCCACTTCCCCAACCTTAATAGGCCCTAAACCGAAGAAAAATGTGGGGTATGTCATAAATTTCGACACGAGCCATCTCCTAACGGTTCACTAGTTGTCGCGGGAATGGCGTCGCCCTGCTCTCGTGAATCCAAAGTAGAACGACCCCGACAAATCGCCGAACCGATGATATTTGCCGCCCAGAATTCTGACCCACCCAAAAAACCACCCTAGTATGCTCCCAAAACACTTAGAAAACTCGCTGGTTTCACCCGTTCGCACCATTTTCCAAGGATTTGCCGATTTGGATCCAGTTTCGGTCGAAAATCTTGAACCGACATAAAAATTGGCCTAAACGAACATCTAGCCGCCAAGCCCCACTTCCCCAGCCCTGATAGACCCTAAACCAAGTAAAAATGTTGGGTGTGTTGTAAATTTCGATGCGGGCCATCTCCTAGAGATTCGCCAGCTGCCGCGGCAATATTGTCGCCCTATTCTCATGAATCAAAAGCACAACGACCCAGACAGGACGTCGAACCAAAGATATTTGCCACCCAAAAGTCTGACCCAGCCAAAAAATCACCCTAGAATGCTCCCAAAAAATGCCTAGAAAACTTGCCAGTTAGACCCATTCACACCATTTGCTAGGGATTTGCTAGTTTGGATACATATTCTAGTCGAAAATCTTGAACAATCGACACAAAGATCGGCTCAAACGGACATCTAGCCACCGAGCCCCACTTCCCCAGCCTTAGTAGGACCTAAATCGAGCAAAAATGTGGGGTATGTTGTAAATTTCGACGCGGGCCATCTCCTAACGTTTCACCCATGGCCACAGGAAGGGCGTTGTCCTATTCTCACAAATCAAAAGCAAAATGACCCCGACAAGACGCCAAACCGATGATTTTGGCCGCCCAGAAGTCAAAAACATCCAAAAAACCAACCTAGAATGCTCCCAAAATGCCCGGAAAATTCACCGGTTTGACCCATTCGCCCCATCCACCGAGGATTTGCTGGTTTGGATCTAGTTTCTAGTCGAAAATTTTGAATAACCGTCACACAAATCGGCCTGAACAGACGTCTGGCCGCCAAGCCCCACTTCACCAGCCTTGATAGGCCCTAAACCAAGCAACAATGTTGGGTATGTTGTAAATTTCAACGCGGCCCATCTCCTGGCAATTCGCTAGTTTCCACGAGAATGGCGTTGCCCTGTTCTCACAAATTGAAAGCAAACCGACCCCGACAGGACACCAGACCGAGGATTTTGGCTGCCCAAAAGTCGTAAACAGCCAAAAAATCACCCTAGAATGCTCCTAAAACGCCTAGAAAACTCGCTAGTTTGACCCGTTCGCGGCATTCGCCGGGGATTTGCCGGTTTGGATCTAGTTTTTAGTCGACAATCTTGAACAAATGACACAAAGATTGGCCCGAACAGACACCTGGCCGCCGAGCCCCACTTCCCCAGCCCTGGTAGGCCCTAAAACGAGCAAAAATGTAAAGTATGTTGTAAATTTCGAAGCGGGCCATCTCCCGGCAGTTCGCCAGCTGCCACGGGAAGGGCGTCACCTTTTCTTATGAATCAAAAGTAGAACGACCCCCATAGGAGGCCAAACAGATGATATTTGCCACCTAGAATTCTGACCCAGCCAAAAAATCACCCTACAATGCTCCCAAAACGCCCGAAAACTCGCCGGTTTGACCCATTCTTGCCATTCACCGGGGATTTGCCCGGTTTGGATCCAGTTTCTAGTCGAAAATCTTGAACAAATGACACAAAGATCGGCCCAAATGGACATCTGTCCGTCGAGCCCCACTTCCCCAGCCCTGATAAGCCCTAAATCGAGCAAAAATGTTGGGTATGTTGTAAATTTTGACACAGGCAATCTCCTAGTGATTTGCCAGCTAACGCAGCAATGGCATCACCCTGTTCTCGTGAATCGAAAGCATGACAACCTCGACAAGACACCAGACTGATGATTTTTTACGCCCAAAAATCTGAAACAGCAAAAAAACCACCCTAGAATTCTCCCAAAACGCCTAGAAAACTCGTCGATTTGACCCGTTCGCGCCATTTCCCACGGATTTGTTGGTTTAGATCTAATTTCTAGTCAAAAATCTTGGACAACCAACGCAAAGATCGGCCCAAACGGACATCTAGCCGCGAGCCCCACTTCCCCAGCCTTGATAGGCTCTAAACCAAGCAAAAATGTTGGGTATGTTGTAAATTTCAATGCCGGCCATCTCCTGGCGATTCACCAACCTACCACGAAGGGTGTCCCTATTCTCGCGAATCAAAAGCAAAACCTCACAGGGACACTAGACCAATGATTTTGGCCACCCAAGTCGAAATAGCCAAAAAACAACCCTAGAATGCTCAAAAAACGCCAAGAAAAATCGTCGATTTGACCCGTTCGCACCCTTTGCCGGGAATTAGCTGGTTTGGCCACCGAGCCCCACTTCCCTAGCCCTGATAGGCCCTAAACCAAGCAAAAATATTGGGTATGTTGTAAATTTCGACACAGGTCATCTTCTAGCGGTTCGCCAGCTGCCGCAAGAATGGCATCGCCCTGTTCTCGCAAATTGAAAGCAGACCGACCCCGATAGGACACCAGACTGATCATTTTGGCCGCCCAAAAGTCGGAAACAACCAAAAAATCACCCTAGAATTCTCCTAAAATGCCTAGAAAATTTGCCACCCATTTGCCGGCGATTTGCCGGTTTGGATCTAGTTTCTGGTCGAAATTAACAACAGACATAAAGATCGGATCACCGGCGGTCAAAAAAAGGCCACCATAAAATGAATGCTCCCAAAACGCTTAGAAAAGAACGACCTCAACAGGACACCCGGACCGATGATTTTGGCCACCCAAAAGTTCATGCCAAAACGTCTAGAAAACTCGCCGGTTTGACCCGTTCGTGCCATTCGGTCGGGATTTGATGATTTGGATCCAGTTTCTAGTCAAAAATCTTGAACAACAGACACAAAGATTGACACGAACGGATATCTGGCCGCCGAGCCCCACTTCCCAAGCCTTGATAGGCCCTAAACCGAGCAAAAATGTTGGGTATGTTGTAAATTTCGACGCAGGCCATCTCCTGGCAATTCGCCAGTTGCCGCGGGAATGGCATCGCCTTGTTCTCGTGAATTCGAAAGCAGAACAACCTCGACAGGACGCCAAATCGATGATATTTGCCGCCCATAATCTGACCTAGCCAAAAAATCACCTAGAATGCTCCCAAAGCGCCTAGGAAACTCGTTGGTTTGACTCGTTCGCGCCATTTGCCAAGGTTTGCCAGTTTGGATCCAGCTTTTGGTCGAAAACCTTGAACAACCGATACAAAGATTGGCCTAAACAAAATCCTGGCAGCCGAGCCCCACTTCCTTTGCCCTGATAGGCCCTAAACTGAACAAAAATGTTAAGTATGTTGTAAATTTCGACACAGGCCATCTCTTGGCAATTTGACAACTACCGCAAGATGGGCGTCGCCCTGTTCTCATGAATTGAAAGTCAAACGACCCCGACAGCACACTGAATATATGATATTTACCGCCTAGAAGTCTGACCCAACCAAAAAACCACCTTAGAATGCTCCCAAAACACCTAGAAAACTCGCCATTTTGACCCGTTCGCCATTGGCTGGGGATTTATCGGTTTGGATCCAGTTTCTTGTCAGAAATCTTGAACAACCGACATAAAAATCGGCCCAAATGAACATCTGGCCGCCGAGCCCCACTTCCTTAGCCTTGATAGGCCCTAAACTGAGCAAAAATGTTGGGTATGTTATAAACTTCAATGTGGGCCATCTCTTGGTAGTTCGCCAACTACCGTGGGAAGGGTGTCGCCCTATTCTCGTAAATCGAAAGTAGAACGACCTCAACTGGACACCAAACCGATGATTTTGGCCGCCCAAAAGTCGAAAACAACCAAAAAACCACCCTAGAATGCTCCCAAAACGCCTAGAAAACTCGCCAGTTTAACCCGTTCGCGCCATTCATCGAGGATTTTCCAATTTGGATCTAATTTCTAGTCGAAAATCTTGAACAACCGACACAAAGATCGGCCCGAATGGATGTCTGGCCGCCGAGCCGCACTTCTCCAGCCTTGATAGCCCCTAAACCGAGCAAAAATGTTGGGTATTTTGTAAATTTCGATGTGGGTCATCTTTTGGCGGTTTGCTAGCTGCCGCAAGTATGGTGTCACCCTGTTCTCGTGAGTTGAAAGCAGACCGACCTCGACAGGACACCAAACCGATCATTTTAGCCGCCCAGAAGTCGGAAACAGCCAAAAAACCACCCTAGAATACTCCCAAAATGCCCAGAAAACTCACCGGTTTGACCCGTTCACACCATTCACCGAGGATTTGCCGATTTGGATCCAATTTTTGTTCGAAAATCTTGAACAACCGACACAAAGATCGGCCCGAACTAACATCTGGCCACCGAGCCGCACTTCTCCAACCCTAATAGGCCCTAAACCAAGCAAAAATGTTGGGTATGTTGTAAATTTCGACGCGGGTCATCTTCTGGTGGTTCACCAGTTGCCACAAGAATGGTGTCACCCTGTTCTCACAAATTGAAAGCAGACCGACCCCAACAAGACACCAGACCAATCATTTTGGCCACCCAGAAGTTGGAAACAGCCAAAAAAACCACCCTAGAATACTCCCAAAACGCCCAAAAAACTCGCCGGTTTGACCCGTTCGCACCATTTGCCGGTGATTTACCAATTTAGATCCAGTTTCTAGTCGAAAATCTTTAACAAAAGACATAAAGATCGGCCATAACAGAATCCTGGTAGCCGAGCACCACTTCCCCAGCCTTGATAAGCCCTAAACCGAGCAAAAATGTTGGGTATGTTGTAAATTTCAATGCGGGCCATCTCCTGGTGGTTTGTCAGCTACGGCGGGAAGGGTGTCGCCCTATTCTTGTGAATCGAAAGCAGAACAACCTCAACAAGATACCAGATGATGATTTTGGCCACCCAGAAGTCAAAAACAGCCAAAAAACCACCCTAGAATGCTCCCAAAACACCTAGAAAACTCGCCGGTTTGACTCATTCACGCCATTCGAGCCGGGATTTGCCGGTTTTTATCCAGTTTCTGGTCGAAAATCTTGAACAACCAATACAAAGATCGGCCCGAATGGAATCTTCGCAGCTGAGCCCAACTTCCTTAGCCTTGATAGGCCCTAAACCGAGCAGAAATGTTGGGTACGTTGTAAATTTCGACATGGGCCATCTCCTGTTGGTTCAACAACTGCTGCGGGATGGGCGTCGCCCTGTTCTAGCAAATCAAAAGTAGAATGACCCCGGCAGGACACTAAACCGATGATATTTATCACCTAGAAGTCTGACCCAGCCAAAAAAACACCCTAGAATGCTCCCAAAACACCTAGAAAACTCGCCGATTTGACCCGTTCGCGCCATTGGCCGGGATTTGCCAATTTGGATCTAGTTTTTGTTGAAAATCTTGAACAACTGACACAAAGATCGGCCCGAACGGACATCTAGCCGCAAAGCCCCACTTCCCCAGCCCTATTAGGCCCTAAATCGAGCAAAAATGTTGGGTATGTTGTAAATTTCGACGTGGGCCATCTCCTGACGATTCGCTAGCTACCGCGAGAATGGCATTGCCTAGTTCTCATGAATCGAAATCGAAAACCCCGACAGGACATTGAACCAATGATATTTGCCGCCTAGAAGTTTGACCCAACCAAAAAATACCCTAGAATGCTCCCAAAACGCCTAGAAAACTAGTCAATTTGACCCGTTCACGCCATTTGCCGGGGATTTGCCCATTTGGATCTAGTTTTTGGTCGAAAATCTTGAACAACCGACACAAAGATCGGCCCAAACAGAATCCTAGCAGCTGAGCCCCACTTCCTCAACCCTGATAGGCCCTAAACCAAGCAAAAATGTTGGATATGTTGTAAATTTCGATGCGGGCCATCTCCTGGTGGTTCGCCAGCTACTGCGGGAAAGGCGTCGCCCTATTCTTGCGAATCGAAAGCAAAACGACTCCCGAACGGACACCGAACCAATGATATTTACCGCCCAGAATTCTGACCCAGCCAAAAACCCTCCCTAAAATGCTCCCAAAACGCACAGAAAACTCGCCGGCTTGACCCGTTCACGCCATTTTCCGAGGATTTGCCGGTTTGGATCTAGTTTCTAGTCAAAAATCTTGAACAACCGACATAATGATCAGCCCGAACAGACATCTGGTTGCCAAGCCCCACTTCCCCAGCCCTAATAGGCCCTAACCGAGCAAAAATGTTGCATATGTTCTAAATTTCGACGTGGGCCATCTCCTAGGTGGTTCGCCAGCTGCCGCGGGAATGGCGTCACCCTGTTCTCGCTAATCAAAAACAAAATGACCCCGATAAGATGCCGAACCGATGATATTTACCGCCCAAAAGTTTGACCCAACCAAAAAACCACCCTATAATGCTCCCAAAACGCCCAAAAAACTCTCCGATTTGACCCATTCACTCCATTTTACGGGGATTTGCCGGTTTGGATTTTATTTTTGGTCAAAAATCTTGAACAATCGACACAAAGATCGGCCCGAACGGACATCTGGCCTCCGAGCCCCATTTCCCCAATCCTGATAGGCCCTAAACCAAGCAAAAATGTTGGGTATGTTGTAAATTTCAACGCGGGCCATCGCCTGGCAATTCGCCAACTGCCGCGAGAATGGCGTCACCTTGTTCTCGCGAATCGAAAGCAAAATGACCTCGATAGGACACCAGACCATTGATTTTGGCCGTCCAAAAGTCAGAAACATTCAAAAAACCACCCTAGAATGCTCCCAAAACGCCCAAAAAACTCCCGATTTGACCCATTCGCACCATTCGCCGGGGATTTGCCGATGTGAATCAAATTTCTGGTCAAAAATCTTGAACAATCGACACAAAGATCGGCCCGAACGGACGTCACTCGAGTCACTCAAACACTCTCAGTGTTTGCCAAGCCCCAATTACACCCAACAACTCACGCAGTGTTTAGTCCCACAAGCGTGAAATAATCTCTTAATCTCACAAAGGAATTATACACAAATTCCCCACACATGACTGTATATATATATAGTGAACTTGAGAACTTTCCAATTCTTGAAAGTCACTCCTACTTGGAGTAGGAAAGAATAAATTAACAAACCCACACCTACTAGGATTAGGAAACAAATCAAACTTTTGCTTTGGGCTCAAACTCGAGACATATTTTCAACTATCTCCCTTTCTTCCTCTCCTCTTTCCTCATTTTTTTTTCTTCGCTTCTTCTCAATCAGCCAGCACCAAAAACCCAAAACCACAGCTCCTTCTTCCTCCAGTTGCTCCCTCGGCGATCCTCGTCTCCGCCCCATCAAGCTCCGAAAACCCAGAAAAAAAAAATGAAAAGAAGATCCTCCCTTCCTCCGCCTCGCTCTTGTTTTTTTTTTTTAAATCGTAACCGCTGTGTGAGGAGGGGGTCATGTTCGATGGCCTCGTTATTGTCTGCCTTTGCCTCCACCTCCACATATCTATTCTCCTCGCGACTCTCCCTTCCTCCTCAAATCTGGATTTTTTTTATTCTCTCACAAATCTCCTAGTTTCTGCCTCCATCCAAGTTCGAGCTACTCCCCCTCGCCCTGGTTCTCGAGCTCTTCTCCAGTTCTTCTATTTTTCGTCATGTGACCGTGGTGGGGGGTCTCGTCCGAGTGGTGTCGTTGCCACTTGCCTTCTATTCTAAGCTTGAGCCTTCTCTCTCCAGCCCTAAGATCCCCCCTTCAATGCTCTCTTCTCCCCCAAAAAACCAGAACCACCACTCCTCCTTTCTTTCGTTCGTCTTTTCCTGGTCAACTAGCTACCTTTCTCTCCTCCGGCTCGACGCCTCCCTGCTTTCCCTCACTAAAAATCTTCACTCCCCTTCACGCCGTGTGATGGCACAGCAAGGGATTCCCTTGCTGGCGCCACGCGGCCAATGTCACCACTAGGGGGGGGTCCCAAGGACGACGGCGATCGGCAATTTCTTTTCTTCCTTCCCTGCCCCTTCTATCCGTCTGTGCCTGTCTGTGTGTGAGGGAAAGGTCTAGAGAAAAAAAATGGAGATGGGCTAAAAAATGAAGAGAAAAAATAGGAGGGTCATGGGCTGGGCTTATGTTTCCATCAATTATAGTAGGCTTCAGGAAATAAAGAGGTGGGCTTTAAGAGATTAAGAGTGGATGGGATGAGAAATTAAAAGGTTGGGCTAGGCTATCCCAGCCCATACAATTGAATTTTTTTTTTTTCGAAAGTTTTTTTTAATTAATTTTTTTGTCTTTTCTGCAAATTTAAATATATTTATATATGCAAAATAAATGGGCATTTAAAACGTATAAACAAAAATTCGTCTCACCAACAACCTCGTCCAAATCTCACAAATCGGAAGTAGAATGGCCCTGACAGGACGCCGAACCAATGGTTTTGGCCGTCCAAAAGTTTGACCCAACAAAAAAACCACCTAGAATGCCCAAAACGACTAGAAACCTGCCGGTTTGACCAGTTCACGCCATTTGCTAGAGATTTGCCTATTTGGATCCAGTTTCTAGTCAAAAATCTCGAACAAATGACAGAAAGATCGGCCCGAACAGACATGTGGCCACCGAGCCCCACTTCCCCAAGCCTGACGGGCCCAAAACCGAGCAAAAATGGGGGGTATCTTTTGAATTTCGAAGCGGGCCATCTCCCAGCGATTCGCTAGCTGTGCAAGAACAGCCTCACCCGAGTTCTCGCAAATCGGAAGCAGAATGGCCCCGATAGGACGCCGACCGATGGTTTTGGCCGTCCAGAAGTCTAACCTAGCCAAAAACCACCTAGAATGCCCAGAAACTTGCCAGTTTGACCCATTCGCGCCATTTGCTGGAGATTTGCCAATTTGGATCCAATTTCTTATCAAAAATCTCAAACAACCAACAAAAAGATTGGCCCGAACGGACATGTGGCCATTGAGCTCCACTTTCCCAAGCCTGATGGGCCCAAAAACAATCAAAAATGGGGGGTATGTTCTGAATTTCAAAGCGGGCCATCTCTAGTCAATTCGCCAACTGCTACAAGAACAGCCTCACCTAGTTCTCATGAATCGAAAGCAGAATGACCCCCACAGGATGCCACAGATGGTTTTGGCCATCCAGAAGTTCGACCCAACCAAAAACCACCTAGAATGTTCAAAACGCCTAGAAACCTGCCGGTTTGACCCGTTCACACCATTTGCTGGAGATTTGCTGGTTTGGATCCAGTTTCTAGTAAAAAATAACAAACAACCGATAGAAAGATCGGCCCAAACGGACATGTGGCCATCGAGCCCCACTTCCCCAGGCCTGACGAGCCCGAAACTGAGCATAAATGGGGGGTACGTTCTGAATTTCGAAGTGGGCAATCTCCCTGCGATTCACCAGCTGCCGCAGGAACGACCTCACCCAATTCTTGCAATCGGAAGCAAATTGGCCCACACAGGACACCGGATCGATGGTTTTGGCCGTCTAGAAGTTTGACCCAGCAAAAAAACCACCTAAAATGCCCAAAAAGCCCAAAAACCTACCGATTTGACCTGTTCGTGCCATTTGCTAGAGATCTGCCGGTTTAGATCTAGTTTCTGATCAAAAATCTCGAACAACCAATAGAAAGATTTGCCCAAATGGACATGTAGCCATCAAACCCCACTTCCCGATGCCTGACGGCCCGAAACCGAGCATAAATGGGGGATACGTTTTGAATTTCCACACGAGCCATCTCTCGGCGATACACCAACTGCCATAGGAACAGCCTCACCCAATTCTCATGAATCAAAAGTAGAATGGCCCCGACAGGACGCCGAACCAATGGTTTTGGCCGTCCAGAAGTCTAACCCAGCAAAAAAACCACCTAGAATGCCAGAACACCCAAAAACTTGCCGGTTTGATTAGTTCGTGCCATTTGCTGAAGATTTGCTAGTTTTGATCCAAATTCTGGTCAAAAATCTTGAACAACCAACAAAAAGATTGGCCCGAACGAATATGTGACCACCGAGCCCCACTTACCAAGCTTGATGGGCCCAAAACCAAGCAAAAATGGGGGTACATTCTTAATTTCAATGCGGGCCATCTCACAATGGTTCACCAGCTACTGCAGGAATGACCTTGCCCAATTCTCGCGAATCGGAAGTAGAATGGCCTCGATAGGACACCGGACTAATAGTTTTGGCCGTCCAAAAGCCTGACCTAGCCAAAAACCACCTAAAATGCCCAGAACACCAAGAAACCTGCCTGTTTGACCCGTTCATGCCATTTGTTGGAGATTTGCCAGTTTGGATCTAGTTTTTGGTCAAAAATCTTGATCAACCGATAGAAACATCAGCCCGAACGGAATGTGGCCATCGAGCCTCACTTCTTGAGGCCTGATGGGCTCGAAACCGAGCATACATTCTGAATTTCAACGCAGGCCATCTCCCGTAGTTCACTAGCTACCACAAGAATGGCCTCGCCCAGTTCTCGTGAATCGGAAGCAAAATGGCCCCAACAGGATGCCAGATCAATGGTTTTGGCCATCCAGAAGTCTAACCCAGCAAAAAAACCACCTACAATGCCCAAAACACCTGGAAACCTACCGAATTAACCTGTTCGCGCCATTTCCATTAGATTTGTTGGTGTGGATCTAATTTCTGATCAAAAATCTCCAACAATTGATGGAAAGATCGGCCCGAATGGACAAGTGGCCATCGAGCCCCAGTTCCCCAGCCTAACAGCCCAGAAACCGTGCAAAAATGGGGGGTACGTTCTGAATTTCAACGTGGGCCATCTCTTGGTGGTTCGCCAGCTGCTGCAGGAATGGCTTTGCCCAATTCTCATGAATCAGAAGCAGAATGGCCACAACAGGATGCTGAACCAATAGTTTTGGCCGTCCAAAAGTCTAATACAACAAAAAAAACCACCTCGGATGCCCAAAATGCCTAGAAACTTGCCAATTTGACCCGTTTGCGCCATTTGCTGGAGATTTTCCAATCTGGATCTAGTTTCTAGTCAAAAATCTCGAATGGCCGATAGAAAGATCGGCTCAAATGGACATGTGACCACCAAGCCCCACTTTCCCAAGCCTTACAAGCCTGAAACCGAGCAAAAATGGGGGGTACATTCTAAATTTCAACGCGGGCCATCTCCCGACGATTTGCCAGCTGCCGTAGGAATGACCTCTCCCAATTCTCATGAATTGGAAGCAAAATGGCCTCGACAAGACACCGAACCGATGGTTTTGGCCTTCCAGAAGTTTGACCCGGCAAAAAAACCACCTAGAATGCCTAGAACACCCAAAAACCTACCAGTTTGACCCGTTCACACCATTTGCTAGAGATTTGCTGGTGTGGATCCAGTTTCTAGCCAAAAATCTCAAACAACCGATAGAAAGATTGGCCCGATAGGACATGTGGCCACTGAGCCCCACTTCCCCGGGCTTGATGGGCCCCAAACCTAGCAAAAATGGAGGGTATGTTCTAAATTTTGATGCGGGCCATCTCCCGGAGGTTCGCTAGCTGCCATAAGAACGGCCTCACCTAGTTCTCGCGAATCGGAAGCAGAATGGCCCCTATAGGATGCCGGACCGATGGTTTTGGCCGTCCAGAAGTTTGACCCCGCAAAAAAACCACCAAGAATGCTAGAACGCCCAAAAACCTGCCGGTTTGACCCATCTCCGCCATTTGCTAAGATTTGCCAATATGGATCCAATTTTTGCTCAAAAATCTCGAACAACCAATAGAAAGATCGGCCCCAATGGACATTTGACCACCGAGCCCCAATTCCCCAAGCCTGACGGGCCCAAAACAAAGCAAAAATGGAGGGTACGTTCTGAATTTCAATGTCGGCCATCTCCAGGTGATTCGCCAGCTACCGCAGGAACGGCCTTGCCCAATTCTCGTGAATCAGAAGCAAAATGGCCTCGATAGGGTGTCGAGCCGATGGTTTTGGCCATCTAGAAGTCAAACCCAGAAAAAAAAAAAAAAAAAAAAAAAAAAAAAAAACACCTAGAATGCTTGAAAACCCGCCGGTTTGACCCGTTCGCACCATTTGCTAGAGATTTACCGGTTAGGATCCAATTTCTGGTCAAAAATCTCAAACAAACGACAGAAAAGATCAGCTCAATTGAACATGTGGCCTCCGAGCCCCACTTCCCAAGGCCTGACGGGCCCAAAACCAAGCAAAAAAATGGAGGGTATGTTCTAAATATCGACGCGGGCCATCTCCTGGTGGTTCGCCAGCTGATGCAAGAATGGCCTCGCCCAGTTCTCACGAATCAAAAGCAGAATGGCCCCGACAAGACGCCGGACCGATTGTTTTGGCCGTCCAAAAGTTTGACCCAGCCAAAAAACCACCTAGAATGCCCAAAACGGCTAGAAACCTACCGATTTGACCCGTTCACACCATTTGCGTGAGATTTGTCAATTTGGATCCAGTTTCTAGTCAAAAATCTTGAACAATCAACAGAAAAATCGGCCCAAACAGACATGTGGCCATCGAGCCCCACTTCCCCAGGCCTGACGGTTTGAAACTTAGCAAAAATGGGGAGGACATTCTAAATTTCGACGCGGGCTATCTCCTAGTAGTTCGCCAACTGCTGCAGGAACGGCCTCACCCAATTCTCATGAATTAAAGCAAAATGGCCCCAATAGGACACCGGACCAATGGTTTTGGCCATCCAGAAGTCTAACCCAGCAAAAAAACCACCTAGAATGCCCAAAACACTTAGAAACCTATCGGTTTTACCCGTTCATGCCATTTGCTGGGGATTTGTTGATGTAGATCTAGTTTCTAATCAAAAATCTCGAACAATCAACAGAAAGATTGGCCCAAACAAACATGTGGCCACCGAGCCCCACTTGCCCAAGTTTGACGGGCACGAAAATCGAGCAAAAATTGGGGGGTACGTTCTGAATTTCGACGTGGGCCTCTCTCGATGGTTTGCCAGCTACCGCAGGAATGGCCTCGCCCAATTCTCGCGAATCGGAAGCAAAATGGCGCCGATAGGACACCAGACCGATGGTTTTGGCCGTCTAAAATCTGACCTAGCCAAAAACCACCTAAAATGCCCCAAACGCCCAGAAACCTACCAATTTGACCCGTTTGCGCCATTTGTTGGAGATTTGCCGATTTGGATCCAATTTCTGGTCAAAAATCTCAAACAACCAATAGAAAGATTGGCCCAAACAAACATATGGCCACCAAGCCCCACTTCCCCAAGCCTGCCGAGCCCGAAACTGAGCAAAAATGGGGGGTACATTCTGAATTTCGATGTGGGCCATCTCCCGACAATTTGCTAGCCGCCGCAGGAACGGCCTCTCCTAATTCTCGCAAATCAGAAGCAAAATGTCCCCGACAGGACGCCGGACCGATGGTTTTGACCATCCAGAAGTTTGACCCAGCAAAAACCTAGAATGCCCAAAATGCCCAAAACGCCACCTACCAATTTGACCTATTCATGTCATTTGCTGGAGATTTGCCAGTTTGGATTCAGTTTCTGATCAAAAATCTCAAACAACTGATAGAAAGATCGGCCCAAATGAACATGTGGCCACTGAGCCCCACATCCCCAAGCTTGACGAGCCCAAAATCGAGCAAAAATGGGGGGTATGTTCTGAATTTCGATGTGGGCCATCTCCCGGTGTTTCACCAATTACCGTCAAAATGGCCTCATCCAATTCTTGCGAATCGAAAGTAGAATACTCCGACAGGATGCCGAACCGATGGTTTTGGCCATCTAGAAGTCTGACCCAACCAAAAACCACCTAGAGTGCCTTGAATGCCAAGAAACTTGCCAATTTGACCCATTCGCGCCATTTGTTGGAGATTTGCCGATCTAGATCCTATTTCTAGTCAAAAATCTCGAACAACCGATAGAAAGATTGGCCCGAATGAACATGTGGCCACCGAGCCCCACTTCCCCGGGCTTGGCGGGCCCAAAACCGAGCAAAAATGGGAGGTATGTTCTGAATTTCGACGCGGGCCATCTCCCGGTGGTTTGCTAGCTGCCACACAAACGGTCTCACCCAGTTCTGACAAATTGAAAGCAAAATGGCCCCGATATGACGCCGAACCGATGGTTTTGGCCATCCAGAAGTCTAACCTAGCCAAAAACCACCTACAATGCCCAGAACGCCCAAAAACCTGCTAGTTTGACCCGTTCGCGCATTTGCTCGAGATTTGCTTATTTGGATCCAATTTCTAGTCAAAAATCTTGAACAACCGATAGAAAGATCGGCCCAAACAAACTTGTGGCCATTTAGCCCCACTTGTCCAGTCTTGACGGGTCCGAAACCGAGCAAAAATGTGGGGTACGTTTTGAATTTTGACACAGGCCATCTCTTGGCGGTTCGCTAGTTGCCGCAGTAACGGCCTCACCCAGTTCTCCAAATCAAAAGCAAAATGGCCTCAACAGGACGTTGGACCGATTGTTTTGGCCATCCAAAAGTCTGACCCAACAAAAAAACCACCTAGAACCTAGAATGCCTAGAAATATTTGTTTGACCCGTTCGCGCCATTTGCTGGAGATTTGCCGGTCTGGATCCAATTTCTAGTCAAAAATCTTGAACAATCGATTAAAAGATCGGCCCGAACGAACATGTGGCCCCAAAGCCGCACTTCCCCAAGCCTAACGGGCTTGGAACCGAGAAAAATGGGGGATACATTCTGAATTTCAATGCGGGCCATCTCCTGGCAGTTCACTGTAGGAACGGCCTCACCCAATTCTCACAAATTGGTAGCAAAATGGTCCCAATAGGACGTCGGACCGATGGTTTTGGCCGTCCAGAAGTCTGACCCAGCCATAAATGAACTAGAATGCCGAGAACGCCCAAAAACCTGCTGGTTTGACCTGTTCGCGCCATTTGCTGGAGATTTGCCGGTGTGGATCCAGTTTCTAATCAAAAATCTCTAACAACCAACAAAAAAATTGGCCCGAATGGACTTGTGGCCACCAAGCCCCACTTCCCAGGCCTGACAAGCTCGAAACCGAGCAAAAATGGGGGTTATGTTCTGAATTTCGACGCGAGCCATCTCCCGGCGGTTCGCCAGTTGCCGCAGGAACGGCCTTGCCCAATCTCCCGAATCGGAAGTAGAATGGCCCTAACAGGACGTCGGATTGATGGTTTTGGCCGTCCATAAGTCTTACCTAACCAAAAACCACCTAGAATGCCTAAAACGCCTAAAAACCTATCAGTTTGACCCGTTCGTGCCATTTGCTAGAGATTTGCTAGTTTGGATCCAATTTCTAGTCAAAAATCTCGAACAACCGACAGATTGATTGGCTCGAACGAACATGTGGCCATCGAGCCCCACTTCCCTAGGCTTGACGGGCTTGAAACCGAGCAAAAATGGAGGGTCGTTCTAAATTTTGACGCGGGCCATCTCCCGGCGGTTTGCTGACTACCTCAAAAACGGCATCGCCTAGTTCTCACGAATCGAAAGTAGAATGGCCCTGACAGGTCGCCAGATCGATGGTTTTGGCCTTCCAGAAGTCTGACCCAACCAAAAACCTTATAGAATGCCCAGAACGCCCAAAAACCTACCGATTTGACCCATTCGTGCCATTTGCTTGAGATTTGTCGATTTGATAATGACACCAATAATCTTTGAAATTTGGTCTAATATGTAATTTGGTCCTTAATCTTTCAATTTGTTTAATATGATTCTATAACTTTAGTCCAATATACAATATTTTTGAATTTTAAATTTATTAAATATAATTCCTAAACTTTTATTTCATGTTGAATATAGTTGCTAAACCACATGAAAATGTCCAATGTAGTCTTTTTGATTTTAAATTAATGAAAATGCATTACATTGAATATTTTGATATAGTTCATGGATTATATTAAACTAATCAAATAAATTAAAAGGTCATGAACCAAGTTACACATTGGACTAAAATTTAGGAATCAAATTATATAAATTAAAATTTTAATGATCAAATTATACACTAAGCTAAAATTTAGGCACTCTTTGTATTATTTTTCCAAAATTTTCTACTAACTCGTGGCGGGCATTTTCAGGAAAAGAATAGAGGAAGTAAATAAAACGAATTTATCGTGTACGGTCAATCTATCAGTTAAAGGAGCAATCGGACTTTCAAGAAAAATAAAATTACAAACTGGAGAAAACGAGAAAAAAGAAACGAAGAGGAGAAATTGAAGGGAGGGGTATCGTCTGTCATCGATCGTGTCATAGCTCCTCTCCTCCGTCGGACGAAGAAGGAAGTGCGCCCCCTCCCTCTCGTCTCGTCGGCTTCGTTTTCCCCTTGTCTTTCTGCCGCTTCTCCTCATCGAGCAATCGAGCAGACGATCCCAGTAGCAGTCGTGGCCGACTCTGCTGAGTGGGTGACCGACCCTCGTCCATCACCCGCATCATCCTGTCGTCGTCGTCTTCTGTCCGTCTCCCTGAATTTCGTTAGTTTGCGGTTCTTGCGGAGTCTTTGTTGATCCAATGTCGAGCTCCGGTGCGATTCCGGGCCTTCCAGCTCTTGCTTGCGAACCCTAAAAACTCGCTTCCCTCCGTGTCATCCACTCTCCGAACCTTAGGTAATTTCTCGTGGTAATCCATCGGTTTCTTGCTCTGTAGACTCTCGGTGTGCTGTTTTGCACCGAATGTGGGTTTTTATTTTTTCTGTTCTACTTGATTCGATGCGCATAACTGAGACCTTTCTCAATTGATTTCCTGTTTTGCTGCCAAACGCCCATGGTGTTAAAGCTTTGTAATTGTTGGTGTTTTACTTTTCGCATAGCAGAGCAAGTAGTAGCTTCTCCTCAATCTAGATTTCTTCTGCTTTGTATCATGCTTTAGTTTTGGAAAGGGAACGTTTTTGGTAGACCCACATCAATAGTTTCTCAGTTGACGTTCTGTTGCGCTCTGTGACACTGAATCCTACCGAAGGAGAAATTATGTTGTTTGAACCTTTTGCAGCCCAAATTTTGTCGATGTAGCTCTAAGAGAGGACAAGCAAAGTAGTTGCTGATCATATGCTTGAAAACCCACTAGAATAATGTGGGATATTCTAATAGCTCCTTTCATGTGGGAACTGGACGATGTGGGATTGATGATGGGAAGCCACATGCTCCAATTAATCTAGGGCAAAGCCTGACCCTGATACGTTATTAGAAAATCCGACAAAGAACTTAAGCCATTATTCTATAGAAGGTGGATTAGAAACGTTATAGACAAAGATATGTGATATTTTAACATCCTTCTCATGTGTAAATCGAATTAAGAATGTTGCATGGAAGAGACTGAGCCACAGCCACACATGTGCATTAATCTGGCTGATTCTGATACAATGTTAAAAAGTACAAAGTAAAAAGAAAAAAAGGAAACATCTAAGGCAGTACGTGGAGAAGGATACATGGATATAAGCCTATTGAAACCTTATAGGCAGATGACGTTGAACACTTTGACAGGTATTATACAGATACATTTCATTGTTGAAGTTTTTAGACAAGGAGAAAATGAAGTAAGAAATTATGTGTGGAGGAGAGTTGGATGAGTACGTTTGTAATTTTTGGCAATTAGTATATTTGTCTTAAGATACCAAGGGTATAGGGACTAGTCTCAAACCCAAGTTCATGCTTGAGCAGGGAAGTTGGTAGAGACACAGAAGATTTATGTAGGACGATTACTAGTTGAGTATGGTTCATTCTGATCCTGGTGATGTCATGCATGTCCATGTGGTGTTTTCACACATTTCCCTAAAAGAAAATTCAGCAAAAACTATTCGATTGTGGCTACTTCTAGAACTCCATTGTTTATCTCATTTGTATCTTTAATTCCACACAGATCCTCTCAAGGAATTGAATGGATTATTTCTGTCCTGTGCATTAACGGTATGTTTTTCAATTATGCTAAATACTTTAATCAGATTTTTTTGCTTTCGTTGGCATTTGTGACATCTAAATAGTCTGGGAGGAACCATGTTTGCGAGTCCAATACATTTTTAGCCTGCCATGACTATTTAGCTTGCCATGCTTATGTTTGCTGTCATATTATTCTCAACCTTTCTGTTGGTGCTTGCTCGTATTGTATTGTAATGAAACTTTGCAACTATTTTGGCCTTTCTAATCTGTTGCATTTAGTTTTCTGTCCCTTGCCCAATGCCCATGTATTAGTGCCTCATCTGGAAGGTCTTTATCTTATGTCCTGTTGATGACCACAGAAGTAAGTTGCACAATGTTTATGCTAGCCTTTACATAAGAAACTGTGAGATAAAATGTGAATTTTGTGCACCAACTGGTAATTTCTGAGGGGTAGCAGATGTATTTTATGTTTCGTCGTATTTGTTGCTGCCATATACTCTCTTGATAGGGAATACTGAAGAGGATGACACATTCTGTGGATGACAAGTATTCATTTCATTTGGTATTTTATTGCACTCGCTCACTATAAGTAGCACTATTACTTGAATTAGTCAACAAATCCAATGTGGGAGGTTGGTCATCAAAGGTAGAATTGGAGTAGCTAGGGACGGACAGTAATGGTAAAATACAAATTCTAATTGGAGTAAGCAGGGAAGGAGGAAAAATATCTGGGAGGACATGAAAGAAACCATGCGAAAACAGCTTTTGGCTACTAATAAGGCCATTGACTTGTAGAAAGATAATAATTTTGAAGAAAATGCTTTGTAACTTGTTGATGACAAGGTATACCCATCACAAGCTCTGCCACCTTACTTTTTGAGTTTGCTTCTTGGTAAAAGTGAACCAAAGCAAATTGTTTCCTGAAACTTTATTTGCTGAATCTGTTTGATGCCTGAAATCAGTTGATGTATAGTTTAGGCTGAGAATGGCATCATCTTCAAGTGCATGGCATCAATGACTTTGTGATGTTTCCCCAATTCTCACATTTCTTGATCTAATTTACTGAGTTTTCTTGCTGTAATTGATGTAATGTTACATGTCTTCTCCAGCTAGTGTGTGTAAACATGAATCGGCCAACCACACGAAGTAAAAATAAAAAGCCCAAGCCATCCAACGATGTTGACAAGATTTTGGACACATTGAGGTGATTGGAAGTCACTTTTACGTCTATGCAGGCCTCTTTACTTTAATAATCAGTCGTCTTTGCTTTATACTTTGCAGGAAAATTCATGCTTCTGGTGAAATAACACAGGATGACATAAACCAGTTATACAGCACTGGGAAGCTAGTATGCCAGGGCTGCCGACTAAATGCTAAAGATAACCCAAATTGCTTTTGTGGCCTGATTCCATCTCCCAATGGAAGCCGGAAATCTGGAATATGGCAAAAGATGTCAGATGTTATTCAGTCTTTGGGTCCGGACCCGTTTAAGGAACTTCGTGCTTCACTTGACTCACCTGCTGGATTGACTAATTTGGGTGCAACATGCTATGCTAACAGTATCCTCCAATGTCTTTACATGAATACAACTTTTCGAAAAGGAGTCTTGTCCATTGAAGTTGATGTACTGAGAAAACAGCCTGTGCTGGATCAGCTTGCCCGGCTCTTTGCTCAGCTTCATGCAAGTAAAAGAGCATTTGTGGATTCTGCTCCATTTATAAAGACACTAGAGTTGGACAACGGCGTTCAACAAGATAGCCATGAATTTTTAACCTTACTTCTTTCTCTCCTTGAGCGATGCCTCAGCAATTCCCAAAGTGTAGTGGCTAGGACTATTGTTCAAGATCTCTTTCGTGGCAGTGTGTCCCATGTGACAACGTAAGGATATTTAGTTGTGTCATTCCTATTTCTTTTCTTTTATACTGTATTGTCTATTTTAGTAAAATAACCATGAGAGTGATGGCCTTCAGCAATGAGCAGATGATTAGAAATCAATTTTTGTAAGAATTATGCCAAGCTAAAAGTGTAGATCAAGTTTATTCGTTGCGCTTTTTTTAAGAAGAAATAAGTGAGAGGTAAAGAAAATGTGAGTGAAGAAATTTGAGGTGAAGATATGAAAGAAATGATTTCCTTTGAAGTTGTTTGGAAGGGGGAGGATTAGGAGTAAAGAAAAGATGAAGATTTGAGAGTTGACTAGTTTAGAAAGGGAAAGAAATTGAGAGGAAGGAAAATACTTATGTAACAAATGACTATTTTCCCCTAGAGTAGGAGAAGAAATAATTTTAAAATAACACTTGAATAACCACACTAATTACATGTGAGCAGAATAAGCTGTAGTGCTCTTTATTAACTGAATATCTTGAGTGATATGTTTTAAATGATTCCTGCTGGCTAGATTGTAAAATGTCATACTGATAAGAATTAGTAAAAAAGGTGTATATTTGAGGTGAGTACAAGGGCATTTTGAGGAATTGGCTAGGTGGACAACCATTTCTCCAAGTGTTATTTCTCAATTTGGTGTGAAACCTTTGGTAGGGCCCATGGATTTTTTTCCTGGACCTTAAATCTCCACCTTATTTTTCATGAGCACTTCTAAACAAGGGAATTTAACTTTCTGGCCACCTTTCTTCCTCATCTATCCCCCAACTTTCTGTACTTCCAAGTATAGGGTTAAAATTTTTGTGTCATGTGAAGTAAGCATGAATTTATCTATATGAAAAGAAAAGGAAAGTTACCGTGAATGTATTGGATTGAAAGTGAAATTATTAATACTTTTCAAGTTTGTTTATATTTCAGTTACTTCTTTTTTGGTTGACTCTTGTTATCCACTTACATTTGATTAAGCTTAGTCTAGTTACCTTTCTCTCAGGTGTTTGGTTTTCTTTGAAGTTTCTTTGATACAGTTGATACTTTACATGTTAACGATCATTTTGTGAAGCTGTGTTCTGAAGTCACCAGCCTGTTTTTGTGAAGCCATCTTGTGACGTGATTATATGGCCTTTTTGCCTTTTTGTAATTTTTCTGTTTGAACTTAATTCAATCCGAGAGATTATTAATTTTTTCATTAAGGGGATGCTGTGGTAGGAGTTACTTTTCACAAAATAATTGAAAGTTTTAGTGCTTTAAGTTACAAAAGCCATGACATTTGCCATTGGACCAATTTTCTGCCTACAGCTGCTCAAGATGTGGGAAAGATTCAGAGGCCTCTTCAAAGATTGAAGATTTCTATGAGTTGGAACTGAATGTGTTGGGTTTGAAAAGTTTAGATGAAAGTTTAGACGATTATCTACGGGTGGAGGAGCTCAATGGAGAAAATCAGTACTTTTGTGAATCCTGTGAAGCAAGAGTTGATGCTAGCCGAAGCATAAAGCTTCGGACTCTACCTCGTGTACTTAATATCCAGCTTAAGCGTTATGTTTTCCTTCCTAAGGTACTTCATAACAATCACAACTATGTATATAGATATATTTTATAGTTTTTTTTTATCTTGATTATGTCCCTAGAAAGTCAACTAGAATTTTGGAACTTGGGAGAAGATTTTATTACAAAAAATGCAGCAATGTAAGATGGTCTGTGTAGAAGACACCATTGAGTGGGAATGGCTTTTTCAGTTTGTTGTTATTGGGTCTATTGAAAGATTAAAGCTGGAACTGTGGAAAAAATTTTCTTCCTATGACTTCTCACACTTGATGTGTCAACAACGGAAGAACTAATGATGTTGGATGACTCCAAGTGTTTGACCTTTCTCTTCAGTAAAGAATTCCATTTTGGCTTATAATTAAAATAGATAATAGTGTCTCTGTATCTCTCTCTCTCTCTCTCTCTTTTTATATAGTGGGATTGTTTGTACTCTCGTATTTGCATTTACTTATTGTTGATACATTTTGGTTCTGTCATTGTAGACTACAACCAAGAAAAAAATCACTTCTGCATTTTCTTTTCCTCGAGAACTTGATATGCGGAAGAGATTATATGACCCAGCTCAGGTTGATTTAATATATGACTTGTCGGCAATCCTGATACACAAAGGAACTGCAGTAAATAGTGGCCATTACATTGCTCATATTAAAGATGAGAAGACAGGGCAGTGGTGGGAGTTTGATGATGAGCATGTCTCAAATTTAGGTGATCGCCCATTTGGAGATGATTCGTCAGGTTACAAGAGTAAACCTTCACAAAAGGAGCCACTGGTGCGCTCTTCGCCCGTTTCCGTTGCTGGTGATGCTACAAATAATGCGCTGCCACAGTTTGCAGAAAATGGTGATTCAGAACATTCTGAGATCTTTTCATCTGCTGATGCATACATGCTTATGTACAATCTGCGGCAAACCAATACACATCTTCAGAAGACGTCCGTGGTTCTGGATGGCAATAATATGGAAACTGAACGCATGGACAGCACATCAAATGGCATCACTTCTCTTCCATCTTACCTTAGAGATGAGGTAGATGAATTGAATGCATCATACGTGGAAGCATGCTGCCAATATAAACTACGGAAGGAAACAACTTTGCATCTTATTGAAGAAAGGAGGCAAGAGGTGCGCCTAATTCTTTCAGAAGCTCCTGTTCAATCATTTGAGGAACCTTTTTATTGGATATCAGCAAATTGGCTCCGCCTGTGGGTTGACAATATTACGCCTCCGTAAGTACAGATGCTCTAGCTTCACCACCATAGCCATGTGTTTCTCCCTTTCACTCTGACATGCATCCTTCTTAAATAACAACTTACTACTTGAGCCCAGTATCCGTACATTTGGCTCATAGAGTCCATGTTCTCCTTGTGACCTGAAGCACCAACATCCTTGCTCTTTTCCTCAGTATGACTGGTTTCACATGATTCTAGGACTCTTTCTCAAGAATGGCTAGTTCTTCAACTTGAACATGTAGGACAACTTTATCTTTTCACACTGGCCTGCCCCAACAATTTGCTCTACATGTTGATTATCATCGTCTTCATTGACCTCTTTGTTAACATTGCTTGAATTATGCTCATTTTTTGCCCTTTTAAAAGCATTAACAAATTCAAGTTGGGAGATTCAGCTTCAAATGAACTCATTTGACTGTGAATGACTTTGATCTGCTGTCAGACATAAGGAGAACTGTCTTGTTTGTAATTATTATTCAATCTTGCATGAAAAATGACTCGCTGACTTTGTTGCCATGAGAGTATACTCTTGTACCAAAATGGGTGTAAGACAATCTGACTGACAATCTGACTATTAAAATCAGATAGGCAGATAGCGCTTCAGGGCTACAAACAGAATTCATATGGTAAAACAGTAAGTCAAGCTGAAATATGTTGGGATATTATAAGCAATCAATACGGTTAGTAGAAAGGTTTGGTAAAAAGTATTTGAGATGGATTAAGTGATAAGGATCAACTCAAGGTTGCTTAAGCATGAAAGTTAAGAAAATGATTGTGCCACACAACTCAAAAGTGAACAATTGCTGAAACCTAAACTGTAAGTGTCTGTCTTCTCAATTTAATGAACATTGTACTTGCAGGCTCTACTGAAATCCTAGTCCACGGAAAGAGAAAACCTGTAGAGTTCCAACTTGACTAAAAATACATGCTTAAAGTAGAATTTGTGTTTGAAATTTTAATGTAACTTACAGACAAGACAAGTAGCAACTGGGAGAAGAATTCTACCAGTAGTAGGACTCTTATTGGAATCATGGACTGATGAGACAGTATGTTTTCACCAAAACCTTGTTATCATGTCAATTTTTTGACAATGATCAACTTGTTTGATCTGATGAGCTGCATCAAAAGATCATTTACATTGAAGAATGAACTTGATACAATAAAATAAAATAAAATTGGTTTTAAACAAACTAAACATGAGTCATTCCTCCTTCATGAAGATAACTTGTGACTTGATACCTTCGAAAGCTCTATATTGCTATCACAAGGCCCAATCCAAAAATTAAAAGAGGAAAGGAGGAGACTGTAGTTGGTTTTAGTTACTATTTATATGTTGCTTATCATTATCCATGGCATTTTGGGAGGATTACCATTATTTGTATTTTCCTGGCTTTACTGTGATGTCTGGCAGTGTTCTGGATAACACTCTCATTCAATGCTCTCATGGAAAAGTTCACATGGCAGAAGTAGGCTCCATGAAGCGATTGTCTGCTAGTGCTTGGGTGAAATTGTTCTCAAAGGTACTCAGCTGCCTTTCATGAGGTTACCTCTTGCCTAACTGCTATAATCTTACTATGAATTAGTGTTGGATGGTCAGTTTTTTTACCATTGTACATTCCTGATGTACTTGGACATTTTCCTCTGTTGATCAAATTCTTTCACCTTCTCAAAGTAAAAGGGGCGACTCGTCTCTTTTAATTTGGGAATGTGCCCTTCAAAAAAGAAAAATATAAAAAAAAAAAAAATCAAGTGCTAAGTTTCAGATTGGAAAATCTATCATTCATTGGGTAAAAGCCCTACACGGACAATCGGTAGCTTCAATGGACTCATTAAGCTTGTTCTCTGGTTAGGGGCACAGGATAAGGGTTCCTACTCATTATACCTGGTTGCCATGTTAATGTATCTCCCCCTGTTAATGTGGTTGGGAATATTAAATTAGACTAAGTAGCTGCTGATTCTTCTATATATTCTTTAGGGCTCTGTCTTCTCCAATTGGAGCAAATATTGAAATGTCTAAGTGCTTATAAGCTGTCAAAACTTTGCAGTGAGATAATAGCCAGAAGCATTGCTGTGATTATTGCTTAAGTGCAAAAGCTACAAGAAGAAGTCATCCATCAAACTGACTTATGCATGCATTACTGTGGATCGCTTTCTTTTCTTTTCTATTTTTTCCTTTTCCAAGCTATACTCAAACTTATAGATTAAGGTTTTGCAGTGTACAATGAAATAGATTTTTCGTTGTTGATTCCTACATGCTTCCACTATTTTTAGTCAAGACAAGATACAATCTACAGCACCTCTGTTGTCATTGATCCGTCATCTGAGGCTTCAGTTATCATTTTATTATAAACTTGAGTTCTTGCTCTCAATTCTTTTCAATGTACCGTACTGTTAATACTAACTGCTTTCTACTGTTCTTTTTTTTCAGTATGGTGGGGGGCCAGCACTGGCCAATGATGACTACTGCGTGGACTGCCTAAAAGAGGCAGCACACAAACTAGTTTGTGCTGACAGCTATAGGGATCGGAGAAAAACAGTGAAGGAGCTCGCAGATTCTGTGCTTTCTGGAAATTGTAGTGATGGAATGTATTACGTATCAAAGGCGTGGTATGGTTGTGCAATTTTTTGTTATATCTTCCCTATTGATGCCTAGGCATTCCCAGTTGGGTAATTAAATGTGGAAAACGTTTTGACAATAAAATAAAGGAGTGTCGCATTGGACTACCTATGGCTTGGGACCAGATAAATCCTACCTAGGCACAGTTATTGATTATCTTCAAATCCTTGAAAGAAATTCATAAGATCATCTACATCAAATGCAAAGATGAGTAGTATTCCATTGAACCCATAATGTGTTGGAGCTTCTTCTTTTTTTCCTTTACTTTCCTGTGTCAAACTCAAAAGAACTGGCAATCTTTGATTTTTCAAGAAGGCAATTCCAGGTTCTCTTATCAGCAATAGAGAGTTGTCACCAATTCAAGATGGTGATGTGTAGTTCTCTTCGTAGTTCCAGTACAATAGTGATGTAGTTCCAGTACAATAGTGATGCAGAAATCTTCAGTTCCTTCCTTGATGAGTTTAGATTTATGAAAGATTGTTAATGGTAATGACTCTACCACTTCAATTGTGAGTAGAGAACTTATTAGTTCAAAAACTTGATCCTCACTCCTTCCCTACCATTTAGTATTGCCTGGCACTCCTAGTATGTACTCTCTCTCTCTCTCTCTCTCTCTCTCTCTGTGCAGCAAGTCTTTCTGTCTGAAGTTATGTGAGCCTTTTTTCTCGTGTAATAATGTTGGCTCAGAGTTTTTACGTTATTTAAGCCTACAATACAAACCAAAGATTTAGGAGAATACGGAGAGTATCTTCTGCTTGATATAATGTAACATCAATCTGGCATGCTTCACAGGTTACAACAGTGGGTGAAAAGAAAAATCACGGATGCACCAAGTGAAGCTGATGCAGGGCCTACAGCTTCAATCAGATGTCCTCATGGGCAACTTTTGCCTGAGCAGGCTGCTGGTGCTAGGCGTTTGCTGGTTCCTGAGAATCTTTGGCTATTCTTTTATGAAGATGCAGTAACTGTGAATCCTGATGATCCTTTGGGTTGTCCTAGCTTCCCCATTGGCTCGGAGCAGTGCTCCCAGTGCAGTGAGAAAATTTCAGAAGTGGCCTGCCTAGAAGATTCTCTAAGGTCATCTATACATCGTCATTGCAGTTAATCGCCTTTGTGCATACAGATACTGTTCATGGGCGTACATGCTAGTGCTTGTGTCTTCACCCTGTGTGCATCTGTCTGTTTGGAAGATATGAGCTGATTTGCTTGCCTGTTTGTTGATTTTTTTAATCATGGGTTGCAGAGCGGTGAAGAACAAGCAGCGTGAAAATCATGAGAAGCTAGCTGCTGGTAAAAGCTTTCCACTTCATCCCTATCATGAGTATTACTTGTTGCCCTCTGTATGGCTCACAACGTGGAGAAATTATGTGAATGCTGGTGGCAAGAACACTCTGTCGTGCAATGAACCTGAATCCTTGGATTCCGTTATTGATAAGCTGACATGTGAGAAGGTAACTTGTGGCCACATCTTGCAATCTCTGGTATCTTGAAGCTTTTTTGACCCATCCAGAAGGTTCTTAGATGCATATTCCCTCATCCCCCTTTTCCCCCAATCCACTCACCACAAGCACAAACAAATAATTTACCTGGGTAGGCAATATTCTGTATCTCTGCAACATCTTTATCTCCTTTTTTGAGTTCTATGTTTTGGTTTTGTTCTCCTAAAATCTGCATATCAGTTTTAACTTCTGCTGCCCACTTTTTGTATGTTTCTTTGTCTTCAAAGATCATTTATGTTTGTGTTTGCACCTTAGGAATGAATATAGATGTTTTAATTGTCTATTAGAGCTTTGAAGAAGATGAAGAATGGAAAAGCAATGGGCCTTTATAGCATTGCAATAGAAGTGTGGAGGGTTATGGGAGAGATTGGGCTTTTGGGCTTGCAACCCTTCTCAATAAAATTTTAAGATCAAATGAAAAGCCGGATGAATGAAAAAAAAAGTACCCTGTGCCTATGTACAAGAACAAAGGTGACACTCAGAATTGTGCCAACCACAGTGGGATTAAGCTAATGAGGCATCCCATGAAGCTATGGGAAAGAGTTATAAAGGATAGGTTCCAAGATGGTGTTCCTTGGGGTATGACTTTTGCAGATGACATAGTGCTGGTAGGTGATATCAAGTTGGGGTTAACCAGAAACTCGAATTTGGAGGGAAACTTTGGCATCTAATTGACCGAGCCAGACTAAGACAGAAATAAATGGTATGTAATTTTAATAAGGCAAAAGTTCAAATGACCCCTTGGTGAAAAGTGGACATAAGGAAGTGTCAAGGAGTGAACAATTCCAGTTATTTGGTGCCATTCTACCAAAAAGATGGAGAAATAGATGGATATCTCACACATGGAATACAAGCATATAGATGAAGGGGAGAAGTGCATTTGGGATTTTTTCTGACTGATAAAGAATGATGTTATGTAGGGAAAAGTAGGTGTTGCCCCAATTGAGGATAAGATGAGAGAAGGCCTCGTAGCTGGTTTGGCCATGTTGAATGAAGGCCTTCAGATGCTCTGGTGAAGAGATGTGGACAGTGATTTGTTACATCGGTGAAAATGAGTAGTGGAAGGCCTAGAAGAACATGTAAGCAGAAGATAAGGAAAGATATGGAACATCTAGAACTTGCAGACTAATAAAGCAATGAGCTGGCATAAAGGATTTACATAACTGATCCTGCTTAGTGGGATAAGACTTGGTTCTTCGTCTTGTTGGTTTTAGTCTATGTTTTTTACTGGCTTTAAATTCTAATTTCCCAAATCCCCTGAGCTGGACTGTCTGTTCCAATTTTTGCAACTAAAAGAATTATTTTAACATTCACGAAATTTAATACTTTAATTTGTTTTGCCCTGAACAAAATTTTTCCAGCTAACAAGTCATTTTGCAAAGTTGAGTGCTCATAAGCTGTAATTTGACTTGAAGAAGATGCTACATTTCTATGGTGTTAGTTCATGTGATTTAACATTCTTGTTTGAGTGGCACAATTGTGGAACCAAAGTGCCTATACTGGAACCGACACTGATGCAGATTCCATTTTGACAACGTTTAATTAAACTGATGAAGGACATGGATTTATATGCTTGTGAGTATATAACTATCCTGGACCTGGTACTGTTGTGTCTACCCGAATAGATGGTGGGACTTTGTGATTAGTTAGCTTCCAATTTTATTTTGGAAATGATCGTTCATTCTTATGCTCCTACCAGTGATAATATGTATTGATATATGGCATCTGTTCATACACACTGTTTTAGCTGGCATCCCTTGCATGTTTTGATACATCTTTTGAACTCCATATTCAACCATTTTTTACTCAGGGATGTGCTTGTGCTTCTTAGCAGCATTTACGTCTTCTGGAAAGGCCTCTTGACCTGGTACACAAGCGTGGAGCAATATTTCAGAAAGTTTCTCTTGTAAGTATATGAAACTATTCATGAAATATTTATTTCCTCACAAAAAAGGAAGAAAAAACTACAACCCTCTTATATTCAGAATCCGATTCACTTGATATAACAGACAGCAGGCATATTTTTTAGGTATTAATACGTATTAGTGTTCTGATTTCGATAGACAAAAGTTAAAAGTTGAATCCTGTGTATTGGGAGCTCTTAGATGCGCATGAAAGCAGTGAACAAAGAAGTGGAAACAAGAATAAGTTCAGATGATGGCAACAAAACTGCATCATAAGTTGTTCCCTCATCCCTAGATTTATTTATTTTTTAAATTGTAATAGCGGGGAGCTGTATAGTCAATTCTGGACGCAGTGTCCATGTTTTGGTTGTGATTGTTGGAACATGGTGGCGATGAAAGGTGATGGTAACAAGTTCTTTAGGTAATTATGGTGTTGGTGATGTTCAGTTGATGTTCTAGTCATAGATAAATCTACATGGGGCTAGTGGTGGGGCCTTGCGCCCCCCCGCCCCCTCTCCAGTCCTCTCATGATCAATATAACTCTTACAAAGTGTGCAAAAAAGACATTAGCTACTGCTTCCCTGTTGTATTTTCAGTTTTTTGTGCTTTTCTTGGTCCATACTTTCTTTACATCAGTATTAAGCATTTATAAGTAATATTTACTATGATGAAAAAAGAGAAACTGAGCAGTCTTAGCTCCTTCTCTAATATCTCATAAAACAGAAAAGGTGCAAGAATAAATGAGGAAAATATTTTAGTACATTCTAATCTTTCCAGTTATTCTAATATTTTGGTTTCTTATTCTATCAAAAGAGATATTGCCAGTAAGAGCATCATGTAATGATCTTATATTCATCTTATAAAAGTGTAGCCACAACTGTAATAAAAGAGCAATCTCTTAAAAACAAAATTGTCTTCAAACTATACTAGAATATAATTAAAGGGATCAACTTTGACTATTTAGTTGATTATTATCTAACATGTTTCGTGTGTGCACTTTTTTCACATGAAATATTGAATGCTAATTCAATGTGTAAAGAGAACAGAGTTCAAACTGTTTATATGGTGGAAAGGTTAGGCCTAAATCCCTAGATTTTGAAATTTCAATTGGTCAGCTGAACCTTGTCCAGTGAATTGATGATTCTTTTGCTATTCTCTTAGCCCCACCAAAGCTTCACGTCTAGATCTCTTCCTATTTCTGGTGACCATGATTGTTGGAATGATGAGAGCTGGTTATTTTGGGTGGTCAGTAATTAGTCTTGAGTTTCATCAAGGGAGCATTCCTCATTTTCAACTTCTTGTAGTAGTGGTCCCTCTTCTCGGAAATATTTCCTTATGTTTTGTTGGTTTGTTGGGGGAGGGCTCAGTTTTGTTTCATGAACATGCATATCTTTTCTTTAAAGGGAATGATGATGTCCAGACCCTGCTTTTTGGTTGATCCACAATTCAGCTGGTTTATGTGCATGTAACAGCTGTCTTAGGTGCATGTAACTCGTTTCTTGCCTTTTGACTGAAATTCAGTCTAGAAATCCAACAAATTATTTACAACTGGTTCATGAAACTTCTGGATTTAATCTGCACTGAAAATTCACATTGCTAGTTCATAATCAAAGACTTCCTGGGGAAAGTGAAGAGGTTATATGTAGATGGGTTTGTGTATTGTGGCTTAAATTACAAGATTTACACAGTTTCCCTTGTTGGAATTTTGAATTAGTCGCCATTACCAGGAGGATAATTTGTACAAATTCACTAAAGATGTGTTTGTAGAAAATAAAGGTCCATGTGCTTCCTTTGTCTATTGTTTAGCTTTTATTAGAGAGCAGAATACAAGAATTCAAAAGGAAAAGAGAAACCTCTTTTTCACATCTTTCTAGTTGGTTTTGTATCATTCATCTTACTCTGAATGATTTTGTAGATCTTGTTGATACTCTTCATTGTGCTCAGTGTATCTTTATGCACTTGGAAATCCCTTTTCATTCTAAAGCACTAGGAAAACTGGATTTGTTGTCTGGCTGTTTTCCATATACACTAGCATAATTCGTTCTTCTCTTTTCCTCTCTTCCTTTGTATTCTAGACAGATGGATTGACAATCATTACATCAAGTGACTGGAAATGTTTCTGTGAAGAATGGGGATGCTCTGAGAACAAAGGCATATCTGCTATCATTGAGTATGATAATGATGCCCCAGATAAGGGTATAGGTGGTAAAGAGACATTGATATGTAATGAGCAGTTGGGTTCTATTGATGGGCCAAATAATCGACTTGATGAGAGAAGACTATTAATCAGGACATCTCCAGAGGTACTTTCTAGTCCACCACTGTTCCATTTCTTGCTCTTTTCTTGGTGGATATATTCATCGATATTTCTTCATTCTGTATCTGATTGTTATACCTCAAGAATGTTTAATTACTTCGCACTAATGGTCTTATTTGTGGATTGTGCGCCATGTGATAGAACCTGTAATATCAAAGTACTGGGCTCACTCATCATTCCTTTGTGAAAGGACTGTTTGCACTACTATTTTGCGGTAACTGCTTTCCCCAAAATCTATTGTGAATATGTACAGGCTAAATGGCCAATTGGGCTGATCTGCCTTTTGTCCATGGAATTATGGATATGTGCTTTAGAAGTACAATAAGGTTCTTCTATAGGTAGGAAAAGTACAGTGACGCTGGTCAAACTCTCCTAAGTGGTTCTCTTTTAAGGATGATCTGTCACAAGTGAATATTTTCAAAGGGTATAAATAAAGCAAACAAGAACAAACTCTTCTCCTATCTGTTGGGATCAGCGAAATTGATCTGTTTAGACCTTTATGAATTACAGTATCTTGTCCTATGGGGAAATGTGTGTTTTGTCAAGTTGGCAGAATGAAGGTTCTTCAAGCCTATTTGATCTCTTCTATTGGCTGTAGATGGATGTGATTCTGAGGTGTGGCATGATATTGATAGAATCAAGTATTATTTTAGTAGATAGTTCTTACAAATTCCTGGGAAAAATGAGAAATATCACACAGAGGTAGCGATGGAACTAGCCCTTAGAGCTGTAGCCAGAATGCAGATGACTTTTATCTCATTAGTTTTAGAATGAGCTATGATGGTTGATCTTCTTTTGGAAGGACTATGGTGCAGATAAATATTACTTTTCTGAAAGCTTACTTGCCCTGATGAATGCTGTGTTTAATTTTTCAATGTTCTAAGACTATCCCTCATACATAGGTTTGGATTTGGCTGAATTCATTTGTGAATATTTATAAACAGAGAGGTGAAGAATAAAGAGCCAAAGAGATTAAAACATGCCACCTCTTGCTTTGATACCATGTAGGAATAATGGTCTATTTCCAACTTATTCAGAAGCTTTAAGCTGTTAAATGATAGCGTGGTTTAATATTTATATACTTTCACAACATAAAAGAGAAAAGAAATTAAACTTGGCTTATCTAGTATGCTTTAGTTTTGCCCACTGGTTTTTTGGACAGGTCCATTTATTTGACTAGCATTCTCAATGGATCTCCTCCTTAGAAGATGATTTTGCTCTCTCTCTCTCTCTCTCTCTCTCTCTCTATGTGACACAGATTAAACATTTTGTTGTGTTTCACTCATTATGCATGATTGTGAATGGAAGTCTAGTGAGATTCTGATTAACATTTCAATTAGAAATATCAGAAGGCGTTGCAATGAAATTTCAGCTACGGATTACCAGACATGCATTACTTACGGATGACGTTGAATAAGTAGAGAGTAATGTCACTGTAACATTTTGATGGTAATAATGAGGACTAGCTGACCATGCATTGTATCTGAACTTTCTACCATGGTGCCAAATGTGAACTATATTCTTGTGGTGCCTATTTGAGCTTTTCTTCCCCCTCATTATATTGTTGCTTCCTTTTGGTCCTGCTGCCATCCAAATATTTGTATTTTTTGGGTGAATGGTTTCCTGAGATTGAAATCCATTGCTTTTTTATTCATTTGCAATGGAACTGCAGAAGGAAATCTCATCTTGGTCACGTCTCTTGTTTAAGGAATCTATTTATGTCCTAGGTCTGTGAGGAATGCGTTGGAGAAAGAGCAAGCTCCGAATTGATGCGAAGATTGAACTATTGCAATGAAGACATATACGTCACATTTGTACATGGAAAGGAAGTTCCAAAATCTATCTTAGAAGCATCTGAGACTGCGTTTGATCCAGGCCGCCGGATATCTAAACGCTCTAGAAGGACAAATTATGGAAGTGCAGTTAATCTGAAAGTTTCTGGCTCCACATCAATATACCAGCTAAAAATGATGATATGGGAATCTCTCGGGGTAGGCTCTGTCAAAATAATGATGGATTAGAATACTTGCAGTCAATATTTCATCCATTTATGATTACATCTCTGAGGGTGCCTCGGTTTATCGCTCTTATATACCTTATAACCTGACCCATGCATATGACATGTGCCATCAACATATAGGATTATTGAGGCACTCTTTTTCTTGGTAAGAGTTTGGTTTTGTGAGTTTTAAGACGCTTAATTCATGGAAAGGCTGCCTGACAAATTGGATTTTGGTCTACTGTATAAATCAACTTGCTATTGGCTTTGTTTTGATATTTGTGGAGAAATAACATTAGTGTACTTAGTTTTAGCAGCTGTTTTTATGTGATGAAGTCAAAAATATCTTTGCATCATTCAATTTTTCTTCTTTTCCTGCATTAGCTCGGAAAAGCTACAGAGAACCTCTTGCAGTTACATTTTTGTGTTCTCTCTAATCAATGCAAGGATAACATGTGCAGGTTGTGAAAGAAAACCAGATAATTCACAAGGGGCACACAAAAATAGAAGGGGAATCTTCTACTCTTGCAGATTTTAACATATTTCCTGGCGATACACTTTGGGTGAGGGATTCAAAGATCCATGAGCATCGAGATATTGCTGGTAATTAACTTTCTGAGTCTTGTAAATGAAGGAATCTATGGCGGAGATGGGATTCTCCAAAGCTTTGTGATTGCCTTTCGATGGGAGAACGATACTGCATGAATTGTTGGGCTTCTTCTTCTTGTTCTTTGAATTTTGTCTCCATTTTCCTTTAAAATCAGTCTTAAAAGTAAAGCCTGATGACTGGATGTGTCATGTGCTAGTCAGTAACCCCTTAAGTGGGCACTCGAGGGAAATTTAATGATAATTTTCAAAGACATAATTACAAATCACAAGGAAAACAAAAAGGCAGAAAAGGAAATCCTGGTAGATGGCTGGCAGATAAGCAGAAAAGTAAGCGAGGAGTTGGTACAACAAAGTGAGAGGGTTAGTGGTTAAATCTTTATCATTCTCTTTCTGAGAATCTTCATACCAGCACGCATACCTGTCAAAACAAGCTGATTAATTTTCAACCCGTCTCACAATCGCCAATGCTGCAACACTAAAGCTTTTGGATAACAACTAAGATTTACTGTCCAAGCATCAAAAGAGTAGCCTGAGGATTAATCCCTGGTGATAGAGTTCATATCAAACCATCAACAAATTGGAGATAACCATTTCACATGCAACAGATTCATTAAATTCTGGATTTCTCATCATGAAAATATGTCTTGGCTTGTTTCTTCCATTTTTAGGGCTAAGTTATGGCTGTTGTTTGTATGCCAGAGAAAACTTACGTTACCCTATGGTAATGTCAAGTTCCATTCTTCTACCAAGGAGTCGGGGCTCAGCAGACTTTTGTCAGACTTAATGTCAAACATTCCCTTTTGTAGGACTGGACTATTTCCTGACCTAGATTTAAAGGGAAGTTTCTTTATATAAAATACTTAAAGAAACTAAAAAGTGAGGGGTCCTTTGGTAATAGGACTGACTGAAGGGTAAGGACAAACTTTTGGACTTGCGGTAGGAGTACTAGGGGTCAAATTTAGTAATTTAATGGAGGATTTCCTTGTAGTGATACAAGTGCATAGTGCCAATTTTATGCTTGACATTTTCTTCTGCTCCACAGATCTTAAGGATACATCCTCTGTATGCACATGCAAGCATGCACAATCCCCAACCCAATACCTCTCCTTATGCATGTGAACGTACCTGTGTCTCCTGTTTGTCATTTGGGTATTCCTTTTGTCCAATGAGTTCTTTTGATCTTGAATTGCAATTTCAAATAAAACAACTGTGGGTTGGGAGGCATTGCTTTGTGCTTTATAGAGAGAAATTATAGAATCGTTCACTTGGGATTGATTAGTCCATTCTACATTAATTTTATTCTAAAGATTGCCAGCATGACATTTAAAGAGCGAGGTATTGCTGCAAGAAATTCCCGTTTTTTTTTTTTTTTTTTTTGGGTGGTTTGATGCTACAAGAAACTTGAAAAATCAGAATCATGTAACAACAATATAGGCATTTGCACAATACTTATAGCAAGCCAGTGATTATTCATCCCCCAATATCACGCCATGTTTATTTTCTCTTTTATGCCGAAAACTGATTTGTCGATAAGAGGTATTCTGGATATATGCTTTGTGCTTTAATTCTCAAATTACACTGGATATATAACTTGGCCCTTAGTTTCAAGGCCTACTCTTTGTATTGTCTATTTTCAAGATCTATTCCTGTGCATAAATTTGAAAAACATTTACACCCTCTAATTTCTTTAATTTGCTTAAGCTTTTCTTAATTGTCACTCCAAGGTGTAAAGTGTAGGTTATTCAAAATCTTATTGCAAAAAATGTGGGAAATAGAAACTAGAGGATATGGAGCGTCAATCGGGGATTAGTCTACTGGATTTCTCCATATGGGGGTTATCCAATAGCACTTGCACTGATAACTTTTTTCTTTGCATTTCCTTTGGAATCACTGGTTCTATTTTTGAGTGAAGACTTATTTTTCTATGCATTTTTTTTTTTAATTTCTGAGAGTTGGAGGCTTATTCTTTAGTGACTCATATATATTATTTTCATCACAGATGAGATATCCATTCAAAAAATGGATGTGGAACATGCTGAGGAAGGTTTTCGTGGAACACTTTTGACAACTGATTTCTCTTCATAAGTTTGGAGAAGCTGGCTCTTGTTAAATTTGTGGAAACTCTGGTTGTCCAGCATGCCTTTAGGTAAAAGCAAATTTTCATCGATAGGTCTTCTCCTTGTAACTTTTGTCTCATTGGTAAATTTACAATGCAATCTTTGTATATGGGTTTTTTGTGTGGCTGCTGCTTAGAGTTCATTACGTCGGTTTATTGGACCCTAGATGTAGACTAAAGTGATATTCCAGTTAGCAATTTGAAGCCAGTGAAAGATGTGAGGCTTTTTTTTCTAGCTGCTAGACTTCATCATTCTAAGATCTTAATTCTCCTATCGACTTTAGTCAATAGCTGAACTTCTATCGAAGCTATTTGTACTTACGAATTTGAGAAGAAGATATCTGAATTGAACAGTTTTTAGATTATGCAGCTAATCTGCAGAGATGCGTTTTGTTTTGAGGATGATTCGATTGTAATATGAATTATCTTTTTTGGATACTTTCAACAGGTTTTCAACCTCTCTGGCCAAAATAAAATGTTGTCCCTCTACTGATGTCATTTACGCTCTAGATGTGTGTTGTTTTCATGAGGAGTGATCTGTACTTTATTTCTCTTTTTGTATTTTGTTAATGTTACTAAGCTGATTAGAGAACCCGCTGTGAAAATCAAGAGAGAAGAAGAAAGAGAAAAGAAATAGAGAGAAGAGAAGAAAAATATCGTAAAGCCAAAAGGGGGCTCTAGGTTTCTGTGTGTATCTGAAGCCCTACACCCATTGCAATATATTTATATTAAACATATATTATATATGACCATAATACTCTTATTATGTAAAAAGAAATAAAACTAAAAAAATAAAATAAAATAAAATAATCTATAAAAGCAACGTAACACTCCTTCTCAAACTGGAGCATATAGGTCACCCATGCCTAGTTTGGAACAGCCAGCAACAAACTCGGGACGAAACAGTGCTTTAGTGAACATATCAGCAAACTGATCTCTAGAAGCAACATAAGGAGTAGCAATCAACTTCTACTTTAGTGATAGTCAACTTCTATATGCTTTGTTCACTCTTGAAAAACAGGATTCCCAGCAATATAAATAGCTACTTGATTATCACACATCATATCAATAGATTGATTAATAGAAAATCCAAGCTCCTAAAGAAGAGACTTCAACCACAGCAATTTAGCAACAGTATATGCCATAGCATGATATTCAGCTTATGCACTAGACTTAGCAATGATAGTTTGTTTCTTACTTCTCCAAGTAACCAAATTACCACTAAGAAAGGTGCAATACCCAGTTGTAGACCGTCGATCACACGTTGAACCAGCCCAATTAGCATTAGAATAGCCAATTAGAGTGGAAGAATTGTTCGGTTTATAAATCAATCTCTTACCAAGAGAGCTTTTTAGGTGACGAAGGATGCGACAAACAGCATTCCAATGAGCCTTCTTGGGCGATTCCATAAATTGACTCACTACCCCAATAGCAAAAGAAATATCAGGACGTGCAGCAGTAAGATAAATTAGTTTTCCAACTAGACGTCAATATTGATGCTTGTCTTCAATATCATCTCCATCATCAACTCCAGTAAAAAGTTGACTTTTCACAGGCTGCAAATCAACATTCAAGCTAGATAAAAATTTAGTCACTTGAAATTCAATGCGTTGTATCTTCAGTGTCTCAAGATTAGTAGTGATGGGCTGATAAAGATTGAGTTCTTCCCACATGCCTTTCAAGGCACTATAATACTTCCAAGAGACTTTTCCCATTGTTTAAAATTAAAGATCTTCTCATATAGTTCATAGACTTTGGACATATTTATGTCTTGTGAATAACTCTCCTTAAGATCATCCCACACTCCCTTAGCAGTTTTGTGGAACATGACATTAGTAGTAATAGATGGTTCCATGCTATTCCATAACCACACCAAAAGTGTATTATTCTTTCTGGTCCAACCACTATAATCGTCAGAGTTTTCAGCAAGAGGGTCTGAAGTAAGATAATTGAGTTTCCCTTTAGCATTAATATAGACATTCACAGCTTGAGCCCATAACAAGTAATTGGAGAATCCATTTAATTTAATTGTGGTAATCTGAACATTGAGATTGTCTATGGAAGACTTAGTATCACTCGTGGAAGACTTAGTGTCACTCATGGTGATAATTTCAATACAAATATATATTTACCACAGATCAAGAAGGCTCAAACTTCAATGCAATGAATAAGACAGCAACACCAACATATAATCAAGTGCGATTGGCTTCATCAATTAAATAAAAGGATGCCGAAATCTCATAAATATGGGCTGCTATATAAAAGAAAATATCTTACCAGAAATCTCGATTTAATTAATCATATCTTCAATGAAAATCCAGCAATATCAATCAACCACAATTGACGAAGTACTCTGATTCTTGAATCTATTGATCAGTTAGTCACAAATAGAACTTGATGAATTTGATTTCTACTGATATTACATGTACGAGATTTAGTGAGAAAATAGATAAAATTTGTAGCTTTAGGTGGTTGCGCACCAGAGAAGGAAAGGATTATTAGGGGACTCTCAAATCAGCAATCAGATCAAGGAATCAAGTAGTCAAAGAGCTCCGATACCATGTTACTAAGCTGATTAGAGAACCCGTTGTGAAAATCAAGAGAGAAGAAGAAAGAGAAAAGAAATAGAGAGGAGAAGAGAAGAGAAGAACAAGATCGTAAAGCCAAAAGAGGCTCTAGGTTTTATGTGTATCTGAAGCCCTACACCCATTGCAATATATTTATATTAAACATATATTGTATATGACTATAATACCCTTATTATGTAAAAAGAAATAAAATTAAGAAAATAAAAAATAAAAACAATCTATAAAAGCAACGTAATAGTTAACAAGTACTCCAACAAAATATATTAAATACTTTATTAAGGAAAATTTCATTCAATGCACTGTTTGTCTTGAATTTTGTGTTATCAGAGTATTGAAAATGAAAACATTTCTTATTGGGTATGGTTAACAAGCACTTGGAGGTATTCATTGATGATACCCCTTTTGTCCCGAATGCTTTCTATTCCAAAACATGCTTGGTCTGTCATTTGCTGCTCAGCAGAGGCCCATCTATAGCAGTTTCTTGAATGCCTCGAACTAACATGACAAGAAGCTTGAAATGAGTAATTGCAAGAACCCTTGAGTGAACATCCTGCAGTTCTAATGGTGAGTACTTTGTAAAAATGAAATGTTCCACGTATGGCGTATCCAATTATAGTATAAAGATGTGTAAGTCCTGTAATTTTGAATGAATAAATTGTTAGGATTCTGCAATATGACAAGTTAAAAGCAAAAATCCCCAGAAAGGCTTCTAATTTGGTAATTAACATATTGTTCATTACTTGTGCATTGGAATTTATTCGCAATCAATTAGCGGCTGTTCATTGATTTTGCCTTTGGCATTGGGGTTTCTACAAATGCTCTTAAAGATAATCCATTTACCGGTATGGAACTTGCTAGCTTTGTGAACGTATCAATAGATCATTGATGCTTGTCCATCATTTACATCACAACTTTAAAGGAAGAGTACATTTCATGCGATGTTCGTATAACGTAAGGGCATAATCCTCACCCGTAGCTTAGGCGACAGTCCATTGTCCAGCGACCCATCCCTAGCTTAGGCAAGCCAACCACCAGGTCGCCACGCTCGCGTGCACGGTGGCAAGAATCCGGTCTTTCTCTAATTGGGTCTCCAACTCCTCTTGCGACAATCACCAAGACTCAGCAGAAGTTGGCCATAACATCCACACGGTCTCCATTTAAAAAAAAAAAATCGGTACATTTTATTCAGCATCACACGTCTCCAATTTTGTTTGTGCATACTTCATTCTAAGGATGAACACAAGACTTAGGAGATCAAGAACCCAATAGGCTGCAAAAATATTTAGGGATTCAATAAGATATTTTGTAGCGGTTCACTGGTGACTTTGTACCATTTGATTACAATTGTTTCATTGGAGTTCCCAATTACTTACTCTTTCCCGTATTTAGTTCTCTAACCATAGTTATATGATTAAATTAAAAGGCAAATGCTATAAATAAATAAAAATCCTAAACTATGTTACTTATGACAATTTTACCTTAAAATTTTTTTTTTTATCATCAAAAATCCTAAACTATACCACTTATGACAATTTTACTCTGAAATTTTTTTTGCGTTACAAAAAATCTCAAAATAGCTATTTAGGACAAATTTACCTCAAATTTTTAGCTGAACGGTATTTTCATCCTTTTCCTTTTCCTTTTTTTTCCTTATCATTCCTTTCCTCTACTATGGCCAACAAAGGGAAGCCGGTGATGGCCACCCTCACTAGCATCGAAGTTGATAAGGGCGACCCCTGCCTAGGTCAGCAAGGCGAGGGCAGCCCTCACTCACCATTGCCAGATCTGGCGATGGCGACTTTTGCCTAAGTCGAGCAAGGGCTACCCTCGCCAAATCTAGCGAGGGTGACCCTTGCCTAGGTCGAGCGAGGCGAGGGGCAACCCTCCTTGTCTAAGTTGGGCAAGGGTCATCCTCGCCTAACTTTGGCGCTAGTGAGGACGGCCATCGCCAACTCCCCTCTTCCATGGCCAGCAAAAGGAAGGAAGAAGAAGGAAAAAAAATGGAAAAGGACGAAAATGTCCTTCAAGCAAAAAGTTTGGGATAAATTTGTTATAAGTGATATAGTTTAAAATTTTTGATGACACAAAAAAAAAATACAAAGTAAAATTGTCGCAAATGGCATAATTTGATATTTTTAGTGATACAAAAAAAGTTCATAATAAAATTATCATAAATGACATAATTTAGGGTTTTTGGTAGTATTTGTCTTAAATTAAATGATTGCACCTTTATTGCTTACTTCAGGCAAAATATGTGGGGATTGCAAGTATATATTTTTGTAGAATTTGAACGGAGGGTCCTTCTCTTACCAATTATAGAAGAACATAGATGATCTTGTGGATAACAAACGGTAGTGATTCACTTTACAAAAATACCTATAATACATGAGATTTAGAATCCAAACTAGTGTAATAATATAGACAATCTCCATCCGAACATGTTGATTATTGTGGGAAGAAATTCCCACATATGAAGCGTCCTAAAATAATCTAATCTTAATTATGATTATTTGTATTTGCCTTAATTCATGGACCTTGCATGATTATTGCATTGACTGGTGAAAATTGTCAAGAGACATTTCACCAAATTTATTCCAAATTCATACCTCTGTCTCCATGCATAACCATTCAACTTGGTCTTGAATGTAACATATGAAACAGTTAGTGCTGGCCGCCTTGTCTTTGGCGCCACCTTGTCTCTGCTTCCCTGATTCTGACCAGTTCAAGTTGCGTTGCTTCTTCTTCGGTTAAGTGGTAGCCAAGCGAACTCCTTCTTCCGACGTTCCTCAGCCAATTCAAGCAGAGCCACCAAAACTTTATTCTTTATCTAATTGCACTATGAAGGAAGGGGTGACTTATGTGATTTCCTTGGAGACTGCAGTCTTTTGCTTAGTAAAGAATCGAAAAGGCCGTTTGACTGACTCGGGAGAGGTCAGCAATCCTTTTTCCGGACTCTCCATCCCTCTCCGTAGAGAAATTCTTCCCTTCACTCCATCAAACATGTTTCACCTGGGAAAGGAAAAGACTGAATTAATGGTACACTTCACTTTGTCCCTCGTCCTGTAAGTGTTCTCCCGTCTGCACGAGCCAAAACGCACCGCCATTCATTATGTTTTTTCTCTTGATTCCTCCAGCATACGCTTTTCTAAAGCAAAACCTATTGACATCCGCTTGCGCATCAACCCTCTCTCTCACTCCCGCCCACGCGCGCACCCTTCTGTCCATCGTCAATGTTGTGCAGTCGGAAAGTAACACCATATCATTAAGAATTGAGAAAACAGCATTGAACAGAATCGTGATTCGTGTCCGGACATTACTTTGACAACGAACTCACCTTGTTCAGACTTCAAACTCCCGGGGTTGAATTGACAATTATGCCCATCAGGTAATCACAAACAAATTTTTGGGGTCAAATCACAATTTAAGAATACTATGAGGAACATCAACTGAAAACCCCATCATCCTATATAACAAGTGTTCTTGAACACAAGCAGTTTTGAAGCACCTGATGTTACTCAAAAATAGCTAAACAATATAAACCTGCAAAGAATGTTTCTCCTTTTCTTGTTTCCGCCGTAGACCAAGAAGAAATCAGTCCCATAGATCAAACCACTTCAAGTAGCAATACGAGTAGCACCATGAAGAAACACGATGCAATATGGGTAGAGAGAGCCAAAGAGAGTTGAACAAGCACAAAAATGGAATGAATCAAAGTTCGACCCTCAGCATTAAGTTGCCGCACATCAAAATATTGAAATAACATCGAGATTCAAAAGAAAAACTTGGAAGCCAATTTTGTGGTTCAAGTACATCCCACAATGAATTATTATAGCATTTGGCTTCAAAACCAATCAGAGGAACTTCCTGTATGGCCTTCCATTATCCTCATCCTGCATATGCTGTCAAACACCATCCAAAGATTGTAGATAAATCAGTAACTCAACTCATTTGCTTCAAAATCAATGACAAGAATGCCGTTTCAGCACCACTTAGAAAAGAGTTTTCAAAAGAATCCATCATTAATCAAAGGATGGCCATACACACATAACAATAAGAATCCATCATTAATATTGCCTGGCAATTGAAAATCAAGATGCCAATCACATCCACTCTATTTGTTTCTTCCAGTCTCAATTGAGCATGAATTAAGTTTGAAGACACAATCGCCTCCAATGAAGTGATCCCCACCAGATAAGATACTTGCACAGGTCAAACAAGGTGCCCTATATGAACTTGACTGGGATTTTCCAAGACCATATGTGAAGAGATCCAAACACTACTATTTCTTCCTCATGATAGAAAGGCAGATGGGCTCAGTATATCATTGTGGACATGAATTTCCACAAGGTTAATGTGACAAAGCAAATTCCATTGAGCCTGCAATCTTGGCTTTGACTATATCCTTTCCCAGAGTAAAGTCTCACTGCAAGTCAAAGGTATAGAGGCTCATGCCCTTTGCTAATTGATTCATGTCAACAGACATAACAAATAGGATGTGGTGTGTGGTGTGCAGCATAAATTGGATATCTAATCTGCCTTAACCCCAGTACCATCCATTTAACAAATGCTTCACCAAGCAAACTCAATATAATCACTGGACACATTCATCTCGTTTCTCCAAGGAGACAGTCCTCCTGCCTGCCCTGTACAAACTACACCACCTAACAAAGGCTCATCACAGTGTTTCCCATGGCCAAAAGTTCAGATTATTTGAACTAGAGAAAACAGACAAAGCTATCGTCATTAGCAAGGCAGAAAAAAGAATTTGTCTCAATTTGGACATGCCACTAAATTGTTCTAACCATAAAGTTATAACTGCTGCCATTTCTTCAATGAGACCAACTAACTCCACACTCTTTAAAGTTTCTAATCAACAATCCTTTCCATGGGTACTACTTCTCTCTAACCATCCACCACTAGGTTCTCTTTCATTTCCGAACCACTATCCTTTCCCTCGCAAGTTCATGATTCGCGCATATTGGTTTGTCCATTTCCTACACTACATCAAATCTTAACGCCATCCACCACGGGATGTAACAAAGCATTGCTAGCCAAATGTTACAGAAAGCTAAAAACCCACAGAATCATCGAACAATCAAGCGCTCAGCTACCGGGCGACTACTTGTCATCCCTCGGCGCAATCCCAAGTCAACTACAAACTAGGTCCACTAAGCTAGCTAACTCTCCTAGCAAGCGCAGGCGATCTAAGGGCACCGATTCAATCGCAGCCCAAACTAGGGCAAGTAACGAATCCGAAAGGCCGCGTCAATCGGAATCGACCGAGAGGCGAGCAAGAGAGGGAGGAACGTACGAATTCGCGGACGATGCCCTTGTAGACGAGGAAGGGGAGGGCGACGCCGAAGATGCCGACGAGGGCGAGGTTCCGGCGAGTCCAACGGAAGTTGTGCTCCAGGTTCTCGCGAGCGCTGCCCCAATCCTCTATGAACTTGTTCTTGTGCGCTTCCATTCCTCCCCCCATCTTCGCTCCTCTCCTCTCCTCTCCTCTCTCACTCACAGAGGCTCTCTCGTTCAGAAGCTTTATTTAACTGCTACGCACCCCAATTCTCGTGTTAATTAGGTTTTACCATATTATTATTAAGTCAGATGAATCAGGCTGTTAATACCTTTTCTTTTTTTCTTTCTTCTTTTTCTTTACCGAAAACAAAATATCCTTTGTATTCCTACAACTCAAAAGAAAATCTCCACGCATTTTTATTTTCTTTTTTCTACATATATTTATTTATTTTTCTTATTAAATAACATAGTAACACAAAAATATTCATCGAGCAAGGTATATATAAATTAAGTGGGTCAAGCACATATTTGAGGAGAAAAGAAATTTCAGGCTTTCTGCCCAAGGTCTCAACAGTGGTTTTTCCAAAAGCCCATACACTTTATCCACGTCAAAATCATGCCAATCCATAGAGCTGCTATTAAAGATTTTGGACAGTAGAACAAATAAACTTGAATTGCAAGAATTGTCATGATAACCTAGTGGCAAAAGAATTGCATACACTTCCATGAAATCACAACTTCGAGTCATTTCATGAACAAGTTCCTATCAATTTGTGCATTAGACATTTGATACCTCATGCAAGAGATTTCTTATCTTCTAACATATCAATGAAACAGTAATTATGATTCAAACCAAATATTTAATAATGGGTGTAACACCTAGTATTAATATTTAAAAGAAATAGCTCCATTGATCCCATTCCCAACTCTTTTTGCCAATCAGAAAAAAAATATATTAAAACAACCAAACTTTCTATTAAGAAATACAAACTTAACTTGCCATGACTTATGGTGATAATCATAGTTGAACAACTACCATACTTTTGACATAGTTCATATAAGTGTGCAATCTACTCCCTACTTTTATTGCATTCCCGCGTAATTGCTTCACACGGGAGAGTTTGGGGGTACAATATGTAATGCTTTGGAGCAAATGAATTCAGAAATCAGAATTGCCAAATCGAGAATTTGATCAAAGCTCAACAGCACTCAAAACAAAGAATGCAGTCTTAGAGAAAAGAAGGCCTCACTTCCTCACTGGCGTTTCCTTTTTGAATTGAAGCTGGGTTTCATTAGTTGGTTCCCAATGAAACCTTGCTCGACAACATGAGTGAGCCGTGGAGAATTCTTCGTGGTCGAGATGCCGGCAATGGTGGGTGAAGTTGCTCTTGGGTTTGACTGTCTTGGCGCCTCCAGTCTCTCTAATATCCTTGATATTTTAGCATCGTTGTGCACAAGGCCGTCTCCTGAAGAAAGGTCCATCGCTAGGGTGGATTCCGAAGCGAGTTTCGAGATACAAGTAGGATTGAGTACATTGGGCATCTCATTGACAAGCAGCTGACCCCATTCTTCTGCAGCTGTGCTCTTCGTTTGTGAATTTGGAGGTTTCCCTTCTACAACTGGAGCCTCCAGCGTTAGCTCTTCAGGTGCAGGAATAGCAGTATCTGACATTTCGGGTTGGCTTGATTTAGATTCAGAAAAAGTCCCCTTTGATCCTTGAGGCACTGATCTGGATAAATCAGAAATTTAACCGATCGAGGAAACAATGTCAACTCTACTTTTACAAGATTCAGTTCTGCTGTAACTTTTTCCCTCTCTAGTTCAATTGAAGGCGGAGGGAATGCTGCTTACCCAAATTCTGATCTTTGTTCGACAAGCAAATTCATTCTTTGATGGAAGCCTCTGTCATGCAGGATCGGATTATAGTCTCTCAATTCCATCTGCAGAGATTCTCAGGATCAATATATTTTCTACGCGGCTTTACCATAATGTCGTCCATAAAAATGTTCTGACATAACCAAAAGATTCAAAAGCCAAGCTTGCCAGTTGAATCACGTAAAACAGGTAATTTTGCATTTTATATTAATCCTAACAACTTTATTTTGGTAGTGCCTATCACTACTTGGAAAAATTATGATATGCTTCCGAATCCAAAGTGATTTTTTGTCAAGCTTCATTTAGGAAATAAATTATTTCGATGAAATCAAAAGATTCTAGGAGTAGGATGCTAAAAATGCACAAAGAATATAAGGGAAAAAAAAAAAACAAATTCCGAACTTGTAAACAATAACCAAAAGTGCAAAGACCCCAACCTTCAGAATAGAGGCTCTAATGGCACCCTCAGTTTCCTTTGACACAGAACAACTGAGATGTCTATCAATATCTGGCAATGGCAAGACTTCCTCCAATCCAGCCAGCCGCTGCAAAATTAAGGACTTCTATTAAAATGTATTACATGTTGAAGTATTCAGAAGTCAGGAAAATATTTGACACATAAATTGCATGCAAAAATCAAAGATTAGTATGATAAAGCCAGTTGGGTAAAGCACCAACCCTTAATAACATTGGTCCATTATCTGAAGGCTGAAGTAGATAATAACAGGGGAAGATGGAGGTCTTCATTGTTTCCATGTTATAATTTGAAGAACATACCAAGCCCTGGTCCAGTGATTGTAAAACCCAGCAAAGCCCTTGAAAGACTAAAATATTTGAAAATATTATTAGTTTGAAAATAAGAGAGATGATTGATTTACAATCAAAGAGTTCCAGTGGTATTCACATCACAGAAAAACTCGATGGAGCCACATCCATCTTTTACAATGTAAATCTAGTTTGTCAAAAAAAGGATTAAAATTTATCAATATCTCTGATATCCCCTGGGCAATGCAAGTTTAAGGATTGGATGGGCTTGAAAGGAATAACAACAAAATAGCTGATAGGATGGTTTTTCTTGACAGGTATGTCTAGCAAAACAGAGACAGAACAAGGGTTAGCAGTGTGATGAATAATGGAAGAATTCCATTGAAGAACACTGATACTTGTGGTGAAGGATCGTCAGAGAACATCAGGATTACTTGAAGACAAAGTGGATGTGTTGTTACTATAGCTAGGGAAGCATGCACAATCCCAGGTAACCAGAAAAAGTTGTTTTCACTTGAGTTTTCCCAATAGGGTTTACAACTACGTTTTTCATTATCAGCAATGCTCTTCTATGTTTATTTCAAAGACACTCACTCACGTTCAGTATTTAACCCTAAATTATTCCCAGATGAGGCTGCTCCTATCTCTGGACCAGCAGATGGAATTGCCACATGGGGAGTTCCAATTAGGACACCTGCATTGAAAATTTTAAATAGACAAAAAATAAAAAATGAAGTAGGAGCTTTAGTTTTCCTTTCCACAGACAATCTGTAGTCCAAGCAAACTTAAAAATAAGGCTCAGTTATGCTCCAATAGAGTACACACGCTGACTGTTGCCAAAGAAAGTGCCAGTATTTATCAGTTGTTAGTCTGACCTTTTTAACAGGACTTAAAATGACTGCAAAGTGGAACAAAAGGCAGCACTTAAAATCAATTTTTCAAGAAAGAATGCTAACATTACATTTGAACTGTACTATACTGATCAATATGATAAAGGACACAATTCATGGGCATCCTCCATTATGATGCAAGAAGGAATTAGTAACAGTAGAACCAATTTTACAGGCACAATGGGTAGAACTACTCGATAACCTGCCCACAAAAGCTTGCCCAATCATAGACACTTGCATAGCTTATAGAACCACATAAATAACAGAAAGCAGACCATAATATCATGAGCATGTGGCACAGTAATACCTTCACTGAGAGAACTCAAATTTGTCCTCTCAATGACATTGAAATCGATTGGTGAACAAACTAGCTGACTCTTCATAGAGGTCAATGAAGAAGGTTTGAGGAGGATTCCTCCCTCTCCAACATTGAGATTATTCCCTATCTTGCTCTGCAGTACTTCCTCTTTGATGATTTCCTGCCAGTTGCCTGTCTATTAAATAGCTGACCTATCGGTTATATCCACCACTTAAGACAGTATGAGTAATTAACATGTGAGATGGAAAAAATATAGAAACTGCCCATAAATAAATGGACATAAACCACAACACCTTTCCTCATAGGCAAAGGAACATCGCAACTCTATATTGAAGGCACAAGAACCATATAAATGCTGAGCAAAATGAAAAATTGCTAAACCATCCAAGATCCCTCATCTTGCTGCAAAATAACAAATTTGTCCCCATGCCTATCAGAACTCAGATGAATTGCTCTTAAAGTAGGTGAAGAGCGGGTAACTTCACTTCCAATCTGTAGTTCCCGCATCAAACTTTCTAACAAATCTCCACCAATGAGATTATTTGCCACTGTTGTGATAATAATTTATGAACAGCACAATGAGCTAATTATACTGCTATATTGTTTTAGCCCTCGAGAAAAAAAAGTTTTCTAGCTCATATTACCTATCTATGCTGCATGTGTTAGGCTGCCCACTGCCGAAAAGTGAAATTAAATGGTAAACTATCGGAATGACCAATGGACAAAATAGTTGATAAAAGTTAGTGGTCTTCTTTTACCTGACTGTAACTGAAGCCATCAATTAATTGATAGCTAGCTTATAGATAGGTTGCAGGATATCTGGTTCACGGAGACTGCGAGATCATTATTAAAGATAAAACGAGCTTGCAATGATTCTTCCACTTGATCTCTTATGTATTGTAGCCATCTTTTTGTCATACCATCCATGACCCTTGCATCTGTGGGGTAAGCTCGAAGGTCTAATATTAGCAATGTATTCTACTTGGCTCATATTTCGAAATCATCATATTTGCATGCCAGATTGAAACTAGTAAAATGTGGAACCCGAAGTAACTTTGACCAGTTTAAAAATTTTCTTGTAGTTATTCTAAGTTTCCATAAATATACAAGACAGTGACAAAGAAGACGAAACGAGAGGTGATGAACACTAAAAGCTGAGAGCATTTCAACACACTTGTTTCTTTGCCCGATAAATAGCTGCTAACATTCAATTGAAATTTGTGGCATGCTGGTTGAAGCCAAAAGGGAACTAGGACCTTATATTCATTAAGCCTAGCATCGTATAGACTTGCCATCAGCATTTTCAATCTCTTAAATGAAGAATGAGTTCAGCAGATAATTTTTCTGGAGATGCATTTGTCAAACTAGAGGTTACCAAGAAACCATGCATGGCATACATCCTCCAAAATAATCCATCTTGTTACCCGGGTAAATGATTGTAGATCCCAAATCTTTCTAGATTCCCTGAAGCACTGTGTTGATTCAAGTATCGCACCCAAGTTACTAATATAACTTGACTCTGGGTGGAAAAACTCTGTTCCTGTTCCTTCAAATGTCTCATTAAGCGCTTCTCCAGGATGAAGTCTTGCTCAAAAGACATTTCCAGTGTGACATTTATAATTCTTGCTAGCTAAATAATTGTTCAAGCGGAGCTTTTAATGGGGAGGCAGATGCTTAACCTGGGAGACAAGCTGAGATGGAGCAGTTGTCCAGATCAGAGATCGATCGGACGAATTTAATCGTATTTTCCTGCATGTGGCAAAGATGGACAGACCTTGTCTCAAACAGCAAGAACTCGACTGAAACACATTTATCAGCCGCACCCTGTTGGGGAAAAGGAGATTAGGCCGTCACAACACTGACAGCCAAGCGGCCATGATAGTCAAACAGGCAAGCATAAAAATGACCATGAATGTGAAAATAACTAGAGAACAAGCATTGAGATGTCTTAGGCACACCAAGAGAGAGTCATGAAGCGCGGCGTCCATCTCCAGAGGTAGGGAAGAGGTGAGAACAACTATTTTTCTGGCTATGTCCTCACTGGACCATGAGTAGATAGACTCATCAGAAAGGAGACTTAGGAGCTTCGCATCTGTATCCGATCAGGGGAAGGGAAAGGGATCAGCTCTCACAGGGAAGGCTAGAATCACATCGACGGAAGTTCCCTGCGGGAGCGGAAAAGGCATTACCGCAGCGATCGAGAGTCGAGGAATCGGGAAGAAAGGCATCCGCAGGCATGCTCCCGACAGCACGATGGAACCGACACAGATCGAAATCCTCTCCGGGGCTATAAGCGACCTTCAGCTGTCGAACGGGGAAACACCAGCAGGCTCCGTCAAACGAGAGTGCGATGGGGGATTCCTACACACAAGCAGAGCGATTTCGGAGGAGGCTAGTCGGAGCACGTACGTGGCGAGAAGCGGTAAGCCGATCGAAGAAGACGTAGCACAAGGCGATCCTATCTCCGAGGGCGGTCGATCGTCGCGGCGGCGGTGGAGGCGACGAGGGAGGAGCGACCGCGTAGTAATTGGCGAGCTGCAACCAGCACTTCGGAACGAACACGGACGAACATCAGCCGTTTCGTCGACGCGGAGGAGGCTGAAGGAGAGATTCGGAGCTAGCGGCGGCTCACCTGCTTCAGGCGGCGGAGGGTTTCCGGCGGCAGCGCCGGCAAGTCCGCCACGAAGCACAGCACTCCCATCTTCTCTGCAGCTGCTTCTTGCCGTCTTGGCGCGAAACCGAAAGCCGAGGCCTTGGCTCTGATGCGGGGGAAAAGAAGAAGCAAAAACTCTTTTTTATATAACGCAATTTAAATAACAAAAGAATTTAGTTTTTCCTATTTTTCTTTAATTAAAGAATGTCTCCGTTGTCTTTCTTTTTTTTTTTTTTTTGGTTATCGAATTTAGAAAAACGACATATTTCTTCTTACCTTTATCGGTTCTTGTTAGATGAAGCGCCAATTATCCCATCTACTGAAGTTTAAAATTTTTCCACTGAAAAAAAAAAGGAGCTTAACTTTTTGTGCTATTGACGAGAACATCATGTCACGGTAAAGCAAAATTAGCGTAATTGATAAGTTACCGAACGATGCGAAATGTTTACTTTTGAATTATTTAGAAATTTATTTTTCTTCATGAAATTTATTAAGACACTAAAAATCTGTATTACATAATTCGAATCCTAAAAGAGGAGTATGCGCTACGTATGAAGATTAGTGAAAAATAATGCAGTTTACTAAAGAACTAAAGAATATGTAAAGACTTCGATCCTCTTTTTTAATATAAGTTAACTTGCCATGAAAGAAAAGATGAGAAATTTATGAAATACTAGAACTTGATTTTAAATTTAAATCTGAAGATGGGATCCATTATTTTGTCGATTATCTTGATCATCGTAAATTAGAAATTGGTCCATTTTATATTTACGGGCAGCCATAGGCTTATCTTACGTATTTATGGGGTTTCCTCGTGGGATTCTTGTGTAAACTTTGCAATCGAGATACTTTATCGGGTTTGGAATTAATCGATAGCATAGACAAGAAAGGATGAATATATATATACATTGTATATTATTTAAAAGGTCTGATTAAGAAATTCCTTTAAAATACAATCATTTTTCAATAATAAGAAGCGAGGATGATATTGGGCCCGCCTTGGCATTTTCCATCTTCGTTCTCGGACAGCGGCTCCTCGCTCGATTGACCCGAATCCATGTCGGGAGCGATTTGCATTGCAAGCAATAATATTCATGGATGGGGTCGAGTGAAGAAAATCGCAGAGGAACCCTCTAATGTCAGCGACGAAGCTGGATCAATTATGGTAATGGTCATTGGGTGGCGGAGGGGCCCCCTTGAAGCTTGGACCGGCGGTTGTCGTGGGTTGGTGGGGGCAGGGGCGGTTGCGTGGGGGCCTTTGAGGAAGCGAGTCCCGATGATTCCACTTTTGACCTCGGAAGTTTCACCCATCAAGTCTCGATTTGTTCTTTTAATGGAATTTTGCAGCGGGGTGAAATGAGGTGCAAGAGGACAAGACAGGCCCACGAATCTCGGCGGCCCGGATGGTCCAACGCTGGGTTATGGGCGATTCTTGGCAATAAAGGGCACATCTTTCTTATCTTCTTTCCTCTGTTTGATGCCGTTTGAGGCGCGAGCGTGGGCGGCGTTGCGAACTTGGGAAACGACAAGGCGCGCGGAGCAGAGAGGGCCACAGTGCATCCTTCTGTTAGTGGTGGACTGGGTGGTGGTGACTAGTTATGAAGGTCAGGACAGGACAAGGGAGTTGAAGCCATCAGAGAGGTGAGAGAGGAGTGGGGAATTCACCTCCTCCCTGCGCCATTTATTTTAATGGTTGTCAGGATGATGACGATGATGAGGACGGTGGCGACGTCGATTTCTTCTGGGCGGTAAAAGAGAAAAAAAAATTGAAAGAAAGGGTCATATCTGAAGTAAGACGGCGACCATAACTTCCTCCCCCCCTTGGATATCAACAACGAAGTTCCAACCTTTTTCAGTCTGCCCTCGCTGCCCTGGGCTTGTGCGAGCAGCCCCCAACCCGTATGTGTCCCCGATCTCTTCGTCTTCGTCTATTTTCTTCCACCCATTTCTGTCCCCCTGATTGTTTGTGAATTCCATTCGTTGTTGCTTTCTTCGCTCGCGATTTACATATTCCAAACTGTTTTTCCTCTGCACTCTGTTGTGGTGATATATCGGTGGTCGACCGTTTCGCGCATTTTGGAATTGATGGTTCCAATGGAACACAAACGGAATTCGGGTTCGAGACTGAAGCATTCATCGCCCATTTGTTGATGCTGATGAGGATCTTTCTCGTTTTGTTGCAAAGGGTCCCTTATTCCCAGTTATTGGTGTTGTTCGAATTGATTATCGACTCGAATTCTGAGTTCTAACCTCTTGCAATTCACAGGTTATGCTGTCTATCTTGCAATCCTAGAGGGCTTTAGAGGTTTCAGCTGCAGATTTTTTCTCCTTTATGGACAGTACAATGGGGGATGATGATTCCTATTCAAAATCCGTTGGAAGATGGTCGGTCTTTTTTTACGGTTCAGGGCATATGCTTAATGACATCACTTCAGCTTGCTGGTTTACTTACCTCCTACTGTTTTTGACGGACATCGGATTGTCCCCAAGGTACTTGCTATACCTTGTAACACCCACTGCCAGGGATGTGAGTTTGTGGACTATTGGTGAACTAGCACTGTCGCTCTTGCCTAAGCTGGGGGACCCGATGAGTCCATTTCATTGATTTTTCGTATATCATCAGTTGTCGCACAGACATGAATTTTGAAATTAGTTTGCATTGTCATATGGATAACATTAACACATTTGGTAAGAAGGGAAAATATTTTTTATTTATTGCTGGATGTCCTGTGTAAAGAATTTGGTAAGCTGTAGAACATCACACGACATCCTTTCATGTTAAATGGATAGTGGATTTGATTTTTTTTAAATCCTTCAGATTTTCTTTGGTGTAGAGTAAACAATTCAACTTACCCTTAGGGTATCTGCATGGATTATTTTATGTCATTTTATAAACTGGGCACAGATCATGCTGCTTCATTTAAACCACGTCTTTGATGGGATTCTTTTACAAGTTACTTCTCTGGCATCTTCATAAGTCGTCTCTTTTGGCACCTCATATTGCTTCTGACCAATATCTAGCAAGTAGTCACATCATTTCTTATTAGCATCTCAAAGATCTGATTAGAGTGTTCCAAAAACCTACAGCAAGTTTTCTGAATCTTGTCCTGCGCAGACTAACTTTTTTATTTGATTTCACAAAGTCTTTATTTGACCTAATCTCATCTGATCAGTGCTACGCGACCTCCTAACCATCCTCATTGTGCAACATTATATGCCCATCTTGGTTTTTTTATTTACAAGCAATCCAGGATAGAGAGCGTAGCAAGTCTTGTTAACTTTATTCTTATTTTGCTTTCTATCGAGCCTAAGCTGGTTATATATGAACAGACACGAAATGTTATCCTGGATTTATTAGTTCAAGACTATATATCTCTCTCTAAATTGTAGGCCTTGGCTTTCAAGGCTTCAATTCAAAGCTAAAGAATTGTTCCTACACCTAGTTATTGTTAACTACATATGAAGAACGAGGTGAATCTTGATGATTTAAACTCTGCATCTAATACACTCGGTCTATGTTAGATATATTCTCAATCTAATATACTCCTATCTACCTCAAAATTTTAACAAAACTTTGTTAGTTTTAGTCTTCCTTTAGTATCACATCTGATAGATTTTTTTTTTCTCTGGTGAATAAGCCTCGTGCAATATTCTATTCAATATAGAGATCAGTTACTGCAGGACTTCTTGTGCTTTGGAAATTACTGTGAAGCCCCTTGTCAAATTTTTATTAGATTGGCAACACTACATAGGTTGATTCTTTCTAGTCAGTCTTCAGTGTGCTCAAATTTTAAATGTACACATAAGCAATGGTACATATCTCTCTATTGTATTTTAAACAATTTTTTTTGCTTATAACTTGACAAGCACTCTCTTATCCAGAGATGCAGCAGTTGTTATGCTTTCGGGCCAAGTGGCTGATGGACTTGCGACAATATTTTCTGGTGAACTGGTATGTGACTAGTCTGTTCAGTCCTGAACTTATGTATGGATGTCTTCACCAATGAAATAATAAATTTCTGTTCTTGTGCTTTGTCATACAAGAAATACTTTTGGCTATTGGTACTTGCTTATTACTTGTCTTTGGAATGCCATTATGTACAGTTGTCTCACTTTATTTATTTATTTTTTTTAAGAAAAAGCTTTAAAAGTAAGAGTAGATGGAGCATAAACGGATAAAAAGCATGGGGATGAGCTCCAAAATATGGGATAGCATTTGAAAAAAAAAAAAAGAATGTTTGCTGAGCCCAGTTGATCAACTTTCTTTTAGTTGCCCATTTACATTTAGTTAATGAACATGTACATCATGCACTATTTTCACCATCTATGCTAAAAACCTTGCTGGTTGGCCTTTTTATTTCACACAAGGATAGGACTCAGAGTAGCTTCTTCCATTTTGTAGCATAAGCCTGCCAACCTACATTACTGAATCTCTCATTGTGGTCCTGTCTTAGTAATCACATCCCATTTTTCTGCTGGAGAGTGTAAAAATCTCCTTTAATTTCTTGAACATGGCCATGTTTCTCTTGGATGTTTATAAATGACCTTTATACATATTCAGACAATATTAGTTTTGCTGAACAAGCTCTAAAACACTTGTTAACGCTTTGTTTGAATATTGAATATTTGGGATTTCAAACAAATTTATGAATTTTTGAAGTTCTAGCATAATGGTTTGACCAAAAGCCCTTAAAGAGTTGAGATGGTCCACATTGAAGTTCTTTGTAACAAGTTATAGTCATTATGATTTGAAGAACCACTTTGGCTTATCAAGCACCACAGCTTAACCAAAAGGCTAAAAAGCATGGCTAAAACAGAAAAAAGTTTGGCTAGTGGGTTCTTAATATAATGCCCTTATGAGCTATTTAGTTGTACTCAACCCTGTGACTTCTGATCTTTTACAGATGGGGATATTGACTATGTGCCATCTGGTAGTGAAATTTAATAGTCAGAATGTACACTTGGCTTAGCACCATTTGAGATGGGCAATAATCACCAAAAGTTGTGCAGGGCATAGCATTGTAGAGTAGAGATAGTTCACATAATGTTCTCAAAATGTGCATCCCTTGTACTGCTGGTTATCACTGGCCACATGAGATTAATCGCTTGCCTCTCTTGTATATGGATATATATCTGTGCATCTCTCGGTTTTGAGAAAATTTTGAGACAGATATGCTCAAAGGACATCAGTATATAGTTTCCCCTTTGATCTATTTGTTGTCACTGTATCTGAGTGTTCATGCAACCAAAACTTGGTACACTTGCTCACCCTTGTTCTTTTCTTAATTATCTATTTGATAGATAGACAGGTTTGGACATTTCAAAATGTGGCATTTGGCAGGATCCATTTTGGTTGCTATCTCCTTTTCTTCAGTTTTTGGCGGTTGCATACCTTGTAACATCTTTGGTAGCCATTCACTGACAATGGAAACAATTGGGTATAGTGCATTTGCAGCAATCTTCAATGTGGGTTGGGCTGCTACTCAAGTGTCACACATGTAATGGCATCTCTAACTTTTAAGCTAGATGAGCTTTGTGCAATTAATTAGTGGTCCTCTCAGTGACAAGGGGAAGAGTTTGCTATTAGATACAAAAGAAGGAACAATGTTGCATGTTGCAATTGCAATAATTTTTTACATAATGCATGTGCCATTTATGTATCTCAGTACCAATCTCAGTTCTTGTTTTGGCATATACTAGTAAATATGTGGAAGAATCATATTTGGTCCTCTATATTGGCATGGTGCTTCAGCTTGTCTTAGAATTATAATAGTGTAATTTCGGTAAAGCACATTAGGCTTTTACTCTCTTTGATTTGAGATACTAATCAGTACTCAAGTGACAATTAGACTATTTTGTTATGTAAGCATTGCTGTCGATTAAGCCAAAAGTGGAAGGCTAATTTGTGTTCAACATTGCTCACTGTTGACTAGGTCTGATATCTTCAAGGGCATAACCTGCTTATGCATTGAAAGATAAAATTCACCTTCTGTAATTATGTAAAGAAGATGCCTGCTATGTTCATAGTAATATGATTTTGTCCATATATTGACTCAATTTTTAACTGCTGACTTTATCAGCAAGGATGCTGATGTAAGAATTGTTTATGTGGAAGATGAGTGACTTATGCTACTGATATGGGTCTTAATTAGTATAAAGAAGATTGGCCATATCACCATGTGCTATATCTCTTTTCCATGTGTATGGGGCAAGAAATAAACTAAAATAACGTTTAAAGAAAAATATTGATATTGTTGACTTGGCTTTGCTTGTTCTCTTGAAGCTTCATGGTCAATGTTAATTTGTGCTAAAAGATTTGTTGCTATCTTTGTAGGTCTATGATTAATTGCATTACGCTGAATTCAACAAGCAGAGTAGTGCTCGCTAGTTGTCGCAATGCTTTCACCATGGTTAGTTCTGTTCAATCAATATGTCCATGACTGCACGGTTTGCTGCATTCTTGATTATTTTACTTCCAAAACTTCATATTTTCCAGGTTGCCAACCTGAGTCTGTATGCTGTAGCTGGAATAGTCTTCACTACAACAAGTTCAAACACTCATGATGATATTGAAAATCAAGTATGTATAATTTTTTTATGTTATGATTTGTATGAGTTCCTTCTTGTCTGAGATTACTCTTGTAAATGAGCAGTATCGCTGGATAGCATATTTATCAATCGCTGTTGGATGTTGCTTCGTGGGCATGTTCCATCTTGGAACTAGAGAGCCACGGTGTGCATCTCTCTCTCTCTCTCTCTCTCTGCGTGCTCATGTGTGGTGTTAAAGGTGACATGCCTCTGGGGTTGTGTGCTTGGTATTTTTAGAATTCTAGGAACTACTCACTGCCACAATGTACGGGCTTGTATAGGAGTAGATAGAGGAATGAGAGTCTCAATTCAAAGAAACTAACTTGGTTGGTTCTAAGTTCATTATTATTGACAAAGTAGAATTTTGTTGCAACTCTGTGGGCATGAGTTGACTGGTAGTGTTATTTTGCAATAGTTGTCTCTTACAATTTCTGTTGTCCTGTTTTAACTTAGGTTGAAAGCCGATGCTTGTGTGGACAAGCAAGCTAGGATTTCATGGGATTACTGGTTCAAGAAAGTTTTGTACTACCAAGTTGCTCTTGTTTATGTGCTTACAAGATTAGTTGTCAATGTTTCACAGGTTAGCTTCTCATCTCCCTTTGGTTTTTAGATGCATTGCGCATGACTTGTACAAATTTTGATTGACTGCCACTCGGACAATGTTAAATTACTTAATTTGCTTTGCAGTGGTTCTCTGTTCTGGATAATGAAAAGGGTTTGTCGTGGGGACATCCTGGTAGTTTTAGTGGAGAGATCCATAAAGAGTTCTATACATTTAGGTCATCATTTGAGATCATTCCCAGTATGATAAGCATGGAAATTTGACATCGTCATTCAACTCTTTGTGGTGCAAATATCATTTTTTTCCACTGGTGATTGTTGGAGTTACTTGTCTGAGAGATATTTGTGCCACGGTGCCACTAATGCTGTTTTTATGTCAATGTGTAAATATTATCAGGCATATCTTGCTTTCTATGTCATTGATGATCTGCGGATGGCCCAGTCAGCCAAAGCTCTGGTACATTCAGAAATATTCTAGCACATAATGTGTATTTAAGAACTTTATATTTGATAACTTTTGTTTTTGGTGAAAGTAGGTCCCTGCCGTTATTTATGTTTGCAGCTTCTTTGTATCCGTCATGCTACAGGTGCCGTCATGGGTCCCATACCTCTGATTTTTTTTTAAATTATTCTTTGTGGATATCTTTGCTTTAACAATGTTACTTGGAAAACCTGTAGGAGGTAGCTTGGACTGGACGACGAATGAAGGCTTACTATTCTGCAGGAGGCATTCTCTGGGTATTTTGTGGCGCAGCAATATTCCTGTTACCAAGAAATATGAGTTGGTTCGTGTATGTTTTATCGATATTTATTGGCGTGGCGAATGCTCTCATGATGGTAATCATCTGCTGCTACCTTGTTATTTTGAGCTGTCATCAGTCATTGTAACATACTTCCATAGTCATCCTGACACTTTTACTGGATATTGTGGGCCAGTGTAGCCTTTCCTGCACCTCGGATCTATTCTTCCTTTTGATTCCTTTAGAATCCCTTCTGCCAAATTATGTAGTTCTCCTTTTGCATTACAGGTGACAGGGGTAAGCATGCAGAGTGTCTTAGTTGGTGAAGATCTAAATGGCTGTGCATTTGTGTGTGGATCCTTGAGCTTTTTGGACAAAATTGCATGTGGGCTCACTCTATATATTCTTCAATCTTATCAAAGTAAGTTAGCCACGTGTTCCCACTTCATTTTATTTACTGGTTAAGATTATTTCTGATGGTTCTCTTTTTATTGACCAAAAAGTTGCAAATTCTTTAGCTAGACTTCAATATCTTTGTCTCAAAATCTGTGGTAGAAGCCTAAAAAGTTACAAGATTTCCACATGTTGAGGTCCTACTAAACCACTACCTGAGTAATGATGCCTATATAATGGAAGCACTCTTAACGATTTCTTAATTGGCTTTTATTATATGTATTTCAATTCCAAGGAAAGGTTTCTGAACATATGAGGTCTGGATTGTGTTGTTAGTTTTGAATATTAGAGAATCTTACAACATAAGTTAAACATGTATGAGGACCCTTCAGAAATCATGAAAAGCTTGGAAGGGCCTGGCCCCTTATAGCCCCCTATGCATCTATTATGATGGGAGCATCAGTTGGATGGTTCCATGAGTCCTTTTAGGACATAGATTGTCTGTCATCCTTGCTAGATCTTTGTAGTGGGTGAGGTGGCTTGAACCAATAAGATTGAACATAACTAAATGTCTAAATGATGCTTGCTTGTGCATTGAGGCAGATCGTCTTATTTGTGACAGTGCTGCTGCAATTCCATTAGTTTCCAGTGCTCTTGCTATCTCCATTATCAGATGACAATCTGCTTTAGGTGGATTTGATCTCACTGACAACAAGTGAGGAGTTAGGTCTCTTATCATCAAAGTGCTTTAATCCTTCCAGCAACTAGTGCTAGAAAAGCGCACAAGGCATTTGATTTGGTTCTAATTTAGAGTTAAAACAGCTGTTCCCATGGATTTTTTTTTTTATATCGATTCATTCTCGTTGTCAGCTTCATAAAATTAAAGAGACTATAATATCTACATGCATTCTCTTGGGGTCAAAATTTTCTTGCAATTGTTATGGTACATCAAGAAAAGTTGGTAACTTTAGTTCAAGAATGTATTGAGTAAACAAGAGAATATGGTATTGTAATATTAAAGTTCCCGGCGAGCATAGATGTGTATTATTTGAGTGCCTAATTACATCAAAATATGGGCACACGTGTCTCCTGCAAAGGTCAAATTGTAACTAGTGGACTTACAAGAAGACTTCATAGGGGGTAGATAGATTACAATTTTCATAACTATCAGGCATGACATATGAGGCCAGTTATGAAATTAAGCATAAAAGAAATCGCTTCATAACTTTAAAGCAGTCTAAAACATTGGCAATTGCAAACCATGTTTTCTTATAATTATAAGAACCTTCACATGATATAAGGAAGTCCATATCATTTGTATACCATTATCCTTAACCATGAGGTTTTCTTCTTTTTCCATGTTGGTCAAACAGCACCACATGCACAAAATAATCACCTGTGGCAGGCTAGTGAATTGGGTTAGTATTCCACAAACACGATGTGATGATGTTGAAGCCCTTGGGGAAGTAGTGGCTTTTGAGCTTTGTGCAGATGGATTCTGTATCTCTAGCATCTCAGTGGGATTATGGTGATGCGCTCATCAACCATATACCTTCAGGCCACAGGTAGCGTTCAGTTACTATGGCTCAAACCAGACATTTCTTAGGGGGTAGGGGACCTTTATGGTGATGCCCAAAGGGAGTCTGCTACTCGCCTTTTTCCCTAGAAAACAAGACACATGTATAAATGAGCTTAAAGGAGCTGAGAAGTTTCGTTGGATGTGCTAATTATTGAGGAAAGACGGAGCTAAAAATAAATCTATTTGAAGAAAAAAGTACATGTTGCTCTGATCGAAAGACAAGGCAATAGAAGCTGATGCGAAATGAGTTGATCATGTGGAAGGAATGCCTTATGATGGTCCCCTCTTGGGATGGATGTTTAGATTGAGAGGGGTAGCAGAGGACCTGCAAAGATGTGACAAGACCTTAGGGAATGATATGAGATCACTGAGAGCTGAAAGGAGACTTGATACATTATTGACTGCATTACAAATGAATGAGAAACGTCCGAAGTTTTTCTTACCACTGCAATCCTTTCTTAAATCATAGTTGTTGATACGCCCCACTTAAATTATGCAGTCAAAGATCTGTTGCATGTGTTTGAATATGTATTTGTATTTAGTTTTGCAAGTTTTCTACCTCTTTCATTTTTATTCCAAACTCATCTAATAACATTTTAATGCAGCCACCTCAAAAAGAACTCAGGGAGATCTTGCAACTGATGTCTACATTTCAGTATCAAGATTTGGTTTGGGACTTGTGCCAGCATTTTGCTCACTTGTAGGAGTGGCTATTACATATGGCATGAATCTCCATCCACAAAATTTGAAATCTACATTGGTACCTTTATTGGAGTAAGTCCTGAATCCTCAAGAACCATTATATCTCTGAAAAGAACTCTGTAGTACAAGCCAGATCAGATGGAGAAACCTCATGAGCCAAAAGCAGGGAAGCTACACGATCAAGGATTAGCAGAGAAGATTATTCACATTTATTAATTGCAAAGGCACGGGAATTCTTGGTGTTGTATCATGGCTATTCATAGAATTAGTTTGTATCATTGGCTAATTGTCAATTTTCGCAAGAATGCCCTTTTCTTGGGGGCATAGAGAACTTTTTATTTTTTTTCAAATTCATTTACAGATCTGTTGACTTTACTTATATTCTATAGAGATGGTAATGTACAAAGCTCTGGACCACAGAAGAGTGTATACAGATTTTTAAGAATCTAGCCTGAAATCTACAATCGTCTGTCTTTTTCCTTAATAAAGACAATCACCTGCTTATTTGTTTTACAAATTATTTCTGTCCTTGTCCTTGATCGGTATCTTTCGCATTCAAACTTGTTTGCATGTTCTGACCAAGAAAAAACTAGTTTGCATGCATGCCCCTTTCTGTTCACCATTGTGGGTGTTTGCGTGTTCCCTCGTTGGCTTGATTTCCCTGTCAAGTTCTGGAAGCGATATGTCTAAGCCAAGAAAATGTTTATAAAAAAAAAAAAAAAATTGAAATAAAGTGCATTAGAAGTTTTAAAATTAGTCAACAAAATTCAATTTAGTTTCAAAACTTTCAAGAAATATGATTAAGTTCTAAAACTTGTCAAGAAATTGCAATCAAGTTCCAAAATTTTCAAAAAAGTGCAATTAATTTGAAGACTTATTAAATTAGTCAAATTATGTCATTCCTTTAATAACATTTTTTAAAACTTTTAGCACTCCCAAGGTTGAATCTACTTTTTTATTTCTCTTTCCTCCTTTCTTGATTATACTTCTATTTAATATATTGTATCGAATTCGATTTTTTCTATAAAAAAAAAAAAAAACAAAGGGGGAGGGATCAGTTACAAATCTTTTGATTCTATCTCTAATCTTCTTCAATCAAACTAGGAGATATGTGGTTCAATCATGTAATATTCATAAATTATCTATATAAATTGATAAAATATGTATCATAAACACAAGGGCTATAGTTACTTAGGTAGAGTATGCACCAATGTTTTTCAGAGGAGCCCATCACATCATATAATCAAAAGAATTTATCTTATTAAGAAATCCACGTCTTACTCCATAAGGTTTAGGAAACAAAACAAGACAACAAGAGCCCAACAAAAGGTTCTTAGTTCCTCACTTCTTTCTCTCATTCAAAATTGTGCATGAGACTTTCATCTCGCATAGCCCCTACCTAAGTGATAAAAGAAAGAAGAAATCATCTTCTTTCCAATCCATAGTGACATATGAAGTATCGGACGGTATAAATTTAGCAACACTCTTAATTACACTTTCATAATAAGATTTAGGGCTAAATTACATTTTTTTAAAAAGTTTAAGACTTAATTACATTTTCGTGATCAATTTTAGGATTTAATTATACGTTTTAAAAATCGTACGATTCAACTGCACTCTTACAGGATTTCTAATCAACTTATCTCGAAAACGTTTGTTGAAAAGTTTCTTGAAGACCGACAACCGTTCCCGTTGTGGATATTTATATTGTGCAAAGCTATCATGGGCCCGGGGAACCATCGATAACAAGCAGCTTCTAGATATCGCAACAGGAATGGAAAGCAGAGCAGGGCCATAGGATATTTGGAAGTCAACTCCCTCGGCGCCATAATCACGACATGACCCACCTGGCCTTTCTTGGTGGGTACAGTGGCTCTAGGAGACGGCAGCAGGACAGATGCAAATGGTGATATATATTAAATTCTAGGCTGGACAATTTATTCTGACAAATTACAGCGGCAGCTTTGCTTTCTCAGAGTCATGGCACTTATGCAGTCATACATTTTACAACCGGCTCTTCCGTAAATCTCGCAAGAGTTACTTATTTTTCCTCAAACTGTCACACTACAACAACACATCAAATATGTGAACTTAGATCCAACTTGACAAATGCACGACATGATCATATTGCTCCGAGAAAGCAACTAGATAGTTTAAGTATGGGTGCCAGGGCATTACTCAAAGACTACTCCCGACAAACCACCTCAATACAGACGCACAATGATGATAGAACAAGATTTCCCCCCGTTAAAAAGACCGGGCCAGGCTCTTTTCTCTATTGGGACTCTTTGGAAAAGCCGTCAACACCCTGCTCGTGCTCCAAAATCTGTACAGACCCCTCTACCATCTACTTGAAAATTGTCAATCTAGCTCACCAAACACACCGGAAGGAAAGATCTTGCCGTGAGCGATGCCAATGTCTCGATCACAAGCGCACGCCATTGCAAAAGTTGTAAACGCCATGCAACAAGCCATTACTAGCCTTGCCGTTTGGGAATACTTTAGGTGGCAAGTGACCGTTGAAGCGATAAGCAGATGAGACCTTCTCCTGGCCACCACGTGGTAGAACTGCATCCAACTTTCCACACGATGCTGCCACAAACCCTGTATTCAACACAACAGAGTATTATTTGCACATTTCATATGCTTTCAGTGATGCACAAACACAACAGAGAAGATAGATTTGCGTTCCTTTCTACTTCTTTACTCTTCACAATTTGAGCCAACTAGAGCCCTTCTCATTTTGAATATTCAGGTAATCTCACCAACTGTTATCGAAAATCCTCACCAACTAAGAAACCCTAACTTTTCAGAAAAGGTACTCAGCTCCCTTCGCAATTAGGATAAGAAAGGCCCGGATAACTAGTTTCATAATGAGACTCTTTTTTGCAGGTGTATAAGATAGCTTTTAACACACTGTATCTAGAAAATAACAAAGAAATTTCTAAGATAGGGATCAGGATAGTATGTTTCACTTGAATTCAACAAAACATTTATGCAACAAAAATGGCAATGAGAGAAAATCAAGTTCCAAGTGCTCATTTTGTAATAGGAAGAGAATTACCCAAAAATAAAGGCGAAGGCTTCCAGGCCTCGATTTGAATTCAGGATGAAATTGAACTCCAACAAAATATGGATGGTTGGGCAGTTCAACAATCTGTAGCATCACCAAATAATTGTTGAGTCAGCTATGGTAAAGACATTTGAACACAGCTGATTATTCCGCAACAGCAATTACCTCCATCCGCTGACCGGTTTCATCCTTGCCGGGGAAAGAAAGGCCAGCACTTTCAAGGCATGGAACCATGTCAGGATTTACCTGCAGGAGAATCAAAGTCACTTTCTGCCAGAAAGCTTCTGAAGGTAAAGCACATGTTTCCTCGTGACCCACCTCATATCTATGACGATGTCTCTCGTCGATGTATCTTTGATTCTCATAACTACAAAGGATACAGCACAAGCATTAGCTGATTATCAGAGGAACCACCGAATTTACTCACCCCCCCAAAAAAAAAAAAAAAATTCCCCAACCTCTCTCACATGCTCCTGAATATCTATAGACAAATTTCTTCAAATGTACTTTTTAACACTCCTCAGCAAATTCAAAAAGAAGCATGCGCCTTCCCAGCATATAGCTTTACATCTAACAGGTTATGTCTAAGAAGAATGTTACTTCTACTGTTGGCACATACAGTTTTGCAGACACAGATTCCAATGCTTGAAAATATGTCCTCCTAGATCCAAGACGCATGGTTCCTCCCATGTGGGTTTTAGAGCCCTGTAATCATGTTACACCATAAGGATCCATACTGACAAGAACAAGAAGTCTTTCAAAAGTTCAAATTTCAACTGAATAGCACAATTGTATAACCTCAGGCATGAATATCACACAGGGATTCCTAGTATTGGAATCAAATTCAGTACTATTAGCATCCTGCAAACCAAGAATCGTTCGTGCAAATTCAATAACAGCAATCTGCATTCCCAGACAAATCCCAAGGTAAGGAACTCTCTTTTCTCGGGCATATTTTGCAGCAAGAATTTTCCCTCCCACTCCTCTGTCACCAAAACCTCCAGGAACTAGAACACCATCGGCACCCTGAAGAAAAATTACAGTGACAAGTCAGAAGAGGCGAAAACAAAAGGGGGAGCGGAGTACAGAATGCATTAGTAGATTTGACATTCCAGGACCATAAAAGCCTGGGACAAACCAACCTTTAATTTTTTCCATGCAGCCTTGTAAGCTTCTGGGTTCTGCAGTTAAGAGTCATTCAACTGGTTAGCAAAAGAAACGACAATGACACAAGAGAAAGATCAGAAATAAGAGATAACCTCTTTAGCTGTCACGTCTTCAAGGTCGCAAGCTGGAACCCGCTCCACAATAAGTTTTTTCTGGCAAGCAACAGAAGCATGCAAGAGGGCCTGCAAAAGGGACATTATATAATTAAGGTAATGGGACATTTGTTCTCAAAAGAACTATAGATTAGAACAGCTAAAAGGTGTTTAAACTTTCTTCTTAAGCAAAAAAAATCATATGAATGAACGCAAAACAAAGTTTATGCACACCACTACCACTACCACTACCACCGCCACAACAAGAAGTAGAAGAAGAAGAAGAAGAAGGCTAAAACAGTTTGTGAAATAATGTTAAGCACATATTACAGAAGGAAAACTGGGCAATGTAATTTTTCTGGATGCCACATTCACATTGTACAAGTCAAAGGAGACCTCATTTGGAAAAGGACACTAGTGCTGAAAAAAGGCATTAATCGCGATACACTGAGATTAAATTTTTGTTAAAAATAAACTATGGCACGCACCTCTCTTTGCCCTTTAGAAAACAAAATTAGTAGTTCATGTTCTAAGATCTTGAACTTAGACAAGTAACATTAACCGGGCTGTTAGGCAACAAGAATGTTTTTGGCCCTCGTGTAAATGTCAGTGGCCAACTACTGATCAATAAAATCAATTGAAAAGTCCCATATGAAATTATGTTATGCTGTCCAATATAATTGACAGATGAAAATCTCCTCAATCTAAATGGCTTGCGGGAAGCTCATGAGGTCATGGAATATGAAGTCTACCAGAAATGCAAATAAATCAATAGCATAACACAAGCAAAAAGCTATTACATAACTATTTTATAAATACTATAGTAGCAGTGAAATCCCAGAAACTTAAGTGACATCAGAAAGAGCTAACAAACCTTCATTACAGAAAGATAAGAATCGGAATGGTCCGTGTATTTCCCAACCAAAGCGATTATGACCTGCAGATTAGTTTATATGATAGAATAAGATTGTTTTTATAGTTATACAACAAAAGTAGACTGAACATAGTAAAATAGCTCATAACCCACAGGCTCATGCAATTTGTCACAAAGTTCAGCTCTAGAATTCCACTCTTTTAAAACAGGTTCCTGAGCCACACTGCACAAAAGAGGTTTGTATCACTTTACAAAAACATATTAACACAGAAAATTGGCAAAGAGGGATAAGACAAGGTGACAGACCTTGAAAGGTTCAGCACTTTGAAGATTGCCTCGTGAGCCTTCTGATCCTAATTCAAATACAAAAACAAATTATTTTCATTGTAGCCAGTTTCTTTTGAATAAAATAGTATTTAACATCGTATACAAAAAGGTAAAACACATACTTTAAGAAGTAAAGGGATGTGCCAGATGTTTGGAACATCATGAATAGTGATGATGTTTTCAACCTGGAGAAGAAAATGAAGTGGTTAGTACCTGAAGAAACCAACCAGCGAACTTAGCTAATTTACAGAGAATCCACTCCAGATATTTGAGGAGTATGTGGACTCAAATTTTCCTTCATACCGGAACATGGCAAAATTGTGAGAGTTTGGCCTTTATATTCTCATCAAGTGCCTGCATACGACAAAGACGCTTGTCAAGCGGATACAGCAAACATGACCTACATGTGCATGTGCGCAGAGAGAGAGAGAGAGAGAGAGATACCATTGTACTGCGGCAAGCTAAGATGTTGGGTGTCAACCCTAGGCCTCTTAGTCCTCTCACACTATGCTGGGTTGGCTTTGTTTTCTGAATAATGAATCCAAAGTCAATTAAGGCTGCCAGACCTTATCAGCGTTCTCTTTTCCAAGAAAAAAAGAACAACAAAGAGGAGTTCCTTGAGTCATTACCGGTTCACCAACAACATTCAAAACTGGCACGAGACTGACGTGAATCAGGCAAAAGTTTCCAACACCTAAATGAGAAGAATCAACCGATCATTCCATCAACATAAAATCCAGGATCCAAGAAAGAAGAAGACTAAAATTTTTAGCCCCAGAAAATGTCCTTACCGACGCGATATGAAAATTGTCCTAGAGCCTCAATAAATGGCATAGATTCAATATCTCCTGCATTTGATAGTCCAGTACGATGTCAACTTTTCTTTAACTAATAAACAGAATGCTAATGCTGGTCTGGTGAATGTAACTGCTACTGACCTATGGTGCCACCCAATTCAATGACACACACATCAGCTGGACCTTCCTTTCCATCAACGGGTATCACTGCCACACGCTCAATCCACTCTTGAATGGCATTTGTAATATGAGGCACAACCTACATTCCGAAAAATACAAGTGTAAGAAATAGAAGCAGCACGGATAAAGCTTCTTTGAAGGTCTTCTGACAAAAAACAGCAGTAAACAACCTGAACAGTCTTCCCCAGATAATCTCCCCTTCTCTCTCTGTCAATTACTGCCTGCAGTGCATCAAGAAAGAACAAGTTCTGAGTAACTGGGCATCGTAATGGGTAATTAATTGTAAGAAGTTCTTGCAGAAAATGCAAAGTAGAAGGAATATAAGCATTTGTATGCACTTGCCTGGTAAATTTTCCCGGTCGTGATATTATTGTCGCGGGTCAACTTGATATTCAGAAACCTCTCGTAATTTCCAAGGTCCAGGTCCACCTTTGAAAACCAAAACAATTAAAAGCAGAAAATCATTTCGGCAATGACCAACCTGAATCAATCATGTTTATTTTTTAGTAGGGATTTATAAATTCTTGGTCTGTAGTTTTTCCCCTTTCTGGGCTGCCAAAAGATCATTTGAAAGTCACAGAAAATTCGTTGATTTCCTTTTATGGTTTTTTTCCCCTCCAAATGGAAAACATGTGATTGGAGACTCACAATTCTATGCATCAGGAGAAAGAGGAATTTCCTACAAGTCCAGTTATTAATTATAGCCTGATCTCTTTTTGGTAGCAGATTTCTGAAAAAAAAAAAAAAAATCATCCCTACCTCACCACCATCATCTAAGACAAAAACTTCCCCATGCTCGAAAGGGGACATAGTCCCAGCATCAGTATTGAGGTATGGATCTGCATCAAAGAGTCACCAATCAGCTGCAGCCGTGATGCCGGCGAAACAAACAAGAAGAAGAGGTGATTCGAAGGATTCATCACTCGCTCTAAGCCAAATATTTCATTACAGGAGGTGCAATTCAGAGAGCACACGGACCACCTCCGAATTCTAAAACCCAAGTCTTTCTGGAGTTTTCCGAGAAGAATGATCCTCCTTTGAGGAAGCATAAATGGAAAAAAGAAAAAGAAAACTCTCAGGAAAACCGTAAAAGCGACCAAAATTAAAGCAGGCACTCTGGGTCATTCACAAGTTAGTGCAAATGCTCGACCTTGGACGTTCACAGAGGAAATGACTAGGAGATCTAACAAGAACTCAACCAGCCAGACAAGTTTTGAAGCATCTGCGAGAGAGGAGGGATAGGATGTCGATACCAATCTTAATGGAAGTGACGCGAAGTCCGCAGGCCTTGAGAAGCACACCAATACCACTGGCCGTCACTCCTTTTCCGAGACCGCTCACCACTCCTCCAGTGACCAGCACGTACTTCATCTCTTCTTTCTTTCTCTCTCTCTCTCTCTATCTCTACACCAACAACACGAACGTCAGAGGAGGCGAGGCTCCAAAAGAGAAATAAAAAAGAAAGGGGAGCGCCCCCCCCTGTTTTTCTTTTCCTTATTTTGCATCTCTCCTTCTTCAAACTGGTCACCCAACAAACCATATAATGAGAGGAGAGGGAGCTCGAGAGCCAAAAAAAGGTGTGCGGAAGGAAACCTTCTAATTCAGTCCCGGACACAAAAGCCGCGAGCTTGACACTCTCGAAAAGGCTTCCCCGTCTCTCCGTCTCTCTGTTTTCTGGGCTGTGTTCTAACAGTGCACGGAAGACGTTCGGAAGGTTGCAGAAAAGCAGGGGAACGGGAAGTGGAAGTGGGTGGAGTTCTAAAAGAGCAAAGAGACGCGCGTGCTAAAAAGGGTGGAACTGGAGAGATCAAATCAGAATGAGATATATCAAGAATTTCAAAAGCTTTTCTGGCATATGCCGGAGAGGGAAGGAAGGGAGAAGGATGGAGAAAAGATGAAAGAGATGTGCATAGATGATGATATGACCAAGCCCTGCTCTTCTTGTTTTGCGGATGAGCCCTGCTCTGCCTGCCCTCCCTCGTCTGCCTTGGCGGCTTTTTATATACAACATGGCTTTCGTCATCCTAATCCGAAGATCTCCCCAGTCCATTTTCAATCAAAACAAAGCTTTTTATCTTTTATGTGGGGTTTTTCTCTCTCTCTCTCCCTCTCTCTCTCTCTCTCTCTCTCTCTCTGAATGAATAATAAAGATATCGTTTTCTATTTTATGATGTGATTAAACCTATGCCTGCCTGCCTACTTAGCCTGCGGATCGTCTCGTCGTTTACCAACTGCAGGCCTGTGACTCTGCAGAGCGAGCATCAGCTCCAATGACCTCACCTCCTCTCTCCCCCTCCATGTATTACCATTCACCTAACTTCCTCGCTATTTCAATTCGAATCATAATTACTCAACTTCGTTAATCATGCAAAAATTCGGAATTGACGGGCTGTTACCGAAATAATAAAGATCAAAACTTTCCCGCGTCACTTTGAACAACAAAAGATGGAGAAAAAATTATTCCACTGAGATGTTTAAGTTTGTATAATAAATGAATAGTGGTTCGAGATATTTAGGTACACAAAAAGTTTTTTCGCTCTTAAAGTCCGTGATGCCGACCTTGTTGGCAAAGTTCCCCCTCGGCCTCCGGCATAGTAGTGACCCACCCTTAGAAGGAGCAGCAGCTATTGGTCTGCACTCATGGTAACTTAGTCACCCATCACATTCTTTTTCAAAAATTCCTAAATAGCCGACCGTAATTTTCTACAACAGCATGCTTTTTCCTTCTTTCTTCAAGTTCTAAACTTTATTTGAATCGAGAGACGTGTCCAAGGGTTTGACCCGAAAAGAACGATGGAGAAAAGTAAGCATTGTAGAATTTGTGCGGTATGAACGTGTCTTTGATTTTACCTAACGCAAAGTGTGGGACGTAGAATTTGTTGAATTCCCCCCCACTTTATCTTGGGTGGGGAATTTCCCAAAAATTCCAAAAAAAAAAAGAGAGGAAAAGAGAAAAGGAGATCGGGACATCAAAGAAATCTCCCATGAATCGGAGTGCGCACCGAGAACAAGAGAGAAGAGGGGGAGCGGGGGTGGGGGTGGGTTGGTGTTGTCTAACGAGGAAGGAAGGGATATTCGTAACGATGAAATCCAAAATCAAAGATAATGTTCCCCGTCTTCGCACTTTCCGAAAGCGCTCGTAAGATGGGAGGAAAGGAAAAAGGGAAGGGTGAGAAAACAAAGAAAGAGGACATGGAAAATGTGGTCAAAGCTCGTGGGAAAACGACATCGCGCGTTCGCGGATAAAGAAGATAAATTCCACCCCACCACCGCAACAACAACAACAACAACAAAAAACAGAGAATTTTAAACGATGAAAAAGTGAGAGAAGGAAGAAGGAGGGGGCGGAGGAAGGGATAATCCTATTATTTTCAAGAAGAAGGGGAGGAAGAAAAAGGAGAGAGAGAGAGGAACCAACCGAAAAAAGGTCGGCCAAGGAGAATCCTTTTATGTCAAGTAAACGAAACTAACGACCACCCAACAACGTCGAATCCCCTTCTCCTCCTCTCCCCTCCTTCCATCGTTAATCCAACGTTTTCAAAAAAGGTGTCCCTCTTTTCCCATTGTCCCCCCTCTCTCTCACTTTCTCTTTTTCTTTCTTTCTTTTAGACCCATATCGGCAGAAGTCTTGGCATCTTATTCTCCTCCACCAACCGTTCAAAATCTCACCAAGGTCAAGTCATCCCAATCCTACCGACTTTTGATTAAGGGTGAGCATGACCTCAAGATAAAATTAGATATTAAACAATTGGGTGGGAGGTAATTTGTGCGATTCTAGATTTCAAGATTTGCGGGATATGTTCCAGATTACAAAAATTGGAGAATCTATCTCGACAGGTATATTTCAGGTTCCAAGTAAGTAGAACCTTGAACATGGACCAAGAACAAATTTTTGTGTTTTTCTTGATATATTTCTTCATGCGATTTTGCAATGTTTCATAGTGTCTCATGATGAGTATGCAATATGAAATCACTAATCAAAATTTTCATTTTATGATTAAGACATTTACTATGTTAATGTTTCATATTTCTTTTATGTCTAAATATAAGTCATAGTCAACGAAATAACAATAAACGATGGTTATTAATAATGATGATTTATTGAGTATATATGAAACCTGAGTAGATCCTAAATCTTATAACATGGCAGGTTTCAAGTTTTAAGGTATGCATAATAAGTTTTAGATTCTAAAAAATGAAGAATTTATTCCAATGAGTAGGTTATAGGTTTCGAGTAAAACCTACACAGAATTCAAAACCCTTCACCCCTACCTTTGTCCCTCCGTATCAAGTAAAATCTTCCTTCCTCAGCATGTTATATATCCCGGTTCACACTGTCGCTGCATGGGTACATGCTAGAATATAACCAGGTAGACAACGTACGGCGATGTGGCCAGAAGATGTCCCGGGCTGAGATGTCCCTTGTGCCGACGTGCGAGAGCAGTGTAGGAGAAGATGTCGTGTCGATGAGTATGCTTGTGGAGTACGTAGCGGGTTTCCGGGCGATACGCGAAGTTGCAAAAAGTGGGCGGGTCCGGTCGGTGGGTTTGCGGGAGGTGATGATGGCGATGAGAGAGTTAAAGGTCGGGGCAAGGGGACGGGGGAGAGAGCCCCACAAGAGATCGTCGATAATTGATACTCGCGATCCTCTCCCATGGCCAGTACAATGATCATTTCCTTTGGCCACGCAATAAAGGGAAAGGTGGGGAGTAACCATCGATTGCCCTCCATTCGTGAGTACCACCACTCAATACACTCCCTGGGCCATCATACGGAATATCAAATCAAAGGGCGACACAGCACATATCCTTCTCTCTCTCTCTCTCTCTCTCTCTCTCGCGACGCACCTTCCCAATTAATCCGCCATAACCGAATCCACGGGACGATAAAGCTATCATTTGCGTTCGTTGCACCATGAAAACTTACCATTATGCATGCGCATTGGCCGCGACATTGTAATTATAGCAAACAGACAGGATCTGCGGAAGCATGTTCGTTACGGTTAATGGTACTTGCCAAGAAGTGAGCCTTGTAAGTTTTACTTGCAAAAGATTAACTATATCCATCATCATCTTGGAAGAAAAGATAAAAGAAAAAGAAAACACGCAGCGTGTGTGGATATGACCCGTACAGCACGATGCACGAAAGGGAAACTTTGATAGTAGCTTACAAGAACACGACATAGTACAATGGCAGTGGGTTTATCGAACAACGAAATGGCGATGGGTTAGGGAAGGCCTTTCGACGAGGCAGGTTCCATGTTTTAATCGTCACTCGTCAGCAAGGGAGCACGCCTTCAACAAAGATGATGATGACGGTCTCTCCCACCTCCAGCTGAATCAAAAAAGGCTGGCTCCATGCACGTGGCGCCACGCAAGCACCTGATCCCCACGACGATCCGATGGTCTTCGGGTTTCGACGTCTGGACGTACGTTTGTAAATATTTAACATTTGGCCGGTTGGTAGTGGGATCGTATCATATCCCTAGTCGGAGAATTCGGACTTTGGTCTGAAGGCGACAAACGGAAAGCACCCGCCTAGAGCTTTGCCAATACGTATTGGCACGTCTTGGTTGGACTCGAGTGAACAAGTTCTTCCGCGCTAGGAAAATGTAGAATCTCGTGCCTTCGATTTTCCTAGGTTGAGATGGATAATGGATTTGGTTTGGGGGGTTTTCCTTCTTATCGTTTCCCTGTTTTCGTGAACCTCCTCAAAAAGCGATGTGGCAGCACTTCTCGGATGGACTTGAGTTCTGCCACCACCTCCGCATGCACTTCCTGTCTTTTCTATCAGAAACATGTCTTCAACTTGAGAAGATAAAAAGACACCTAATCTAAGTAGATTTCGTAATTCAAGCAGGTTTCTCATTTTGGATCTAATTCTTTTGCATGTGTGTAAAGTGTCTTCTTCGTGAAGAATATTCAAGAGAATGCTGCTTCATGAATTACACCCTGAAGTAATCCAAGAAAGTTGAAGCCACTACATTTTCTAGTAAGATGTGTGAGCTTATTTATGAGATTGAGAGATTATTTTATGAAAAAATGAGGGGGCTAAACATTATGTAAATTATTAGGTATAATTAAGAGCTGGTAATTACTAAAAGTGTTGAGCATCTCTATAACTGATGAATGTCTTGTCAAACATGTACAAAAATCACTCTACAATCAATAAGTTCTTCTTGATGCTGCATTTGCTTCACTTGAAGATGGCAAAGGTGCATTGGTTACTATGCACATCAATAGAATTCAATGTGATCATTGGTCAATTGAATTTAGTCAAGATTGTCTTTGATTATATCCTATTGCCAAAATAGTTAATATATTATTGTCATTATTATAAGTAATTTCTCTTAGCCAAGTAGCTTGACGTTAGTTGAGAATGTGATTTGAATTTAGTGAGGACATCCGTAAAAAAGAGTTTAACGAACTCATATCCATTGCTTTAATAGGTAAAGGTAGAGGATAAATTAGTGCACATATTAGCAAGAATATTGTGAACTTGAATCTAGGAATAGCAGCATCGTTTGTTGGAATTGTGGCAAAATTGGGCATTCATTAAGCCAAAGAATGAGAAGGATAACGGAATTTGAGTTGAGTCTAGTGATGATAATGTTGTAATTGCTGATGGCATTTAGGACCATGATGATTATATGTCATATGTTCGTCACTGAGAATGGATTTGTCTTACCTTCCTCTTACGTCAAACTCAAGCATATGAGGGCTAATCTGCGCAACAAGTAAAAGCCCTAACTCATGTTCACAGTTGCATGTCTACTCAAAGATGAACGAACGAATGATCCATTGTACCCCCGAATTAGGTTTAAGGGCAATGTGGGTAGAAACGAAAAAACTCACGCTCACCGTTTATCTCAAAAGATGTATTTACACAAAGAGTTATAAATTTCGATTGCAATTGTCGTCAAAAGGCGGCAAACCACTGCCAGCGGCCGACATCAAGTCCATCATTGTGATGACAAAGCTCACCAAGAAAAACTTGGTGAATACGCGGATGCAGCGCGATTCCGCCTATTATATCATTATAGCTGCAGACGAAACCTGACCTTTTCCACCATCGAAGTCTTCCTTTCTCCCCCGAACAAACCGCCATAAAATATGAAGAAGAAAAAACAACGTTGTGTGTTTAAAGAAAGGACGGAGCTCCGGCAATGCGGTCGGCTGAGATACAGTGAAGTGACCCGTGAGCCACGCTGGGGGATGTCGCACGACGTATCGATTTTCTCCCCCCGCCCACTTACATTATTTTGTTTCTTTTGTTTTGTGGTGCCCGTAAAGTTTGCGTCTTTGAATCTCCATAGGTCAGCCCGTGAATGGCGGTTGGCAGTTTAGAGCAAAGAAAAATTATCAGCAAAGTAATTGATATATCAAGAGCTAATTTACAAATGGAGATAAATTCATGGATGATAACTGGTGTAAAGGGTGTGAGATTTACATCGATACTATGTGGCGATCTACGCACTATGCGAGATAGTTACAAATCATATGGACAGGACTATTGAAGAATGTTCCCTAGATAGTGGAGAGATAGATTTCGAGGGAGCATTCATTTACAAGGAGAAAAGAGCGATGACAAACTTCTCCAAACCTATAGCTTAGATGGCGCCTAGGTGATCACCCACTTTACGAAGAATAGCGTAAAAACACTTCTTGAGATGAGGAGATGATGACGTCCATAACCATTTGGTATGGGAGATTGAAATGATATATATTGAGGGTCTAGATCTCCTTTTCGATATAGGGAACCTTAAGTGCTTCCCCTTTTTTTTTCTTTTTTGTCTATGTGTCATTAATTTCTCAAGACACAAATCCACCATTTGATATGACGTATAATCGATTGAAAGGTGTTCCATTCCCTACAAATAAGTAGCACCGCTATGATTGTGTTACACTGCCAACAAATAAGAAATGTTCACGTGTATGGTCTAATTAATTATTTTTTGAACAGATCATGTGCATGGTATCAAATAAAATTATCAAAAAATCTTAAATTTATTATATTTGTACTATTTCAGTCTTAAATATTTTAATTTTATCGATTTAATTCTAAAAATTTTAATAATTTGTCAGTTAAGTTATAAATCAATAGTGGTAATTTAGTCATAAAATTTTAATGATTTGCCAATTAATCATTTCGAATAATTTTTACTGGGAATAAATAATATGACGGTTTAGTTAGTGCCGTCCATCTTACATTGCATGGCCAGTACGACTAGTGTTAATGTAGACAATTTTTAAAATTTTTTTGTTATTATATTTTCCTCTTCTCTTTCCTTGTTTTTCCTAACCTTGGGCTAGAGAACATAGGTTAGTCAAGGCGAGGGGATCGTGGCTTTCGCCTATGTACACAAAAATCACAGAAAAATGAGTTCAACAATCACTTGATTTCCTTTTTGGAATTTCACTTTGAATATTGTATCAAACTTATGTGAGAAAAAAAGAAAGAGAATCATGAAAAAGAGAAAGTTGTGAATAATGTGTACTTTGGTCTTATATATATACAAATAAATAAGGCGTTTCTTGAGAGTAGGCACCTTATCAAAACCATCGCTACTTTTCATAATCAATCATTATTTCTCTTTATGTCAGTAATCACTCCTCTTCATGTCCAATTCGATCTCTTCTCTCAATTATTTATAGATTACAAACCATTTCGACATTTATGATTACCAACAAGGTGCTCCTCCTGTACGATAGTGAAAGTAGTGCACCATCAAGTATGTGTCGTTGTCGTCCTGGAAATTATGGTTGAAATAATTTGCCGCAATTTGAAATATAGAGTGTGAAATGAAAGTTTCATTAGAAATCTAAATGACATATGTTTTTTTATAATTTTTTTTTTGGTAACCGAGAACTCCACCTGGGCCCCCTCGCGCTCGGCAAGCGCTAAGAAACCGGGTGCCTATACCTCGGGCCAGTGCAAGCTAGCCACCACACTCACACCAGCAATTTAAGTCACCTAGCGAACGCCGGGGTTTGAATCTTGCACTTTTTGCGAGAGGCACAATGTTCAAACCAACGACGCCACCACAGCGGGTTTTTTTTTTTTTATAATTGATACTATGTAAAACCTCAAATTCGTACATATATAATGAATTTATCTCAAATTAATTTTTGGATCATTCCAAAGCCACAAAAAACCTCACATTAGTACATTATGATAAATTTACCATAAATTGATATGAATTTTCAAGTGATTTGTTATGTCAATTGAGTTATTGTTGTGTATAAGCAAGCTACCATAAAGTAAATATATTACAAATGTATCAATTTTTTTATTTTTGTCAATCAAAAAATTAATTTGAATAAATTTATTTTGATGTATCAATTTAGGATTATTGATAACGCAAGCAACATATGTATCAATTTGGAGCTCCATGTGATATTTATCCATTATTTTATATGTAAAAGTGCAAATATATATATTTCTTTTTGCAAAAAGGAGCTGTGCCTCACGCCCCGAAAAAGAAGATCGATGGGAAAAAAGAGAAAAATTTGTCCATCGATTCCGATACAAAGTAAAATCAAGAAAATGTTGGCAACAATATTTTATGTTATCAGAAAAAATGTGCGGGGGCGGGGGGAGTGGGGCCCGCGGGGGATCTATCAAGGACGAGAAGGCGGTTGAGGGAGAGAGAGAGAGAGAGAGAGGGAGGGGAAGGGAGGGGAGGTGGGTGGTTGTCTCGAGGCAAACAGAAGCGACGAGATCCACGGTTATTGTCGGTTTTCGACAGTTTGCCACGTTACTCCCCACGTGCCCACTCCTTGCAACCTCGTCCTCTTGTTCGTTACCGTGGGCCCCCACCCCGACGGTTGAATCTTCCAACCTCCCTCCCCTTTCCTTTTCCCCCGACTCCCTTTGCCTTGCCGACAACAACTCTCCCCCACGCTCTTTCCGCCTCCCCCTTATACGCTCTCCCTCTCGTATCTCCCCACGTATTCTCCATCGCTTCCCATTCAACAACATCAACCGTAGTTCCTGAGGTTCTCACTTTCCGTTCGACAGCCGACCCTCCTTCGGGTCAACACGTGTTGATTCCCTAGGTGATCGACATAACGGGCTTTTTTTTCTAAAGTAGAGATACGATGACGATTTGCACTGATGAATCATATATGCTTTTTTGTATGTGATAGATCCTATAGCACCATGGCCCGTCTCATATTTAATAAATCTTTCCGACCCACTTCACCTTACGTTACGTCACAAAGGAAGGAAACAAAGGGAAGTAAAAATTTCATATTGAGGATAACTAAACGAATCGAATAACCTCCGCCCACAATCTGCTTCTGCTTCCTCATGGTCGAGGCACGCTAGCATCGGGCATCGAATCTTTTATGGCCTGCCCTGCTATCGACGCTCGTGACTCCACTAACTGAAAGTGGACGTACTTCTTCTTCTTTTTTTCTCTGTCCCGAGAAGGAGCAAATGCTCCCTCTCGCCCCATCTCATCTCATCTCATCTCATCTCATCTCATCTCGCATGGATGGCCACACGTGAAGAGGGGAAGGGGGAGGAGGAGGAGGAGTAATAGTAATGAATGCTTTTTTTCCCGCAATTCGAAGACGAGCCCCCACTCCCCTTTCCCCGGTGGTTGCGCATGCGGGTTTCCATCGTGGGGTTTGGACGGGTTCCTTTTATAATGATGCTACTACTGTCAGTGACTTCTTTTTTCTTTTCCCCTCCAACGAGAGAGATCCCTCGTAACATGGGGATTGCCTCCTCGACCCTCGACCCTCGACCCACCCTTTCGTATCGGCGTTTTCAAATAAATTCGATTTACGCTTTAACTCGTCCAGAACTTGGAAAAGCGTCATTATTTAGCCAAACGATCGAGACAGGGGCTCCGTCCCTCTGCTGCTCCTGCAGCAGAAGAAATATATAAAAGGAACCAACGCATGTGGGCGCAGGAACGCGCCAAAAGTTGGGGATTCCCGGAGATTTTCTTTTGGTTGATTAGTCAACCTCTGTCACATGACCAATTTCTTCCCCGACGACCTCCTGTCGCTGTCCTTTCTCCTGCTGCCTCCCTCCCCACTTGGTCAAATTCATAGCTACTGACACTAGGCTAGCGCCATTAATTCGTAGGCTCTAACCACCAAAGATTCTCGTGGCGGGGAGCGGGGCAAGAAAGATGGAGTCCCAAGGGGAGCGTCTGCAGGTCCGGCAGGCCGGGCTGCCATTTTTCGATAACCTTGCTATTCTCTCCGAAGGTCTGTCGGGGGAGAGGGTCGAGCCATTTCGGGCGCGGCATAAAAGTGTCGCGCCAACGTGCCGTGGTTTCTCGGACGCTCGTCTGCCATATTTAATTAAGCATACAGTTAAAGCGGGTACGAGAAAGGTGGTGGTGGTGGTTGCAGGTGGTGGAGGTTGACACTCAGAGAGAGAGAGAGAGAGAGAGATTAACAAACTAGGGGCCAAATCTGGTGGTCCAAAGAACGGGAGGAGGGAAGACGAGAGTCGTGCCGGTGTTCCCGTTCGCACGTCGCTCTAGAAGGCAGACTCGACTTTCTATTCAGGCAAACTCCTCGACGCGATACAGGGGTTTGACTGTCGGAAGGCGTCTGTCTCAAGAATCAGACTTGTGTAGCAAAACGCATTGATTGGGGCTCAGCTCCTTGTCGGAAATCACTAAAGCGAGACGGAACCCTTTAAAATAACACGAAACCAACGACCGATCTCGCTCTCCCCCCGTTGGTTACGGGCGAGAACCGGCCATTCAGGGGCTTATCTCGGCCTTAATAACTTTATATTATCCTTCTTCTTCTTCTTCTTCTTCTACTTCTTCTTTGCTTTGACTGACCTAACCAGCTACCACCGCACCAAGACTTGTAATTCTACTTTTCTTCCTTCAGCTTATTATGTTTATATTAAAGTTCGTGTTCCTTGTTTTGTGAGAGTTACACGTTTCGTTTCTGGATTTATATACTCGACGAGCCACGATTGCTGGGTATACTATACTCACGTTGCTGCAGTTGGGTCAAGGGAGGACTTTGCACTGGTCATCATGAACTCCGCCTAGCAAATGAGATTCCAGATGTACACTTAGCCAGTCAAAAGCACTCCATTTAAAAACTTCCGTATCTTTGAGTAATGCGGCATGTTTTTACTGAATGTATTATTATCATTATTAATTACCCACTTAGTCAATTATAGAAAGTTAGGTTTCTATCTCCAATGCTTTTGTCGCCATCTCCCGTGCCCATCAACCAATGCTCTCACTCTCAATCACTATTCTAAAATTCCTGAATCTTCTTTTCTTAAAATTTTTTATTGTTGAATGTAATGAGTTTAGTCTGGATCCTCTCTTGTCTTTTCACATTTGCGCCGAAGATATTGAAACCGATTGCCAATATTTCGAGGACACGTCTGACCAAGCAAAAAAATGTTGAATTATCGTCAAAGTCTTTTCTTACCTTCTATAAAATCCCAAAAATTCTACTTACCTTCGACATTACTCATTAAGCTCACCTGCTATTTTTAAATCATTGCCTTCAAAACCTTATGTTTGCCCCCCTTTCTCTCAAAAAATTTTAGGTCCCTCTCTCTCACAATTAAAATGTCAAAGAAGTTCCATTTTTAGTTGAGTTCTAATTGGAGATGGGTATAAAGAAATGGTGAAAAGCCACTCCTTCATTTATTAAATTTACCCCAATATTGGCATATACCAATTCTAATGTGGCATGTTTTTATTGAATGCATTATTATTATTATTATTATTATTTATTATTATTATTATTATTATTAATTACCCACTTAGTCAATTGTTGTTAATTATCCACTTACTCATGTTGCTCTAATTAGATCAAGGGAGGAGTTTGGATAGGTTCTATGCCCCTCTAGAGTTCTCTATAGTTGTGTTCAATTGATCCAACACAATCAAATGCACTCCATTTAAAATTTTTGTATGTTTGAGTAATGTGGCATTTTTTACTAAATGCATTATTATCATTATTAGTCATCCACTTAGTCAATACTATAAAATTAGGTTTCTATCTCCAATGCTTTTGTCACCATCTCCTATGCCCATCAACCAATGCTCTCACTCTCAATCACTAATATCTTCTTCTTCTTCTTTTAATTTTTTATTATTGAATGTAATGAGTTTAGTCTGGATCCTCTCTTCTCTTTTCATATTCACGCTAAAGATATTGAAACCGATTGCCAGTATTATGATGACTCGTCCGACCAAGCAAAAAAGTGTGGAATTATCGTCAAACTCTTTTCTTACTTTCTATAAAATCCCAAAAATTCTGCTTACCTTTGACATTATACACTAAGCTCACCTGCTAAAGCATTGCCTTCAAAACCTTATGTCCCCCCCCCCTTTTTTGGGTCTGGCTCTCTCTCTCTCAATTGAGATGTCATGGAAGTTCTATTTTTAGTTGAGTTCTAATAGGAGATGTGTATAAGAAATGGTGAAAAACCACTTCTTCGTTTATCAAATTTATCCCAATATTGGTATACCAATTCTAATGTGGCATGTTTTTCACTAAATGCATTATTATTATTAATCACCTACTTAGTCAATTATAATTAATTACTCACTTACTTATGTTGCTCTAGTTAAATCAAGCAAGGAGGTTGGATAGGTTCTATGCCCCTCTGGAGTTCTCTATAATTGTGTTCAATTGATCCGATTCAATCAAATGCACTCCATTTAAAATTTTTGTATCTTTGAGTAACGTGGTATGTTTTTACTGAATGCATTATTATTAATAATTACTCACTTAGTCAATTATTATTAATTAACCACTTTCTTATGTTGCTCTAGTTAGATTGAGGCAAGAGTTTGGATAGGTTCTATGCCCTTCTAGAGTTATCTATAATTGTGTTCAACTAATCAAACACAATCAAATGCACTCCTTTTAGAATTTTCGTATCTTTGAGTAATGTGGCATGTTTTTACTGAATGCATTATTGTTATTAATTACCCACTTAGTAAATTATTATTAATTACCCACTTACTCATGTTGCTCTAGTTAGATCAAAGGAGGAGTATGGATAGGTTCTATGTCCCTTTAGAGTTCTCTGTAAATGTTTCAACTTATTCGATGCGGTCAAATGCATTCCATTTAAAAAGTTTGTATCTTTGAGTAACGTGGCATGTTTTTACTTAATGCATTGTTATCATTATTAGTTACCCACTTAGTCAATAATATAAAATTAGGTTTCTATCTGCAACACTTTTTTCACCATCTCCTGTGCCCATCAACCAATGCTCTCACTCTCAATTCACTTATATAAAATTCCCATATCTTTTTTTTTTTTAATTTTTTTTATTGAATGTAATGAGTAGTCTAGATCCTCTCTTCTCTTTTCATATTCACGCCGAAGATATCGAAATTGATTGCAAATATTCCGAGGACACGTCTGACCAAACAAAAAATGTGGGATTATCGTCAAAGTCTTTTCTTATCTTCTATAAAATCCAAAAAATTCTACTTACCTTCTATTGTATCCATTAAACTCACCTACTATTTTTAAAACATTGCCTTCAAAACCTTATGTTTGCCCCTCCCTCCCAATTTTTTTTTGGTCTCTCTCTCTCAATATCAAGATGACACGGAAGTTCTATTTTCAGTTGAGTTCGAATAGGAAATGGGTATAAGAAATGGTGAAACGCCACTCTTTCGTTTATTAGATTTACCCCGATATTGGTATACCGATTCTACAGTTCAAAGTTAATTCGCATAACACTATTCCTATATTTTTGTTTCTTTTTTTAAGAAAAAAACTTATACATCAATTTCTCGTTAAATTCAAAATATTATTTTAACTATAAAAATATTAAAAAGAAAACTAAATATGGTTCTACATAGTGATATGTGGACAATCCAAAAGGTTTGAAATTTCTTGCGCTTATTAAGGTCAAATTGTGAGGGCTTTGCAATTTGAAGAATGTCAAAAGTAAAGATTAGTTTGAAGGATGAGTAACGATTCTTTTGTCTATTGAATAATCTAACGACATAATGGATTTCAAAGTAATGTTAAAAGTGAAAGGATAATTAAGAAATTGATATAGAAAATATGTTCCACCTCGAATATGGTTGGAGGTACTCTTGCGACTTTGAATGGAATACATTATCCATTACGGGTCGCACTTTAGCATGTCCTTGTAACTTAGAAATTTTCAATTTAATTAGATTCGCACAAAGAAGACTCAAATATGGGGCCCACCCTTTACTTTTTCTTTTTCTTTTCTTTTTTTTATTTCCCTTCTCTTTGTTTTGTTTTTTTTTTTTATGACTGAAACAAAACAGGTGACCCTCTCTTCATGTGACATATAGACAACCAACTATGTGTGTACATATATATTACTCGGAAATCATTATTCTAAAAATAACCTAAGCACGAGTAAATATAAAAGAGAATCATTTACTAATTTTAATAAATGCATTTAGTTTAATTGCAACTTTACTATATGCTATTACTTTATAGTCTGTAAATTTTAACTACTTGACTTTCAATTTGTTTGATGGATTTAATAGTTAATTTTTATTTATTTTTCATGTCATCACGATTGTTTAATAGATATTTTGAAAAATGAAGAGAAAATTTATCAATACGACGGAATTAAGTACATTAAAAATTCTAAACATCCATTATTATCACATAGTTGTAAAGCTAAAAGTCTCTAGGCTAATAAAAATGGAACAAGAATTATGCGAAATAAATAATCAACCCCAATATCCAATCTTTGAGTAAATTTTGGTAATTTTTTTTTTTTAACGGAAATCGAAGTCGGGAAAATTCATCATAATTAGGAGAATCTAGGGGAAATAAAGCGAAGGATGTGCAAGTAAAGGTAGCAATTCTTTACACCAACATATGGTTAACGCGTGCTCAGAGTATAAGAAGGGGTCAAAGACTTGGACATCAGAGAATGAGTTCAGAAGAAGAAGGCGAAACATGAAGCATGTGCCAGGTGGAAAAGAAGAAGTCCATTGATAGGGGCACAATTATAGTTTCGTCTTCCAGTCAAATTGAACGGGGATTCGTTATTCTGTTAATCAATCAGAAGAGCTATCGGGACTAATCCTAACAGATGTCGCTCCACCCATGATCCGCGCGGGGGCTGAGAATAGCGCCGACCCTATCAGCAGCCTCAATAGCGGACAAGAAGTGTGGAAAAACAGGTGCAAAAAATTTTGGGTAATGGCGTGGCAAAAGAGGATTGCAGTTTTTGGACGAACAGGAATGGGAGGAGTAGGGGGAGGCATGTGTCACATGCTTCAGAGATGTCGAGAGGCAAGAGGAGGGGAGGGGGGAAATGGCGTGGGAGAGAGAGAGAGAGAGGAAGCAGATAATGGCGACGGGACCCGCCTCGGTCCGCCTCGATTCCTTCAAACGAAGCGGGGGGCACTGTTGTGCGTCGACCTTTCCAACCCGTTCCAAAAAAGTCCTCCGCCTTTCTTCCCCTCTCACATCATAGAAAAAAAGACGACAGAGAAAGGAAAGGGGGGGAGGGAATCGAGAATCAACAACCGGCCGATTCAGTCTAGTCCGATCCGCATGTGCAGCGATGTTGACAGGGGGTGGGGATGATTTTGCAGAGACTTTAGGCATGCAAATGGCGATCCGAGTCAAACGCCCCCTCTCCCCACCACGCGAGAAAAGGCGAACTCGGATGACCCTGATCCACGTTCGCTCGCGCGATTAATGTAGAGAATCCCGGGGGGGTTATGAATGAATGAATGAATGACTGAGTGACCGACGGACTTGACCGGGGATAAATTCGCAAAGCCAACGTGTATCCACATGATCCCATTTGGAAATTCCGCCGGGCGAAGACTAAGTAAAAGTTTGGGATCAGATCAGCAGCCACGCTGCAGATTGTCGAGGGAAAGCGACCCTCCCACACGCTTTCGCTGTTGCCGGTTTGAATTCGTGCGGAAACGAATGGGTCAAAACTTCGTACAGACAGGAGAGAGACCCGAGAGAAAAGAATCAGGGGGGGGACGGGGACGGGGACGGAGACGGAGTAGCCCCCTGCTGCTCTGCCCCTGGGGAAGTGGTGATGATGCGGAGTCAGCAACAGCGCGAAATGAGATCAGCATAGGCCCCGGCGTGCGTACTTTTGGATCGAAGAAAAAAAAAAAGAAAGAAAGAAAGAGAAAAAGAATGACTGTGGGGGTGGGGTTGGGGGGAAGAGTTGCCGTGTTGGAAGAGAAGTCGTGGCGTGGCTGCTCCTGGACGATCGTCGGGTCATTCCCTCCCTCTCCCTCCGTCTCCCTCCGTCCCTCAATCCGTCTCAGCCTTTTACAGCGCGTGTCGACAATTCTTGTAATTTTAACTGCTGCCGCCGCTGCTGCCCACGTAATTGATCCTAATGGCCTCGACGAATCTTTTTAAAAATGAGGTCTTGTCATGGACGCGGCAGCAGAGCCCCCACATGGGTGGATTTCGCAAGATTTCTAGACGAGTTTTTGTCTGCATTAGCAGTTTGTTTTTTTCTTTTAAAATACAAATATACAAGCAAGAAACATCTACCGATAAAATGGTCGGCCGCTCGTGCCGTTCGAGGGATCTAATTTGCGTTTGCCAAAGTGAAAACGGAAACGACTACCTCTTTTCTTTTATTTTAGTAATTCCTTTCTTTTTTTTTTCTTTCTTTTTTTACGTGTGCCGGTTGAGCTGGAATCGCTGAATCGAAGCCCTCATGCCGCACGAGGCCCCCGGCTTTTAGGGTCGGCAGATAGGCACGCGAGATCTCTTCAGATCAAGTGAGTCTCGCGTGAAAAGAAAGACGACGTGTGATGAGCTAGTGAGTCGGCCGTAAGTGCATATTGGGCTATAAAGTCAAGATCCATGACAAGATCTAATGGATAGGGTGTGGAAAAAAGCCTAACGACCATGTTCCTACTGAAAAGGCAACAGGGTCATGTGAAAATTCCAAAAATTTGGTTCACACCTTAATCTAATAACTTTAAATTATTAAAGTGAATAATAGATGAACAATTTTCCATCTTCTTAGAGAGTTTTGAAAATAAAAGTACGAGACTAAGAGTTAAAATAGAAGTATAATAAAACTAATAAAAAATATTAATGTACCAAAGTTTTATATAGTATTAGAGTTCGAGTCCGAATCCATCTAAACCAACGCTTCCTTCCTTTCTTGTAATATATTTTCAAGTGTCGTATCGAGTGTAAGGAGAGTTCCTGTTTTTTTTTTTTTTTGGTACATTAATACTAGATCAATTCGAGGGCCATAACTTAGGCAGAACTCAATCAAGCCGAACCAGACTAGATCAGACCAAAAAACCAAAACCTCGATATGCCGACAAATGAAGATCGGGTGCCGGTTGGTCCGGTGCAAGCCAGTAGTGATGGCGACTCCGGAACCACCCATGTTCTCTCCCCTCTATCTCTCTTTCTCTCTACCTAATGGAAATTAAAATCGCCTTCTTCAGACGTCTTCGGTCTTTCTTTAAACGGGTAAAGTAAGAGAGAGAGAGAAGGGAGAAGGGAGAAGGGAGAAGGGAGTACGTGGTTCACATGAGAGCTCTGCAAATGCGAACACTCCATGTGGATCAACAGCCCGCCCCCTCTCCCACCATCCCAATCCTAATCCCCCCTCTCTGTCTCAAGACTCGTACAGGAGTTTGGTGCCTTCTCTTTTCTTGTATGTGTGTGTTTTTCCATATGATGGCAATCAGAATCCCTCTCTTTGCCCTTTCGGTCAAATACGTTGGTACAAGGACACGGACAGCGACCTTCGCATGAGCCACCGAATGTTTACCGGCTTGTCCGGCCGATGCTTCCCTTGGTCATTTATTGTCCGCATGGTCTTCCCGTGACCCACAACCGAAATGACGATGACAACACGAACTAGCCCAATAAGCCCGAAATGAGTGCTCGCCCACCAACGCCGTCTCTTGGGCGATTAGGCGGGTCCTTTCCCCCTCCCCAAATAGTTATGTACATTATGTGTGCCGACATGCCGTTATGAAGCTGGAAGAGGAGTCATGCGTGCGCACAAGTTTTTCGGGTCTCTACATCCTTCGGACAATGGTGTCATGTGGAGGGTGTGATTGGGAGCATGCCCCCAGATCATAAGTGGTTTTTTAGGTGGAGTTAGTTCTTGTCTTGAGATGACCCGAAGCGTCCCAGTTCCATCCAACAGAGACATCGTAACATACCGTGACAAAAAACTCTCCTTTGCTGCCGAAAAGTCCGGCTGATGTCCGCTTCGGATAAGAATTTTGCCGTGTTTAGCGAGACCTTGGGACCTTGCTTTGGGCTTTAACCCAGTCCATTTCCAACATACTACTGCTCGTGTTCTAATCGTTTCGCCCGTTTACCTTGAAAAAGAGCTGCAATTGCTTGAGGCCCAAAAGGCCTGCATCGGCAAGGACCTCAATCTCTTTCACCTACACGGAAAAGAGCAACCCTTTCTTTTCTTTTTAAGAAATTCCTCTTGGCATACGCCTAACCCGCAATGGTTAGCATGAGAATGGCATGAACCCTCTCGAAATCTGAGATAAGGTCGGCAACTAGATGTTTAACAATCCGACATCGGCATTCCTGATTCCAAACAAATTTCCATCTATTATTTCTTCCACATCTTCGCATAACTCTATGATTTGAAGACCTTCTTATCCCAGCTCTGCCAAATTTGACACCAAAAGCCTTTGATAGCACACCACAATTTCTTTCCTTGGCCATCTGCACATTGTCTCCCAGAATTCACCACTGTCCTCCCTAAACTCACCGCCCTCCACTATTAACGAAAAACTCTTAAACAGAAGATCAGTCTCCAAAATTGTACTGGTTCCACATGAAATGATGGCATGCGCTGAGAATGAGCATGATGTGTAGTGGCATGCATAAGGAACATAGGCAATGGCATTCTACAAAGCTCGAACAAGCCAAGAACTATAAGCATAATTTACATCCCTGGCAAACAATTCCGTATCTCAAGAACTCAACAATTGTGCTTCGCTAGTGAGAAGGGTTTTCATGTCTTCTCCATTATGTTAGCCAAAAGAAATGTGGTCCAACCAGTCCGTCCTAAGAACAAGTGAAAATATCCTCCTAAATCGGAAACATACATGAGTTTTCTCACAGGGTTGCTTCCTCAAGGTATCACATTCTTGGTTAGCCAAAAGTTTTCTCGCTGCCGGAGTGTCTATGACTGACACTAAAAAATCTAAATCACAGCATGAGGATGGCTAGTATCATGTATAATTGACAAAAAAAAAAAAAAAAAAACAAAAAAATAAGCAAAAGGTACTACCTAATGGAGAGTTTCTGTGTAAACTATATGTTTTGCTGAAATAAATGAAACCTAAGTTCTCGATACACATGTGACATCTGTAACTCAAAGAAAGGCTCTGTCAACCATCCTCAACAAGGCAATGATAGACATCACCGTTCCAGTCCAAAGGATTAATCGGAGTACTCTTTCTCTTTGCCTCAGGCTCAGCAAACCACTGTAGCAAAGACCTGCTTCCAAGATGGATTCTCCATCCAATAGGAATACCTAGTAAACATGTATTGCCATGATCAGAACACAAAATCTAATTGGGTATTCGCATGCACTTGCGTGTTGATCACCCACCATACAAACTTAAATCATGGATAAAACCATAACTTGGAAAAAAATATTTGGCAACTGCAACTGATTGATGATTGAGAGATAAACTTATAATAACTGCAACAATCCTAAAGATCAGCATAAATGCAAAATTGGAGGGATAAGAAGTAATTTGCAACCAACCCCAAGTCGAGGAATTTCTTTTACAATTTTCCTATTGTTTCAAAAACTTAAGAGAAGTTCATGCGTCCACCCAAGGTAACTGCTTTGGAAAATATCCATCTGACTTGCATAGCAACTCATCTACCCAAAGTTTGTTTTTCTTTTATTCATTTGCCTGAATCAGTTGAGAGTATCTATAATTTGGAATTGTTCAGTAAAGAAAACCAGTGTACTTTCACCATGAGCTCATCTCAGCACATGATAGTAAATAAAATAAATGCTTGACAAAGTAACTGTAAACTTACTGGTAAACCATTGACAATAGCTAGCATTAGAGAGACATGGAAGGTGCACGTCAGAATCTTTTCCAGGACACATGGGAAATATGTGCCAAATCCAAATGCCCAGCGCGGTTGATAAGCTGTTAACCAAACTGAATTTGCCAAGGATATCAAGTCACCGACATAAACAAAACTTCCACTGCAGTTTGGTTCTGTAGATAGAGAAGTCCAAGAACTTGGTTCTAATTTTCTGATGGATTGCAAGCATTCTTGAGAATAGGGGCTTGCATATGTGATCTCAATCCATGTTGAACCTGGGTCATGTATTGGAGCTAAGCAAGATTCATCCTGCAGTCATTAGACGAGTTTTAGCTGCAGTTATGTACTCCAAAAATGACACCTCATCAACCAAGAACTGCAAGACACTTCATATTAAAAAGAAACCTCTGAACAAATGCAGCTGCTTCCATTGGTGACAGCTTTGAGCCAACCAGTGCCGCACTTTTTAAGCTTGACAATTTCCTGCGAGTTCAAGCAGTATGCATGGTCTCTTCTAGTTGCAGCACCATCTCCAGGGTGGTCGTCTAACAAACTTGTTTCTGAGCAAGGCGTCCAAGTAAAGCTGCTAAAGTCGTAAGGACAAGTAGATATGTTATCTACCAACTGAATCTCCTCGCTTCCTTCTATTAAAACATTGGGGACACAATATCCCTTCTCACCAAAGCCTTCCCCAACATCTTTGTTATTTTTAGTATAGTTTGAATCTGGAAATGCAACTCCATCAATCAAAACAGTCAGATCTGACCACTCTTGTGGACTGTGAATGGGTATGCCATCCACTGACAAGATCACGTCATGAGGAGATAGGTAACCATAGAGAGGTGAGGAATTAGGCACGTCCAAAACCTATAACCACAAAAATGCATTGCCAGCAAATACCGTTAAGGAGATGATCAAGCAGAAAAGAGAACCCAGATAACTTGAAACTAACATAGGAAAAGATGATGCATCTACCATAGGGTTTTCACCATGTATGAATATGGGCCAAAGGATCCATGGTAAGAGTAGCAATGTCAATCCACAGATTGCACATATCTGGATAGAAGAAAAAGGATGTGAGTTTTTCAAATAAAAGAAGTTGGTAGTGTTAGATTTGTGTTCTTAAGTATAGAAGTTTCTGTATTACCACAGCATTATGCCATATACCAGCACAGTATATGCGAAGGGCTGAAAATTTTGGCACTGCTTGCAGCAGCTCGTAATCAAAGGCCACCAGGGCACCAGGAAACAATACTGCTACAAAAATGGCAACATATTCTGCTTGGATACCCTCACTGCTTTTCATTGAACAGGTGCCTATAGAATATCATGAGAACCTGGAGTTTCATGAATTTAAGGAAAAGAACTTCTAGGTACAACCAATTTGTCCAAGTCAGGCAGTCAATATGAGATAAATGACTTCTAAAGACAATTACAAACCAGAACCAGAACTTAAATTGGTAATGTCAATCAATATGGGGCATCCTTATCATTGTTGTCTATTTATGCATCTTTTTCTTTTGGTTGAAGTCTATTTACACACCTTGCTCTCTGGTTTCTTAATGAACCACAACATAATACCCATAGTGAAATTTACAATTCAAGAAATCGATTACTATATTGCATAACAACAATAGTTACTTCAATCCATGAAGGTGGGACAGTTTTGAAATCAGTACAATAGTATAAATAAGAGCAGATAATCACCAGTTCTCTCTTTGTCTTTTCAAATTAACAAGTTTGGTTCTCAATAAAGGTAATGGCGAAGATAAAGGTAGAGGTCATTACAAAGGTTCAGTAATAGTCTTGCTTATGACTAACTATTAGTTACTTTCATTTCCTAGCATTCCCTTTTACTCCAACCATGAACTCTCCCTCCCCCTCTCCCCTTGTTAGTCTTCAAAATGATCATTTCATATTTCTTAAATTCAATTGTTAAATTTGACCATGCCTTGTCACCAAACAAAGTCAACATTCACAAAAGGTTCTTGGCTATAGTCAGTTGGTACCCCTCACGCTTGGAACTTTTTTCTCATGCAGTGACCCCGACCAAACAATTTTACACGCTCTCCTATCTTTACTGCATAAGGTGGGAAAGTGGGTTGATGATGTTCTGACCAGGTTTAGTACTCTGGAAACACCTCAAGTAAACTCATGACCTTTTAACAGTGAATGTGCACCGGTTTCTTAAGCCAAGATGTAAAAACTGTACAGATTCCATTAAGGATGGGACAGTCTTATTTTGCAGTTCTACTCTTTCTTCAAAACCCATATGGCATCCATATGCTTCAAATGAAGAGATTACAGTACTCCATTCATGTCCAAGATTCTATGACTTTATAAACATGAACATTGTCAGACCATAATAACTTTTCAGTTATATCTGAACTGAAGTATCTGGAACAAGATTCCATTTGATAGAGTCACAACTGTTTGGACTACTTGGTGTAGTTATCAATAATTTTTGGCTTATTATCCTCTGGGGCCTACGATGGTTGGACATCTTTGTTTAAGAAGATTTTGCAAATTAGCACATACATCATGAATCATTGATGAAGAGACATTGACAAGTTTAAGCATCAACTTCAGGAGCTGACCTTGCAGCAGCAACAGCATGCCCAAATTCATGACCGGACACAGATATCAAGGTCGAGATGAAGATATATCCAGCATCAGCGAGGGAGATAGTCATGTCCGAAACCTGGAGAGCAATTTCATGTTACTCTTCACTCAAGCTATTTGTAATATGCCGAATGAAATTCGAGCCAAACAAAGCAATTTAACCATGGGAGAAAATCCAAACAGCAGACTGCTGAGCTCCACTTTGCATTGAAGAACATGCAACGACCGAGCTAACTCGTAAAGGAGACCCTGGCCATCCGCGAAGTTATTGCACCGAATTCAAGGAGACACCCGCATTAGCAAAGTTACTCAATAACTCGTAGAAAGATAATAACCGAAATGAAGGTTCAGACCGGACCAGAGCAATGCCAAGCAATGACGCGAGGGCAAACCCAACACCGATGGAAAACCATACCCGAAAATACCTGCACGTTCCAGGGCAGCGTAATGCACCAGAGAAAGCCTTAACCTCCGACGAGCAGAACAACACGAGACGACAACGAAAGGAGAGAGAACCTGGAGTATCTTCGGCCAAGACGAAGAAGCGGCTCGTTCAGGGCATAGATTTTGAAATCGCAGTACCTGGTATCAGCAACAACAGTCCCACGTGATAATCAGGCCCATCCTTCCTACCATAGGAGAATTCCTTCTCGAGAGCTCGAGAGCGAGAGAGAGAGAGATTATAAGTACCAACAGGAACAGGAGGCGGTGGTTGAGTTGCCGCCGCCGTTGCGGAGACGACGGTGAATGGTGGGCGTCGGGGATGTGGGGCGGACGAGGGGTAACAATCCGGCACCGCCGCCGCCGTCGGCATGTCTCTCCGTTCTTCCGATCCCGAACCTTCTCGATCGTCTCCCTCCTCCCATTATCATCTTACCTCGTCATTCGTTCCCGACGGCAGCGAGCTCAGGCTCGACGAGCCATCGGCACCGGCGGCCGGTCCGGAAAGAGGAAGCGAGAGGGCTTTCGAAGATTGCGGCCGGCTTGACTGCGTCCGGGACTGAGCCACTGGCTCGCTCGCTCGCTCGCTCACTCGAGACTGATGATGGCCATGGCTTCATCTGCAAAAGCTCGGAAGTAGGAAAAACTCAACACGACGACGGTTTATGCTTTACCCTCCTTGTTTCTTTGTTTTCTAAAAAAAAACTTTTCCTTTTTGCTAATTTTTCATTTGGAGTTTTTGCGAAAATAAAATAATTAAAAAAATCATTTAAAAATGATTGCTTACATGGTTTTATGAAAATTGATGAACGAAAAATATTATTTTCTACGAAACTATTTAGATGTAACTTATTATCAATAATGAAAATATTATTTGATGATTTATTATATTAAGTGATGTACGATATTTTTAGTTGATCGTTTTTCTAAATCATTCGTTTTTCATCAATCAAATTGTAATTTTAATCAAATTATATGGGAGTTAACATCCCCTATTGTTTATGTGTTGGGATTCCAATTGAATATAATTTAGTTAGAATCCAAATTGAGATTACGTTGGTGGTTGAGTATTAAATTGCCACATTCTTCAAATAAATTATAAGATGGTAAGAAAATATAAAAAGGTGAATGCACGAATAATTTATTTGAGACGTGATTATTTGTGTTCAAAATAAATAAATTACTCCATTCCGATCATTTTGAATTATAAGTGAATGATATTTATGGTGGTACTATCAAATCAATAATTTTCTCAAATTATATACTGCCTTTACTTTTTAGAAAAAATCCAATATGTTTAAAACACGTTTTGAATCTTTTGCTCTTTTAGCCACCAATGAAAATTCCCATAAAATGTGTTTGGTAGCTTTTGGAGAACATATATTCTGTAAGAAAATTCAAAGAAACGATTCTGGTAATTAAAATTAAAGGGAAGAAATCAACCTATGGATGCTTTTGTTGTTATCATTTCAAAGGAAAAAAAAAAAGGAAAAAGAGAGAAAAATATTGAAAGATTTATTTATGGAATATGAAAAATCATCATAATATTTGAGAAATAAGACGTGACAAATTCATTTTCCATGAAAAAGTCGGGAAAAACCGGACCTCGAAGGAGAAGGAGGCTTGGCGCAGGGGGCGAAACAGAAGGAGTCGACCGCACGCACGCACGCACGCTCCGTCGGAAGTCGGAAGTCGGAAGTCGGAAGGGGCGATCGGATCTCCGGCGGCGATGATACTGCTTCAGTCCCATTCCAGATTCCTGCTCCAGACCTTGCGCAACCGCCTCCACAAGTACACACTCCCTCCTCCTCCTGCTCTCGTTCCGTCCTCCACTCGCCTTCGCGCGATGCGTTGATTCTCTCTGCGGTGCCTTCCGTGTAGCTGTCTCGTTATCAATCGATCTCTTCGTAATTGCTCCGAGGCATCCATCGATTGCCGCCGGAGATATCGAGTGCGGAGTGCGCGAGTTCAGTGGAACGGCGGAGATGCCATTGTATGTGGTATTCTGCGTCGTCAGATGATTGCCGTTGACGAACCATGAGGCCTCTGTCGAATGTCGATGCATTGTGAGCAGATGGTTGTGTCCGTGACACGAGTGTTGTTGAGACAAAGAGTGTTTTGGTGGATGCAAATGTAAGATGGAATTTAGGGATTGAGAGGGCAGTAGAATGGGAATTGCACCTAAGCAGTTCATTGGACACTCCTCATTGTTAGCTATGCCAATTTTTGTTTTTTTTTTTTGTTTCTGGGATCAATCAAACTTAAACTGAGAATAACGGGATAACATGAGGTCTGGCGACAGTTTTGGTTCATTTTTTTTTTCTGTCGGCAAAATGTTTGATGTTTTTTGTCAATGTAGGACATGAGCTAGAAAAAGATGAAATGACTGGGGTTAAAGGGAGATACTTCCCGATTTTAAGTTTGTATGAGATTCTTAATACAGACTAAATAGTCGATCTTTACACTACTAATTGTTTGAATTTGCGAAGTTGAATGAACTATAATCCCTCTTCTTTATCGATTGAAATGTACGTATTATTACAGTTTATTTGGTTCTTGTATTTATTATTTATGACCTCAATGTGTTTATTCTTTTTATTTTGTAGTCTTGAGAAAGGAGTTGAACTCGACTATCATTGGGTTGAGTTTGATGACGTCCGATATCATGTCCAGGTAATTGGTGCAATCTGCTAATGAAAAGGAATATAATTAAAATTAGCTGATAGATTTGGTTCTTTCGTTATAATTCATAATGTAAATAGTGGATTCTTGCCTTAATTGGAGCTTTTTGTAGGTCTCAATGAAGAATCCTCATCTCCTGCTGCTATCGCTTTCGTTACCCACCCCACCTCCAGAAACTGATTTTCCTGGTGGACTTCCTTCTGGAGCCATTGAAGCTGTAAAAACTGCCTATGCTGGTGTCGTGCAAATTCTTGATCCTCCTAGGGATGGCTTTAATCTCACACTGAAACTAAATTTTTCGAAATTTCCTCCAGATGAAGGTTCGGCATGTTTCTTTCTTAAGGTCATTGTAGCTTGCTATGGATATGATGCAACATCCATCATCAGCTCTTTTCATAAAAAAGGATCCTTGCATCGATGATATTTTTGCTGTTTAACTGTTAAATTATATCTACCCTTATTTTTTGAGAGCTTGTACAATGGTGCTTGCCAAAGTAGATGAACTTGTGGCTTAGTCATAAGTTATTATGGGTTTTCTAACTGTGCACAAAAATATTGGTGTTTGCTCAATGTTGCCCACTAAACCAAAATAAAGTGAAGACAAATGTAATGAGACAAGGACCCCAAGTATTGTTGAGGCTAGGACATTCAGGAATTTTGTGGTCTTTGTAGAACGATCATCAATGGATTTTGCCGGACTAAGTTTATAAATGAACTGGTTGTGTATTTCAATGTCTTTTATGACTAGAGCTGGTTTTTTACAACCTTTTCTTTTGAGTGCCGACAGAAATCTCCCAGTTATTTGTTGTTGTGCTGGAGACCAATTGTTGTATTGGTGAATGAGTCTTGGTTGGATGGCTGAATTGGTTAGCATATATTGTGCATAGACATTATTGTCCTTTTGATAGTTTGGGATTCAAATTTGACTGAAGTCTAGCAGAAAGTGGATCTTTTATTTGTTTCTTTGATATTACTGGATGGGGGTTCTCTTCATTGTCACAATTAGAATCATTGTCGCTTGCAGTGCTAGTGTATGGATAGATGTATCTTGCATCTTTTCATGCATGCCTATGCATGCTCTATTCTCCTGATTTGTAAGGCTTAGGGAGCTCTAAAATTGACATGTGGTATATTCATTGTGAAGCTGATGAATTTATCTTGACTTCAGTTAAGGTTGTCTTTTCCCTCCTATCACCCAAATCCTGAATTTCTATTAGCCTCTAAGTAAAGACAGTCAACTCTAACCCCATACAAATTAATGTTCTGTCATCTCAATTACTCTGCGAGTGTAAGAGGAAGCATTCAGAAACATTTTTGAGTCAAGAATACAGTTTAATGTTGGGGTATTTTGAATCTTCAAACTTCAAGGACCAAAGAATTTCATCCGGACATGTGCCACTAACTTTGAACTAGAGATTGAACTGTAGTGAATATGGACCTTGATGCTTTTCATCTGGAACTATCTTGCATTTCTCTCTTTCTTAGCCTTCTGAAAGTATATTAAGTTGCATTGGGAGAGGCACCAAGGTTGTGCTAACCTGTTTGTAAAATTTAGTTGGAGGATAAAGAATCTACATATTGGCATTTGCATTTGTTTTCGTGAAGTTTTTCAATTTACCACAAGTTCAGAGTGTATATTGACACGTTCATCCCCTACTCTTGTCATGGCCCCAAGCCCAGTGTGACCCTTCATAAAAGAGAGCAGTTTTCATGCTGGGAATTGATTCATGATTAGTACTGTTCCCTGTTCTGCATAGATGAGAGACATTGACCTATCAGTCAAATAAGACATTTTACTCTTCCTATTCTGAATTTTCATGCTATTGAAGAGTGCATTCTTGGTTGTGATTCAATTTCATTTCTTGAGAAATGATTTTTGAGTTTGTGCCTTTGGCTGTCTTGACTAAATGAAGTCATATGAAAATGCACCACGCCCATGCTAGTTGTCTTACTTTGTGGTGCCTTTGTATGTGCACACACATATATTTAGGCTTTTTGAGGTTGCTGATATTCCAGGGTCCTAAACTTCTAGCAATTTTTTGTTTCTTCTGTGCCCTATGTATTGCATTGCCTTTTTAAGCTTTAGCGACATAATCACCATCTGTATGGTTTTGCACCCTATTCCTTCAAAGAAAATTTATTTGCATAAGCAGGCTAGTGAAAAGATGAAATCCTATACAAAATCATAATATTTACTCAATTAAGCTACCTAAAGGAGTATTATGAATTTCCATCACCTTTGCTGTGGAGAAGATTATTCATTAGGAGCATGATTGGTTTGTTTTCTCCGTCAGTTAACAATGATAGCTCCAAGACTATAGTGTCTTTTTGGTGTAGATTGGGGATCTGGACTTTGGGTTCAATGAGATTTTTACTTGATGCAACTTCTACATAAGGGATAGGGACCTTTTATTTTAAGATGATCTCCATTGTTTTATAGTTTGAGGCGCTTCTATGCACTGAAATTTTCCCATTTTTGCATGAAAATTACCATGGAGAGCATCTTTTTAGAAACCTCATTGTGCATAATGGACTCTAATTTTGAAATATACTACTTTAAATGCATTGAGCAGCTAGCATCCTTTTCTCATTTCTTTAAACTGATTTATCTTCTGTTTTCAGTTAATATGTTTCTCTGGAAAATGACAAACTTCCTAGTTTATTCATTGGCAGAGCTTGAAGTACTGTTACTTTGTCAAATGCATTTTTCCTTCACTTTTCTTATGATTCTATAATCCTGCAGAGCGTAGACAAGCTCTCCTGGTTAAGATTGCATCTGTTCGAGAAATAGTATTAGGTGCTCCGTTGCGAGCATTATTGAAGCATCTTACCTCTAAGACAATTTCTTCTGATATGGATCGACTGGTGGCCCTAGTCCATCGGCCAAATGAGTCATTTTTCGTCATTCCGCAGGTATGCATCCAATGGTCTGTTGTTACTTAGATGCAACATTGTGTTTGAAATGTTTTTCAATGATGCTTTTCACACCTTAAGATTCTGCACTGCTCTTCAAGTGCAGATGTTATTTTCTCTTCCCTTTCAAGCTCTTTTCCTGCTTTTTCTTCCATCTCATGCTCCCAGCTAACATCAAATATCTGGTTAATCTCATCATTGGAAAGACAATCTTCTTGCAATTACCAATAAAGCTTTGATGTCGTCTTTTATTTTACTTGTTTAAAGGTTAGCCAGTTGATTCTTATTTTGTCATTTTCAGATGGAGAAGGTAATTGTTGTGTTTCCAATGAGATTTAAGGACTCCATAGATACTGTTCTTGCAACATCTTTCCTTCAGGTATCACAAGTTTTCTTGAGTTTACCAGCTTATGGGGTCTCATTATATGCGTAGGACTTTCTCATTGACAAGTGAGCTAGCAGAGTTAGGATTTCCCTCTCAAGCATCACTGATATAGGAGTACTTTCTGTTGCTTGTATCAAATTCACGCAGGAGTTCGTGCAAGCAAGGCGGACTGCTGGTCTTAACAATGCACCTCCTTGTTTGTGGTCCTCTTCTCCTCCTCTAGAACTAAAGAAAGCCCCTGCAGAAGCATCATTGGCAAATGCTGGTTTTGTTTCTTTTGGTAATTACTGATAATTTTTTGTTTCTTCCAGTTGTGTTCCTTTGAGTGAATTCATAATAACAAGTACTGCAATGCAGTCATTTTCCCTCGGCATGTAGAAGGCAAAAAATTGGATCGTACAGTTTCAAGTCTATCAACTTTTCATGCCTATGTTAGCTATCATGTTAAGGTGAGTAACATTAAAAAACATGCTGATTTGTATACTTAAATAAGGGCTTCAAATAACCTTTGTCTGTCTGATGTCATTAATTTGTGTTGCACCATGCCTCATATTTCTACGGAACTTCTTCATTGAATGAATGTAAAGCCGATTTTACAGACTTAATCAACTGTATCTTCCATAAGTTGATTGAGTCTCTATCGGCCTAAAGACCTGCGCATCCAATAGCCCTGCAGCCAATCGAAACCTTAAAAATGTCCAACAATGTAACTTTTCATAGAATTAGTGACAACAAACTGAAGGATGTTAGGTCTGAAATACCTATTGATTTAATTGCCATAATAAGATTTGAAAGTTGTGCTAGAATTGAAAAATGGTGTAGATATAGGCCTTTATTTTTAAGTTACCTTTTCTAAATTATTTGACTTGATCAACTGATGTTTGATTCATTTAATTGCAATATCTTTGTTATGTATTCAAGTGCTCAGAGGGCTTTATGCATACCCGTATGCGACGTCGTGTGGAGTCATTAATACAGGTAATATTCTTCTTACTTGGTGATTCTTTTTTGCTGGCTTTCCTTTCAGAAGGTTTTAGTTTAATATGACTGTCCAGTTTGCAGTTTTAAGATAATCCCAAGTTCTGTGGGTATTCCAGTTGGACAGTTTGTCAATACAATTTCACCTCTAGGTTCTAATGTCAAATGAAATGATAAAAAATTAATCTTAAAGTTCATAATTGAAGGAGGAGGATACATCCATTTATCTTTGACATTAAAATTCTGATCCCTTGGATATCTTCCCCCTTTTTGATGTGCCATAACAACAATGCATAAACAAAATGCTCTTCTTATTTCTATTCCTCAATTTGATACATCTCCACAGTGCACCAACTACAACAATTAATTACCATAATTCCTTTCCTTTCCGCTGGGCTTGGCTTGAGTGCCACTATAACGGATGCAATTTTTGTACTTTGGAGCATGAATATATCATTCTTTTGGTTTATCTCTGCTAAAGATAGCTTTGTAAGTTTTTTCTTAGTCAATGAAAGCTGGATACCCATTGTCCTATGGAAGTCATGACTTTTGTAGCTTGAAACAAAAGGGAGAAAAAGCTTAGTGGCCATTTGGGTTCTGCTGCTATTTTGGCAGACTACTTTAAGGAGTTTACATGGAGCACAACTACAACTGGTTTTGTGAGGATTGTATAAACTATAATAAGAAACAAAGTCTCTAATCCCATGTCGCCATTTCCTGTGAATGAACAGATAAAAGCAAGCAGTGTGCTTGTAGGTCTTGAGCTGCAGCTTCATTGCTTTTGACATGCTAATTCATTTTTAGAGTTTGGAGATTAGCAATCACGATATATCCTGGAATTATAGTTTGATGCGATTGTTACTCACATTAGACATTATTTTGCCAGGCCTTAGACCGTGCCAAACCTGATGTTGAAAAATCCAAGAATTTGGCAAATAACAGATCCTTCAAGCGACTGGTTAGTTTAAACTTCTTGCTTCATTATTTTACTAAATGAATGTGTATTTTTATGCTATTAAATGAATCCTATTATTTTCCAGAGCCTTAAAGAAGCACATGCAAATTCCCATTCATGAAGTTGAGATTCTGAATTTAAATTCAAGGTGAAGTGCATCTGAACCACCAGAGACCATTTCTTTGGTAACTGTCTGCATGTACATGCAAAAATATTGTAAAGAGTTGTATCATATTAGATGCAGAAATATCTTTGTAGTTGGTTGCTATTTTGCATTTATATTGTTTGCATTTCAATTCCTTTATAATACTGGTAATCAGCTAATTCTCTTTACGTAACAAGAAACCCTATTTTTTGTCCGGTACTGCTTGGTACATTTCTGTCACTTTTTTGTGCTTCTAACAAGCAAATTAGCCAATGTGGCAATAAGAATAAGTTTAATTTGTGGTTGGTTGGCCATGGTTGGGGAGCTTGTAGGTTTGTTCACTGGACTATTTGAGGGTCGATGGTTCTATATTGGTTCTGTAGGGGATGAAGTCCTAATCTGACCTTATGGTAATTGAGGCATAGCCTATCTGCATGTAGGGACATTGCAGCTGTTTGTGATTCCATTGCTTTTGTTGCTGGGGCGGTTTCTCACCAAATTGGGAAATCTGGGCCATACAGGATCATAACAATACTAGTTAATTGGTTGTGTGGCGTGAACCTTTGTATGAAAATGCCTCTTATATTTGACTTGAATTAACGGTATTACGGACCAGCAACATGATGTCAATCCAACCATGCTGAACCTTCAACTCCATGGAGCGATAGTGAACCATGAGACCGTTCATGCATTTCCCATAATTCTCATGCTCGAATTTAGATTTTTCTAAGCTATTTTTAAAGCCAATTTCTTATTTTTCTTTCCTGTCGCTGTTCTTATGAGAACTTTGCCTCTCTTTTTTTAATCTATGCTAGTCTGTTAATGAGTAGACGCACATTATCAATGCGTGCCGTCCTCTTAAAGCAGAGGACTTTTCTTATCTCCCACCAATTGCTTTATTTTACATGCTCAAGCGCCACGTCACAACTCTCCCTGTTCCATTTCGTCGGTCGTGATAGTTGTTTCTGTGAGATCACCTTAGACTACTTCCTCCACTTCCTTCACGATTTCTAATGTTGGTCCAGCTAAATGCAAAAATAGCAGTTACATACAACCTTTGCTGACGACATGGTATTCGAAATAGGTGAAGGACTGTTTAAAAAGAAGTCGATGTATATCAAACCACCTGGACCCCTGGTATCTTCTAGACGCGGGTAGTTCTGTGAATGACAGTTAATCATCGGAATGTCCATTTGCAATCATTCCCTTATACAGTACTCGGGAATAATTCTGTCGGTACAGGTGAGTGTCAATATGCGATAATCCGGATCGAGTACTCAAGTCCCTGGAAATAAACATGGAGACGAACATGGAGCACAATCTGAGAGCCCGGTGGAGCATGGTTTTCTTGTCGATGAATCAATCCCCAGTCGATTCTTAGGAACAGTCCTTGTCCTGGAGTGGGAGATGAAAGACAAAAAACGGAAGAACCCCGGTATTTACAGGCTCGTATGTTCAGGAAACTCATGCAATGCATATGTCATACCAAAACCATAGTGTAGGACGCATGTGGAAGCGGTCAAAATAGCCGTTCCAAAATGCACTCTCTCTCTCTCTCTCTCTCTGTAATTTCCATGTGTTCGCCCTGCCATTTGTAGCTCGACTGCGTTTTCTGGTCTGCTTCTGTTCTGTTACATGAATCTGCGGGTGGGGGTGTGGAGTGATTACCCTTTTTGCCTTTCTCATTTACTGATCTCTCTCTCTCCCAGCACTCGAATCCGATACTTGGCAACCCCTGATTCCGAAAGACAAATCTCAGACGAGGGGCTCTCATTAAATTCTCCCCATCTTGGCACATATATTTTCCCTTTCTTTGCTTCTGGATTTTATTTGTACTGGATAGGGACGAAGTGAGTAAAACAAGGGGAGGCCATTTACTCCCCTCCACCCCCCTCTCCTTAGTGCAACTACCATCCCTGGCCTGGAACATCAGTCCCATTTACCCCGGGTTCATAATGTCATTTGGATTTCGATCCGATAAAGCAGATCCCCTTCTTTAATTTGAACAGGAAAAATGAGTCCTTTCTCCTCAGTCCCTAATCATCTACAGCTTTCAGTGCTCCACTGGACGTGTCTATCTTTCTTTTTTACAATGCTCCCATTTTTTTTCCAGCGTTTTCTTAGGAAAACTCTCTTTGCCTTTATTCATCTTTCTCTAAAAGGAGCGTTACCAAATAGCCTCCCCTATTTAGGGGCTGTACAACACATGTAGCTGGAGCCCCGTAGTCGAAAGCGGACTTACGTAGGTCGGGAGTATCTAATAATTTTCTGGCCATAGAGCCGGAAATGATCATATTTAAGATCACTGGAAAAAAAAGAAAAGAAACCAAGATCACATAGAGTATCCTGGTTTTCAAACTCTCTGGTTTCCGAGGCACTTTCAATGGAATCAAGAACCCCTCCCAACCAAGGAGACTCCTCGGCCCTCTCCGAGGGCCGCCAGCACAAGACCGGTGAGGGCTACGTGCCTCTCTTGATGATCAGCTCGCTGTGCCTCTTCATCGGCTCGATCTCGTCCAGCCTCCTAGCCAAGTACTACTTCATCCACAAGGGCTCGAGCCGGTGGGTGTCGACGTGGGTTCAGTCCGCTGGCTTCCCTCTCCTGTTCCCCTTCATTTACGTCCCTTACCTCCTCAAGCGCACCCAGAGACGGCCCTTCACTCATTTCACCCCAAAGCTCTGGGTCCTGTCCATCTTCGTCGGCCTCATGCTTGGCGTCAACAACCTCCTCTTCTCCTGGGGCACCTCGTACCTCCCCGTCTCCACTTCTTCCCTCCTCCTCTCCACACAGCTCCTGTTCAACCTCATTCTCTCCGTTCTCATCGTCAAGCAAAAGATCACCTTCTCCAACCTCAACTGTGTCATCCTCCTGACCTTGAGCTCAGTCCTTCTGGCCTTGTCTTCCAGCCACGACCGCCCACCGGGCCTGACCCGGGCCAAGTATTTCACAGGGTTCTTCTCCACCGTAGGTGCCGGGCTCTTGTTTGCACTATACCTCCCCGTCATGGAGAAGATATACAGGAAGGTGTATTGCTACGCTATGGTGGTCGAAATGCAGCTGGTGATGGAGATCGCGGCAACGGTGCTAGCGACGGTGGGGATGATGGCGGATGGTGGGTTCGCGGAGATGAAGCAAGAGGGGGAGAGTGTGTTCGACAAGGGCCCTAGGGTTTACTACGCGACGGTGGCGATGACCGTGGCGTGCTGGCAGATGTGCTTCATGGGGACGGCGGGGATGGTGTTCATGACTTCGTCGCTGACCGGAGGGATATGCATGACGGCGCTGTTGGCGATGAACGTCTTGGGCGGGGTGGTGGTCTACCGCGACGACTTCGGGGGCGTGAAGATCGTGTCCACGGTGCTGTGTATATGGGGTTTCTGCTCCTACGTGTATGGCATGCACCTGAAGAACACCAAACACCAGGAAACGAAGAACAAGCCCAGCGTTACTCCTCCTGGCTCCGGTCCTGGCAACCGTCATGGTCCAGCCATGGAGATGGCTTCTTCGGCTCAGATGCCGGATGTTGCATCCGTTGAGGTTTAGCAAAACCGATCGTGTGTCGTATTATCTCCCTTCTTTTGACTGTTTTGCACCAATGCTAGATAAAATGTAATTAGTAGTGTGGGAATAGCCGGGACTGGATTAAGTGATAATTAGCAGGTTGTCAATAGGCTTATGATCTTTGTGGCCACCATAATAAAACTTGCAAATTGTTAAATGAGCGTTTCCAGTGGCATGCTTATCATCGCCCGCCTCGCCTCGCCTCGATCGCAATTTCCGAACAGTTCCGCCTCCACTTCCAGTGCACTATGACGATATTACTCTTTTCCATCCCGTGAAAATAATATAGCCGGTCCCATACAACTTCTCGGATGATGACAACCTGATGCACTACACCAGGGGACACCTTTATGACTTGGCAAAGCAATTGCCAAGGGAAAAAAAAGAGGTGATGAGTGATGGGGGTTTTGCTCACACGAGTTTAACTTTGTATTAATTGAGAGCTGACGACCTTTCCATCTACTCAGCCCTACAGAAGAAGGAAATGAACAGTAACAACCCCCCCTTCCCCCCTTTTACAGCCTAAGATCTTATCCCTCTCATTAAATGCCTTGGCTATAAAAAGGTCTCTTTTTTAAAGTGGTTCACGCGTTGATTTCGGCAGTTAGTTCGTGAACTGGGGTTTGACCCTTATATATCATCAAATCAAAAGCACCTTGTCGAATGCAGGAAGAGTACTGCGGGAATAGAACATTGTCCTTTTCGTATGGATGAGTTCTCCCAGAATATCATCTTGCTCCCACAGCTAATATAAATAATCGATCCCTTATGCTCCATCCCGTTTTACTTTTGACTTTTGAAAGAATCTCTTTATGTTAATCTAATCTTCACAAAGGCAATCACAGAATTAAAGCACTTCATCATCTTTTTCGGGTATCCTATCGACTAAATTTTTTTAGAATGAGTACTGTGGTGAATATCTTAATTATCTCACCGATCTTCTCGATGGGCGACACATAAAACTAATGGAACCAATCAACTTAAACATATGTGTCTTGTCAACTAATCTTTGTCCATTATTGCCCAAGGCGATAGAGAAACTTAAGTCAGCTTATATATCTCATCCAATAACTTATGTATGCTTCTCGGGCAAGCAAGATTAAAGGAAAAATGAACAAGAATAGACCTGAATGATGAACAAAATGCTGAATAGGAGAAAGTTTGATTGGTGAAGAAGATAAGGGTGGTAGTTTATCATTTCTTGATGTTTTAATGCGGGATGACGATCATTATCCTTATATATTATTTGTGGCCACTGTTATTGTTGCCAAGTTTAAAACAAATATACCTCCGGCATATATACCAAAGTCACAACGAAAAGAATTCAACAAGCACTCAATTTCCCTCTTATAATGTTATTTCGAATGTGTTGTCAAACTCACGTGAGAAAAGAGAAGAAGAGAGAACGATTTGGTCATATTTATAGATAATCATGCAATGCATCTTTTGGGAATAGATATCTTATTGAAAGCATGATCACTTTTCATAATCAACTATAACTTCTCTTCATGTCAATAACATCTCTTTTCATATCCAATGATCACTTATTTTTTCAATCTGTTTAATTAATTATTGATAGATAACAAACTATTTCAAAAATCCTCCACTTAGTTTGTTATATTTACTAATTTACATTGATACATATAATAACGTATCTATTAAGATTTGAACCTTTAACTAGTGTAAATAATATCATAAATATTGGTGGCAAATAAAACTTTGAACTATGATTCCGTTTATTAATTGAATTATCACATACATGAGTTCACACACGTTCTATTAGATATTTCCTATGCCTTAGACCTTTCATCCTTATGCTTCCTCTTGGACCATGAACATTTACAAAAGTTAATCTAGCTTTTGTTCGAAATGGCACCACTTCTTACTGTTCATATATTTGAAGTTCCTAACTTGTTACCACAGCCTTGCCTTGCTAAAATCTGGACTTCATTAGAGCTCCATTTGTTTAACAGAAAATAAATTATTTAAAAAATATTTTCCTAAAAGTGATGGCTTATATTGCTTGAGATAAATTAGCCAATAATTTTTTTTATTATAGATAACAATTTATGAGTTAATATTTTGTGGACGGAGAAAAGATTTTTTGTCCATTCATTTTTATGAGCGATATAAGCGATCAATTTAAGAACAAATATTTTTCCAAACATTCATTTTTCACAAAACAAACGGATCTTAAAATTGCTTTCTTACCTCATCCTCCTAACTTTCCATTGGTACTAACATTGTACCCCAATACTCAATCACTGTTAGGACACAATAACTTGCTATTGCCCTTTGAACTTCAAAAATTTTGTTAGAAATTGTATATTTGGGTTGTCACTATGTTGGACTACTATCAATTGGTCTAGGACCCATTCCTTTGGCAATACTACTAGCTAAAGCTCTTGAGAGTCCCATAATGAACGGATTGGCCAAGTTACTATTTGTCCAAACATAAATCATTGAAATAATTCTATCAATAATCATTTGTCAAATATAATCATGTCACAAACTAATGTGTCTAGATTTTCTACTATATATCTTACGAAATACCTTAGATAGATATTGTCAATATTGGTTATGGCTAAAGCTCTATATCCAATAGCAAATTTTGTAGCCATTGAGCCTTTTTACTAGCCGCTAATAGTGTTGTAAATTCAAATTTCAACGTTGAATAAGCTATACATGTTTGTTTCTTTAATGCCCAAGAGATTGCATTGTTTGCAAGCTAGAATACCCATTCATATGGTTGACTTGTTATCAGTTGTGATAGTTATCAACTAGAAAATAAATATCATTCTAGTATTACTAGCTATCTTTCAAAAAATAGACCATGATTTATTGTTGTTTTTAAGTAACTAAAACTTCTACTTATGGCTTTCCGATGCATAGTACTAGTATTATTAGTAAATTTTGGACAATTTACATATAATAAAAGCTATATTTAGTCTAGTGTAATGCATAACATACATTATACTTCCAAATGTACAAGCATATTCTAATTGTGTTATAGGCTGCCCAATATTTCCATTAATTTAATTAATACATCATATGGTACATTTGACTCTTTAATTCTTAAATGTTGATATTTTACAATTATTTTCTTCCCATAGTAGAAAGCATAACCCGCACTATGTTTAATTATTTTGATATTGAAAATTGCATCCAATCTCCCAAAATTTTCATTTTAAATTGAGAAAATAGATATTTACTAGTTTCATCTATGCCATATATATATCAACAAATCAAAATTTTCAAGGCATTCTTTTAGAGCTTGCAAACCACATAATGACATGTTTAATTTGCAAGCCTTATTATCTTTTCTGGGTAAAACAAAACCTTTAGGTTATTTCATATACACCTCATCTTCTAATTTACCATTCAAAAAAAAATTATTTTAACATTCATCTGATGCATTTGCAATTTATAAATTGATGTTAAATCGGATAGAATTCTAATGGATATTATTTGAGCAATTGATGAATATGTATATCTTGTTTGCCGATATTTTATTTGGTCTCGAAGGCATTCAAAATGCCTCTAAGATTTGTGTAAGATCAAAATATTTTATGAAGACAATCTCAAAGAGCATCGAGAATTCTTCTTTGGCACCTCTTTTCATCATAAATTGCTTCTTACCAAAATGATGCATTTTTATATGCCATCGCCTTATTGAACATTCTTGAATCTTCTTTCAAGTAAAATTACATTTTCCCAATCTCCTTCTATAGGGAAAATTACATATAATGACCAATTTTTTTATTTTTTTTTTCTTCGCTCTTTGACTTCTCCAGTTCACTAGGAGAATCAAATAGTTTTTTTTTTTTTTGTTACTTGATAAAGGATTGCTTGCCTCAATTAATGTTTGTGAATATGCTAAAGTATTAGTTAAGTCTTTAAGAAATTTGTGTTCAAGAAATTTAACATCTCTTAATAGCAAACTAATATTAGATTTAACATCTAATATTGGATATTCGATGCCATTCCTTTTCATAATTCATATGGATAAATCTTAAGTTTCTTTGAAATAATTTTATTGTGAACATGAGGTGTAGTAAAAAGTGTTTCTCCCCATAAATTGATTGCTAATTTTGCTTGACATATCACATAATTAACTATATATACCAAAATGTGATTTTTATCTTCTGCCAATCCATTATGTTGTGTGATGTATAAGGTGCACTTGCCTGACATATAGCATCATTTTCTTACAAAGCATAGAAAAATCTAACGAGAAGAAATTTCTTCGGTAATCACTTCTTAAAACTTTGTTTTTTTGCATTCTTTTGATTTTCAACTACAACCTTATATAACTTAAACACATCAAAAGCTTGATGTTTTAATTTCATAAGGTAAACGGGAGTATATCTAGAAAACGTAATAGAATAAAGATCTTTCCCTCTCGTCACGATACCATTAAATTCATAAATATCATAGTGCACCATTTTAAATAATTTAATAAATCTGTCTACCTTTCAAAACGGTTTCTAAGTCATCTTTGTTTGAAAATATATTGCACGGTACTTCTTATCCAAATTATCACATGATATCTTCTACTTTTGTTCATAAATTTCAAAATACTCTAGCAATGTGAGATAATCTATTATGCCATAAGGAAGATGACTTCGGCATATAAATAGAAAATTTTCATAAATACTTATTTGTCAAAATTGTGAGTACATGATATAGCCGTTGTCTCCATCTTATCATAATAATAATAATAATAATAATAATAATAATAATAATATCTTATTATTGTTGAGAAAATTTGATTGATGATGAAGATACGATTAATAGTTTATACTTCTTTGATGCGTGATGGCGATCATTATCCTTAGTTATTATTTGCCTCTATTATTGTTGCTGCCTAGTTTAAAACAAAAATACCTCTAGGTTATACACCAAAGTCATGAAGAAATGAATTTAGCAATTACTCAATTTCCCTCTTGGAAATATACATCGAATGTATTGTCAAACTTGTGAAAGAAAAGAGAAGAATAAAGAATGCTATGAAGAAGAGAGAGTACATAGAAAGAAAGTTGTTATTGTTTTGAAGAATGTTTGATCCGGTCCTATTTATAATCAACTAGACAACATATTCATTTCTTCATGACTTTGGTGTATAACCTAGAGGTATTTTTGTTTTAAACTAGGCAGCAACAATTACTCAATTTCCCTCTTGGAAATATACATCGAATGTATTGTCAAACTTGTGAAAGAAAAGAGAAGAATAAAGAATGCTATGAAGAAGAGAGAGTACATAGAAAGAAAGTTGTTATTGTTTTGAAGAATGTTTGATCCGGTCCTATTTATAATCAACTAGACAACATATCTCTTAGGAATAGAAATCTTATCGGAATCATTTCTCTACGTCAAGAACATCTCTTTTCATATCTAATAATCACTTCCTTTCATGTCCAATTCAATTTCTTCTCTTAATTATTTATAGATAACAAATTATTTCAACAAAAAAAAAACAATTGCCAAAGTGCAATGTTAAAAAGGACATGAAGAGCCATCGATAGTTTTGGCCCTGTAGTGAAGGTAAAAATGACTTGCAATTCATAAAACAAAATGACTTGCAATTCATAAAACAAGCTCCTCTACGTAAAACATCCTTTTGGTATAATTGAAGAAGTGTCATAACTCATGCCAACTTGGTGCATAAGAAACTCACACCTATTGTTATGAGTTACGCATACGATGGTGAACAAATCACGTGTTTCTTGCATAATTTTGTAATGGTCAGAGAAATAATACATACACCTTCGCCACGGGATGAGCGACACGTGTGTTTTTGAAGTTGGGTTTTATAACTGAACTGTTCTACATATCGATCATCCGATGGCAAAGTGGTAAATTATATTTCACACCGGCAATAGACCTAGTAGAAGTCCATATAGTACATGGGCTACAACAATCTTGCGAGAGAATAACTCCTGAGTGGAGTTAGCTATTACATCATCAGCTTCTGATTATAAAAGTCAAGCCTCTCTTATTTTAGTGGTGGTATTACACCGACCTTGTAATAAGGAATCAAAATTGCACAAAAGTCAGCGATTCCCTCCCTAGAATACTCAAGTCATTGGGTGTCTTTGTTTTGCACACATTTGTATAATCTTCAATAGAAAATGCAGGCACGAATGAGTGCGGGACATGGCCATCACTACATTTAGCTAAAAGGTCAAAAGAAGGTTCGATTCTCCGAGGACATGTCACTCACGTTCTTCTCCAATCCCCTCCTTATAATGCTCTCTCCCATCCGCGAACTCATCTTCATCCTTGGAGGCAAAATGATTCCCTCATCCTCCTCCCCCAATGGAAACAATGCTCAATCATCACAGGAAAACTGCTACACTGTTCAGATGGATCTCTTCGACTTTGGCAATCATGGAAACCTCGAGCCTACCATCTCCGCTGCAAAAGGGAAAGACAGCCCACGCCACGAGAAGCAAATCGGCGTCGACCCAATTTCCCTACAGCAAGAGACGGCCTTCTTCGTGGCGAAACCCTTGGCACCTATCAAGACGAGCGCTTTGCATGGCCTTCTTCCCCCGCTCTCGCCTGCCAAGAGTAAGTTCCTCAGCTACAGCCTCCCAAGCTCAGCCACGACATCGCCACGCTTCCCTTCCGTTACTAATCTGCTGAAGAGGAACAAGAAGTTGGTGCAGCATGAAAGTCAGGCACAAACTCCTCCTCGGCTGGATTTCGACCATCTCATGATGCTCAGCCCGTACCTCGCGATGCAACAAGAGATGAGGAGCTTCAGAAGGAGCAAATCATGTGGTGAAGGAAGAGCAATTCCGCCTTCTGTAGACTTTGATCTTCTGGCAACCAAAGCTAAAGCTCAAGCTACTGGTACTACTTCTAGCACTAGTGACAGCAGCTGCACCAGTGATAGTAGCGAGAGCGAATGTCCCCAAGATGTGAACCTGAAGAAGAACAACTTCCCTAGAACGGTGAGCGGCGAAGACAGCGATGGTGAGAGGGAGAAGGAAAGTCGGCAGGAGGAGTTTAAATGTGGCGCGCTGTGCTTGTTCCTCCCAGGGTTTGGCAAGGCCAAGCCTATCAAATCAAAAAAGGATACATCACGAGCAGCGGAGAACAACATTGTGATCTCCAGAACTGTTTCATTGGAGAAATTCGAATGCGGATCGTGGGCTTCCCCCCTCATCAACGTGAACGAAATCAGCCATGAAGACGGAGCTGGATCTGGAATCGGAGACTCCACCAACCTCTTCTTCGATCTGCCACTAGAGATGATCCGGAGCAGTGCCAACGACACACATTCTCCGGTGACTGCAGCTTTCATCTTCGACAAGGAGAGGAAGGGCGTCTTGAAGAACAGCTCGCTGAGGGCGACCAACAGGAAGTCGCACGAGTCCTCTCGGCACGTTCGTTTCTCCATGTCTTCACCGACTTCATATCCTGCCTCGCCGACTTCTTGCATCACACCCCGGTTGCGCAAGGCGAGGGAGGACTTCAACGCCTTCCTAGAAGCACAGAGTGCTTGAAAGTTATCACCCTTAGTTCCTCACATTTCCAAACCTAAACGCACGGATCTCCTTTCCACCGATCCATCTGCATGTTATACGTTTGTGTCATAGCTTTTTGAATCGAGAAACCGTGATGTCCTCGTGTGTCTCGATGCAGAAATGGAACGATCCATCGAATGTAAACACCCCCCGCTCCTATTGCATTGAAAAGTTTTGGTGATGAGACTGTCTGCTCCGTTTTGTTTCTTTAGGTTGTACATGGTGGAATGAATTATGTCCAGATAAGCAGCAAATTCTTGAAGAGTCCCTGAAAGTTTCGAGTCAGAAAAGGTTGTAATTTGCGAGAGTACTACAGCAATCTGTCTGTCAGCTAAGCTGTCCCAAGATGATTGCCGTCTACGTATGCATGAATGGAGCATGTATGCAGCATCACTGACTTTGGGCTTGTAGGCCAACGTTTATATTGGGCCCCCTTTTTGAGCCGAAGCTTTTGGGCCCAAAGCCCATGCTGGCCTCGATCGTTTGTTTAGAAATGAGATAAAGGAATCATTGGATTCAAGGGTTTTGGAACGGTGGACAAGAGATCCACTAGTTATCAAAATCAAAGCCATTGTTAAGTGGGCTTATTCTTCTTAGTGATAATTATGAAAATGGTCATTGGATCTTGGTCAAATGTGCAATGTCGTCCTTGAACTTTCAATATATTCAATAATCTCTAAAATGTCGGCCTCAGACTTTTAATTTGTTGAATGTAGTCTCGTAAAAATGTTTTTCATGAAATCATTTTCATGGAAAATGATTAGTTTAAAATATTTTCAGGTGTTTGGATCGCATTTGGAAAATGATTGAATAATATTTAAACTAACAATTTACACTAGTGTAAAAAAAACACAGAGAGATTTTAGAGAGTAAAAGAAAATGATGGAGATAACCTAATAAAAAGAGAATGACCTAAATACCTAATAAAGAGGAAAAGTGTTTTCCTCTTCCCATGTCGACGTTTTCCTAAAATCTTTTCTTTTTCCAAATCACAAACAAACAAAAAGTCCGGAAAACACTTTCTTGAAAATATTCAAACTTTTCGTAAATCTTTTCTTTAAATCACATGAAAATATTCAATGTAATCTTTCTATAAATTTAAGTTTATGGATAATATTGAATTTTTTTTATATATAATCCAAAGAGTAAATTAAACATGTATTAAAAGTTCATAGGTCACATTAAATAAATTAAAATTCAAGGGACAATATTACATATTGAGTTGAAGTTCAATGACCCAAATCGAACAATTTAAAATTTTAGGGACAATATTGCATATTTGACTTAAATTCAATGATTATTTGTGTTATTTTCTCTTATTATTATCACTATTGAATCAGCAGTGGTTGTGGAAATAATATTATCCCCTATCAATTTAAAAAAAAAAGAAGACTCAAATTCCTAGTTCGACTCTTGAATTGTTCTATCACGTGGGGTCACCGAGCTCGCTTATCTATCTTTTCAAATTGATTATGGTGAGTCGGGCGCATTGTGCGTTTCTCAAGAGGACGAAGTTCTAGTTTCTGGTCCTCTCAATTTCGGGGATTCCCAATTCCCTACTCTAAAACTTTGTTGATTTTGCAACCGACTCCTCAAGCTTGCTCCCCGTGGGAGATTCAATCCTTCCAATTTACTTGTCGTCTTTTGATTTTAACGAATTGGTCTTGCTTTCCCTTCTCATACAAAAATCCAACGAATCACGTGTAATGGACGTGGAGTCTGGTTGTGGGGAACACGTGGCACTGCCCTTAATTGAAGATGTGGCCGAAAAGCGCGTCCTCTTTGCTTGCGGCAGCTGAAATGTCTTAGTTCTTCAGCTCTTTTCCCATGTAATAATCAACGGGATTAGGCCTATCCTCTACGATGCCTTGAGAAGCTTCCGCTCTCGCCTTCCTTTAACTCGCCCGTTCACCGACCCTCATGAAACCATCATCGATTTTATTTATTTTTTAAAATAATTTTCAAACCATTCATGTTTCACGAATAAGAAAAATTGAAGTAATCGAGGTAGTTCTATGGATCACGGGACGGACAGCCGGAGAGATTGAACCTTCAAACGGTAGGAAAAGTCAGGAGGCGAATGCGAAAGATTCAACCCCCGCCAACTCCAGATGGGGGTAAATTGAAAAAATCGAAAAGCTTGCGGCACTTCTCACTTGTCATAATTGGAAGACAGACTGGGTCTCTCTTTTTGGGGGATGTGGACATGTTTTTTCATTAGTCTAATCCCCCCTGCAACGGTGGTCGGCCAGCTCAACACGCCATCATAGAAATTAGAAACTCCTGCGAAAAAAGTGCTTCCCAATTGCATTCACCGATCTCCAATTTGATTATTAATGTGCATACAGACGAGGATTAATGGCCCAAATAGTGAATTTCCACGTTAAATTATCTCGATTTGGAATCCAAAATGATCAAATTAATCCATAAATCATATGAAAACATCCGATGCATCTTTTCATAAATTTTAAGTTTAAAAACAATATTAAATATTTCCATGTAACCCAATAATTAATTTAAGTATATACTTAAAGTTTAAATATTAATATTACCTAAAGTTTAAAGATGAAGGAATTAAATATTCAAAATCATATCGAGTTAAAAATTTGTAGATTATTCACGGCATTTTTTTTCGTAGACAAAGAAAAAGGCTAAAAAGGGAGGGCGGCCAATGTCGTGGAATAGGCAATCACATGGGATTCCAATCATATCTCCAAATCTGAAAGGGACGCCCTGCCAAACTCCCCCTCTCTACTTTCTTCCTACCTTCCTTCCTCCCTTCTCTCTTTTGTTTCCTTTTTTTCTTTTGGGGACACGGGGAGGCGATGTCAAACAGAGGCTGCTGCCCCCACATCGTCTCTCCCCCAGCCGCCACCGCCACCGCCACCGCCAACCTCCATCACCAGATAACGCCGCCCTCCACCACCGTATGACCCCGTCGCCATACTCTGGTCTTAAAAGTAGGAAACGACAGTCAATAAGAATTCATCGTCATACGGTCCCTTGAGAAGAAAAAAAAACCCAATCCCCTGGCCGGCCTCGGGGCCATCAAAAGATGCCCCCACCCCCAAAAATGATTAAAAAGGGCTTCAAAACATGGGAGGGAGGAGGGGTGGAAAGTGGAAAGCAGCGCTTCCGCCGCGGCCAATCACGCCCCATCCGCCGTGGTCCCTCCCCTCCGGACCGACACCGAAAGCCAAAGCCAATCAGCCGCCCACAGACGTTCAATCTCTCTCTCCTCCGTCTCAAAAGAATAGAACTCTCTCTCTCTCTCTCTCTATATATATATTATATATAATAATAATAATAATATAAGAGTATTGTTATAAATTATAATATGCAAAAGAATGACCCCAATCCTCCTCCATCCCATCCTCCTTCATCCCATCCCACTAAATCTAAAAATCTCTAATGTTGTCTTTCTCTTCAAGGGAGGGGTGAACCCCCGATAAAGAAAAAAGATCAAAGAATCAACGAAAAAGTATACATGAATCATGACCCTCACCCCCAACCCTCCAGCTCCGTATCATCATCATCATCATCATCTGCTGAAAAGATTCTATACCCACCACCGCAACCAGCGCTATAATACAATCCCCAAAAAAAAAAAAAAAAAAAAAAAAAGGGAAAATGAAAAAGTAAAAAGACATTGACATGGTAATAATCACAAAAGGAGGAGGAGGCGCGGCTCATTGCCGGGTCCTCTGCAGCCGGTTGCCGATCATCTTGAGCTCGAACCGCTTCACGGCGCCCCCTACGTCCCTCATCGTGGTGTCCAGCACGTAGGGGACCCTGTCGAAGGTCAGCTCCGTGTAGTTCACCAGGTTCCGGCACGGCTCCCGGCGCTCCGCGATGGTGCCGTGGTAGTGGAAGTACTTGATCCGGCGCTCCGTCTTGTGGTTCGTCCTGCCCTTGAGGTTCTGCGACATGTGCACCCCCGTCGCGTACACCGCCCGGGGCTGCACCGCGTACTTCCGGTCCCTCCTGATCCCACGCTTCACGTCCCTGAACACCAGCTTCTCGAACCCCCATTTCCTGCACAACCATCACAAAGACAAAACCCATATTCAGTCCAGTCGGTCTATGCTCTCTTCTCGTTCAACGCATCGTTTCTGTTCAAGGACGATCCACATTGGCTGTCGTCCATCATCATCATCATCATCATCATCATTCAATCATTCAGCAAAAAGACACGCGAATACAGTTGTTCTTGTCCCTTCTGATTCCTTCTCAGTAACGCAAGCATTGCCGAGTGAAAAACAGAGCTGTCAACCCAGAGGCAATTTAACCCAACGACAACTAATAATGGAGCCGGAAATCGCGTTGACAGTCACTTCCGCAGTCTCTTTCTAATTCATATTATAAGATGTGGATCGTGAATAAACTAAACGGACGAATGTGATGTCCTAATATACAAATGCATGATGTCCCGATCGCCGAATGAGAGATGCTAACTTGCGAACAAAGCTCGAGACACCAACTCACTTCCACTTGCCCCAATACGATGAAGAGAAGTGAAGAATCTAGTGCCCATGCCATCATCAGCAGCAGGCCGATGGAATAAAACCCCAAACGCATAAGGCACATAACATCTTCGATGTAACCACAAAGCCGCACCCATCGCTCAACCACCCCAGCCCAGCCCCTAGAGGGCATTTCGTTCATCATTGTTTAATCGACGCATACTCTCGAAGATCACGCGTGTCTTGAATCAGAAGACGCGTGATTCTTTGCTTCTCCTTGGACACGCTACACAGCAATGCCCTTCAGGAATTTCGGTGATCTTGATGAATTCTTAGTTCAATTCAATCCACATTTACAATCACCCATGGAACGAACCGAGTCTAGCTTCAGCCCTCTAATCTAATCTAATCTAATCTAATCTAAGCTTTGCCCACATGGGAAAATCATTCCCATCTCTCTGTTTAGCTTCAGCTCGAGGAAATTGTACGCATCACTTGCAGACATTTTCAATACGATGAAGGCACTGGGCTAATCAAGTTCATGCGCATACATATGAACATAGAAAAGACTAAAAAAGGGGATACGCATAAGAAAAAAGAAGTAAGTACCTGTAAGTCCTGCCGGCTCCGCCCTCGTCGACATAACAGAGCTTATTGCTCATGGGCATCTGTTCGATGGTGAACTGCGAGTACTCGGACAGAGAATCGAGCACCGACCGGAGCGTGTTCTTGGGGGCCACGTAGATGAACTCGTCCACGTCGAAGAAGAACATCCACTTGGCCATGAATTTGTATCTGTGCAAGCAGTCGTTTACCACCATGAACTGGTTGTGGTAGTACCCGTCGAACCTCTCCTGGTCCCTCACGTCCTGCAGCGTCACGTACCCAAGCTCCATCCAGGGCCGCAGCACCTCGAGAACCTCCTCGTGGATCCCACCGGCGTCGTAGATCACGAAATGCGACCTGCCCCCGAAGAGCCTCACGTGGAAGGCCAACCACTCCCTCACTCGCTGAGGGCTCAGGTTCCCGTACAGCGGCGACCCGCAGTAGAAGTAATCGTACTTGGGCGGGGAGGTGAAGATGGACAGGTCCAAGCTCCCGGGGGCCTCGGCGAGGACTTCGATGGTGTCGGTGAAGTTGAAGTTGCGGTCGCCGCCGCCGGCGGTGGAGGCGAGGAGGAGCAGCTTGCCGCCGGAGTTGTCGACGTTGACGACGGGGTCGGGGAAGGTGCAGTTGACGACGACGACGGTGTAGACGTGGCCGTAGCCCCAGTCGGGGAGGATCTTGTAGCCGACGGCGGTGGAGACGGAGGTGGAGGTCGAGTTGGGGTGGGGGACCCACTGGCATTGGTAAGCAGGTTTGCCGTAGACGTGGAGGGGCTTGGAGGCTAGGCCGACGACGGCGAAGGTGTTGGAGCCACCCCGATAGGAGCCCATGGTGATGAAGTTGTAGGCGGCGGAGCCGTAGGGGTTGAAGGCCCGCTTGATGACGCCGCCCGCGAGGACCTGCTCCCGATCCGGGGCTGGGGGCGGCGGCGGGGGCAGAGGGAGAGGCGGAGGAGCGGCGGCGACGGCGGCGGCGGGGGAGGAGGGGAGGAGGAGGAGGAGGAGGAGGAGGAGTTAGAGGGGAGGGAGGAGGAGGAGGAGGAGTTAGAGGGGAGGGAGGAGGAGGAGGAGGAGGAGGGGGGAGGGAGGAGGGAGCGGGGGAGAGGGGAGGGGAGATGCGGGAGATGCAGAGGCGGAGATCGGAGGAGGAGAGGGAGAAGCGAGGGGGGAAGAACTGGAGGAGGGTGGCGACGGAGCAGAGGACCAGCAGGGCGGTGAGAAGAATCTTGAGCTCGGTGGCGCAGTTCCACACGACGCCGACGAACATCTTTTTGTCGCCACCCACGCCTCCTCTCTCCCCCTTGTCTCCGTCCTTCCCCATCCTGGCCTCTCGTCGACGGCGACGGCGGCGGCAGCGGCGCTCGGCTGCTCCGCGTCAAGCTGGCTGTGAACTGGTGCTGGAGAGAGAGAGAGAGAGAGAGAGAGAGGGGGGTGGCGAGAAGCAGAAGAGGAAGAAAAGTTAATGTGTGGGGGTGAAGTGGAATGCTCACACAAGTGTTTGATTATATTGCCAAAAAAAAAATTGCAAACTTCCGCTTCCGTCACTTCCGCTTCTTCCAAAAGAAGTAACCAGACATAGCATAAACCACTGCTCAATCTTACATAACCGTGTCCTTAGATTTTACCCCAAGTCCAACGCATTAATATCTTTCCTAAATATGATAGTTTTGAAATGCTCGCAGAAATTTTTAGACATAGATCATTACGGATAATGAAAATTTGTTCTTTTTTACTAATTTTTTTCGAGTGATACAAATGATTGATTTATGAAAATATTTTTTAAATTATTTATTTGCAAATTGAAATGGAATTTGCTTGCGGTGTGGAGTTTGCGGGCCAAGGGCGGACCGCCACCGCACTTGCCTTAGTAGCCCGAGACTTTACTCTACTTTAATATTGCTCTAGTCACGAGTTCAGCTCCATTCTCCTCAAAAAAATTCAATCATCTACGTGGTCGATTTAGCTTATGTCGAGCATACAACGATTCCCACCTCATGACATGGACATTCTAATTACATGACATTAATGCTCTTACTTTAATAAGTGGTAGTTATAGCTCAAATTGAATATTTATATTATTTACAAAGATCATTACCATCAATCGTTCTAATAGAGGGTGTCAAGAAAAGGGCGAATTCGCTCTTGGACCGATCCTCCGCCTCTCTCGGATGCATATGGACTCTGTCAACCGCCGGCCATCTCCGCCGGTGCTAGACTCTTCCGGCGGCGTCTGGGAAAATTGGTGACTTTCGCCGATCGTTCCTCGCCATATCTTTTTCTAGTTCATAAAGAAGAAAAGAGAAAGGGGGAGGGAGGGGCATTATTGGGATTAGGTAGAAAGGGGCGCAGAAAACGACGGCGGACGCCCGACTCCCTGTCTCCCTGGATGGCAAGAGGACAGATGGAGTGGGGTGGTCCCCACCGGCTTTAATCAATATCACGTACATAGTCATGGCCCATCCGCCATCCATCGCTGGCCCTCCTCGTAACACGTGGCTCGTTGCCCCGCCACGTGGACGGGGATCCTACTACATGATTTGATTCTTCGCATTATTATATGTCGACGGTGGAGGGAGGAGGTCGGAGGAAAGAGGACTGATGCTTCTGTAACGGGGAATACGAGGGCGGCCTCCCTCCCATGTTGACCATTCGGCGGTGCGCCGAATCAAATTCAAGCGTTCACGTGAAAATAAGATTAGTCTCAATCCCTTTAAAAAAACTCCAAATTCCAAATTTTAAATCTAATTTCAATTTTATTACAAATCCTTCTTTTTATTTTATTTTTAATCTTAAAAGAAAGAGCACAAACTCGATTTTTAATCCCAAATCTATCTCACGTTTGAAAAACGACAATAATACATTCAAAATAGTTGACATTCATAGAAGTTGGAATTTCTTTATCAGAAACGCATATCTTCATAAATATTCTCATCTTCCTATGGAATAGCAACAATTTTCCAATGTTAGTAATTTTGAAGAAATCAATGGTTATTTTTTGGATGTGAGGTGGACTTAAGATTAAAGTGAATGTTTGTGATTTTTTTAAGAAAAAAATTGTTGGAGACTTGAATTTCACTTAAAAATTATGATTTTATAAAAAATTATAGGATGAAAAGTTTAATACCTCAATTAGGGTTAATTAGATTGGTCATAGATTTCAAACTTATGCAAGGTATGCTTCATTGGCACATATATCTTTCGTGTATTACTTTGTCTTTGCAGCTATCTCCCTCACTTGTTTGGAAGAATCGGAAGTTGATGAATTAGTAGTAGTGTTCATTTAAATGCGAAAATGAAATTGAAATGATACATAATATGAACAGCAATATAATCATTTAATACACATCCGATTCAGTATTTGCAGAGGATTTTCAGCCTCTAAAGACTTTTGTGCCAAAATTGAGGTGCATGGCTACAGGGTATATGGATCTTTTTTCCCCCTTCCAACTTCACAATCATTGAAATATCTAAATTCCAATTTTGACTTTACCTCACTATCCTGCATAGATATGATCGGCATTGAGCCACGTCGGCAATCAGTGTAGATTTGATTGCTAATGAGTCAGATCTTACACCACTAGTGCACAACTTCCACTAGTCCTCGCCTAAAGTTGTGCAACCTAACCATGGCATCATTGGACCTCAAGCGAGCTCATTTTGCCTCTATCCTTTTTTCTTGATAACTTTTCATATCAAATATCATAATTTGCTTAAATAAGCCTTAGCTAATACTATTTAGATTTTGTGACAACCCTTTGGCGTTGGTGCCGGCTCAAACTAAGGACAGGTGGGAGCAATGTTAGAGTAGAAAGAAGGCGTTGTGTACTAGGTAGGATATTCCTTCCTGGGAACGGGGATGGATTTTTTCAAATGTTGCACATGCATGCAAGGGAGAAAAGCAGATGGCATTGCATATGCAATCCAGCGAATTGTCAGCTTCCCCTGTTCATTTGGACCGCATTTCGATGGGCTGTTCTCTCTTCAGAGTCGAACACTTCCCCTTTCGTTTTATCCACGCAGCAAACACGGGACGAATGAATGTGCGTGCTGACGGTCGTCGTTGACTATGCTGCTTCCGGAGCCCGGGGCGATAACGTATGGTACCAGGATTCACGAGAAAGCAAGTTCATTTTTAAAAGCAATCTCCATTTCCAGGTGACGTATACCTCAAAATTGTTTGGAAAAGCAGTCATTCCACACTTGATGCTAACGTAAAGACAAGCTACCTGGGATAAACCCTGTCTTCTCGTTAATCACAACATTGTTTTTTAAATTGTCAATAATTTTTTATTTATTATGCAATGTTATCTTTAAATTTTTAATTTATAAAATATGATGCTTAAACTCTAGTTTAATATTCAATGTAGTTCCTGAAATTTTAAATATTTTAATATAATTCAAGGATTACATTAAATACTTATTGATAACTTAGGGACTACATTGAATAAATTAAAAATTTATGAATAATATTATATGAATTAAAATTTCAAAAATGATATTATACATATAACCAAACTTGATATATCATTATGAGACAAAAACATCTTCTGGTGTCGAAGGATGTGAATGGGGCTCTTCTTTTGTGACAACCTCTGTTACAGGATTCTTAGAAGAGCCCGACCCAAGGCGTGAGTTCGGGCCGACAATGGTGTTTTTCTCCATCCGATTGCATCTTCCAAATTTCAAATTTTTTCCCAGCTCAGCAAAGGCCATTTCTCATGTCCCAACAATCTGTTCTGGTGGTGGTGCCGCACCAAACCATCTTTCAGATTCCATCACGGGAAAGAGGGGTGGTGGGTCTCGGTTTAGCAGATGGCTTTACCATTATGGACCTGCTTTTACAGTTCTTATCCCCCAACTCTCTTCACTCTTCGTTTAACCATGCCAACTCCTGATCCCTATTTTCAGGCTGTACGAACCAATGAAGCGACTGGTTCGGTTTTAGCGAAACAACTCAATGAACTTCCATGTGATTGATTGCTGATGAATTTGGTGGGTCACCCCGAAAACAGTTTCTGTTGAATTTGGCTCCAACACTAGGCCCGCCCGCAAGTAAGGAGAGGACAGTAATGTGCTCTATATGTGGAAAAACCGGGAATTGCGGCACACCCTGGATGCTTCATGTATATGGTGGGTCTCGAAACCTAGTATTATCTCATTCGTTTTGCTCATTTTATCCTGTGGCTACTGTCTTTTAAGGTCACTGATTTTGGGTCACCTTCTTTTAAAATAGACTCAGGCTTTACAAAATGTAATTCGCCAAAGTAATGCTTGGAAGCAATTGCTACGTGGAGATGCCTTCGAATTGGATCACATAAGATAGCTGGCCCGGATATGAGCATTGTGTGATCTTTTTGTTCCTTGCAGTTGCTGCATCTTTGGTGTGTGATGAATGAATCGATAACGACATAAACTTATCACGTCCAGACTACAAAGTACTGGTTTTCAACATATCTAATTCATTATGTTTCGTTACATTACATTACATGGTTTCTTTATGCCAAACTGCCAAACGCAAATTGATGAGTTCTCTTCTTTTAGTTTTTGTTTTCCTTCCTCTTCTCACCCTCACCCTAGAAAGCATTACCCTATACTTCTCCTCACAACTTAAAACACCCAAATCACAGTTCACTTCCTCTTTTTAAGGAGGGAAAAAACAGAAAAGCAAATCAACAGTCATTTAATTAATTAAGCTCCAAGAGGTTTGAACGGAGCAGGTGCAATGCAGGTCCATCCAACTTGTCATCTTCTTCGTTTCTCTTCCTGTCCCTCGCTTGTGTGATGATCATGCACTATTAGTCACTCATCTTGCTCCACCTTTGTCACCTTCTTTCCTAATACTTGTGGCTGCATGAAGAGTTAATACTTGTAATCAAGGGCACTGGAGTTGGAGGCGTTGTGGGCAAGAAATCAAGTGATCATTGGTGAGGCCAGCGGCTTGCATGAAGGAGTGCATGATGCTCGGGCCAACATATCTGAACCCTCTTCTCACCATGTCTTTGCTCATCATCTCCGATTTTGATGTCTTTGCGGGTATCCTCTGGCATGTCTTGTACTCCGTGGTGATAGGCTTGTAATTCACAAACCCCCACACATACTTGTCGAAAGATCCGCATTCCATCCTCACCTGGCATTGCATTTGGACAACATCCACATGAAATCAGGATCTAATAGGGGAATACTTGTAATGCACTGATAAACTAAAGTTTCTAAGAATCATAAAAACGATTGGAGCCCTAATGGGAAATGGAATGCGCAAGGAAAAAAGAGCAAGGTATTTGAGCAATGGAGGACTTTAACATGTTATTACCTCGAGAATTCGCTTGGAGTTGTCGACAGCTCCCCGAATTTGGCTCAACTCTAGGCCATAGAGACTACTCAGTGATGTTATCTTCTTTTCAGAGTATTGGGCCACAATTTCTGCATCAAATCCTGAGAAAGCTTCCCTGCAAAGTGAAGGGTCCCGATTACCAATTTAAGCATATATCTCCAGAACAAATCCGGCATAAAGTAGATATCAGCAACTTCGCGTTACCTCAGCACTTGACGTTTCTTCAAGACTGAAGTCCAGTTTGATCCTACTTGAGCTCCACTCAGTACCAACAACTCGAACAGCTTTCTGCATGTCTCAATCCAATTCAAGGTCTAAGCATTTGATGGGTGCACGTACAAACAGACACTCAAAAAGGGGCCGAGTGAGGGAGGGAGGAGATATTACCTGTCATCATGGACGGGCACTCCCCATTCTTGATCATGGTAAGCAACGTAGATAGGATCTGCACAGGCATCGCCCGGGGAGAAACGACATATCAGCACTTACTCCGGACAAGTTTTGAAGCTGTACTTGTAGTCGGGTCTCTTTTGAGAGCTTTTTCTATACCTGAACTAGCTGTAATGAAGCTACATCTTTTCTCCTCGCGGTCGGCAACAGCTAGACCAGAAGACAGGTTAAGCGGAATGACTTTGCCCCCACGCTTGAAAGGCTTAACTCTTCCGTAATGGGCAATCTTCTGCTTCCTCTGCTCCTGCAAAGAAGCAATTTGTTCTTTCCTAGCAGCTGCGATGCTACCAGAAGGAGCTGAAAATGATTTGGTCAACGATGTGTCAGGACTGGGAGGTAGTGCTTGACCGACCGATTTGTTCATCGACCTGGTCGTGTATTGCAGAGCCAAAACCTTGTCAGGACTGGACAAGGCAGAAGATGCAGTTGTTAGATCATTTCCTCTTTTCAAAGTTGAGATTCTTGGCATTTTTTTCTTAGGAGAAATTGGAGGGGTTAATGATGGTTTAGCATTATCAGCAGGAGCAAGATGAATAGTACTAGGGTCGTGTGGTGTGGAGTTGGAAAGTTTCCGAGGGGATCTCGGGGGCAGCGATTTCTTGGCAAGCGAATTACGTCGCTCGGGAGAGGGAATTTGGTTGCAAGGGTGCTGCTGGAGGACAGGACGCCCATTGGTCCATGCGATAGCCGGCGCCTGGTGGACTCTGGTCTTGAAGGAGCACATTCCGTGAGATCTTGGCTTTCAGGTTCGGAATGTAAGGAGGGACTGAATTGGAGACAAAAGCAAGGGGCTCAATGAGGGGTTTAGGAGGAGTTGATGTGTTTTTATAAACGTGGATTGTGATTGGAGAGACAGGTTTGGACAAGTAAGAACATGGTAGGAAAGAAGGGCCGTCACATCTTGTTCAAGAGTTCGACGTAACGATACCCCTCTTGTACTGTTGCACTCGAGGCTATTCTACCTCTATACTACCTTTTAGTCCAAAAAGAAAATGTTGGGTAGGGCAATGCTATGGAAGACGCGGTGGAAATGGCCAATCACAGTCGAGAATAGGATGACAAAAATGACACGGGCCTACAAACGTCACTGCCCTCATGGAAAGTGGAATCAGAGGGCATGTTTGATGAGCTTTTTGTGAAGGGAGAAAAAAGAGGAATAGTGGGGGCACAGCGATGGTGGTGCCACTGCCAGCTCTGTATTGGACCCTCATTTAAACAATAAGCGAAGTGTACAGGACGCCAATTCCTAATCCATAGTTGGGCCATGACCTTCATCTTTCTTGCTTGTCCAACTCCGAGAAAAGACAGGGACAAGTCCTTCTGCTATGCCTGCTCCTTCTTACTCTGTCTGTGCTGGCACTACAATCTCTTTAAAATATTAACAACTGTTCGGACAATTAAGTAGCTGGAGCCTGGATTTGGGTGTGTGAGTTTGTTCAAAAAAAACAAAAAGGGGCAATAAAAAGAGTTGCTCAACTAATCAAATAAAACCAGCTGCAAGTAGTAGTACATGGACAAGTTGATCAGATGACCAGTGGCAAGTGCTTTTTGGAGCTGACTATCTTCTGGTCCCTAGAATTGGGGGAGATTGATATGAGGGACCAAATTCAGGATTGGGGATCGGATGATGGTGCAATTTTGTCATGCTCATCATCCAGGAATCATCATTCATTGCCCATGGGCTGGCTTCCTATGGTTCAGCGTGTTTCTTATCAATGCAAAATAAAAACATGAACTGTATCAAACATGAGGGACCAAATTCAGGATTGGGGATCGGATGATGGTGCAAGTTGGTCATGCTCATCATCCAGGAATCATCATCATTCATTGCCCAAGGGCTGGCTGCCTATGGTTCAGCGTGTTTCTTATCAATGGGAACTAAAAACATGAACTGTATCAAGCCCACATTTACTCACCTGTAGGTGTCAGTTTCGAACAGCACTTTGCAATGGGTCAAGCGGGAACTTTTTTCCCGTCCACACGACATTATTAGTGCCATTTCTGTGCCTGTATTCTTTGAGAAGCCACCATAAGTTCTTAAAATGTACATCCTCGCTCTAAAAAAGAAAAAAAGAAAAGTAGATTCGTAAACAAGAGTCGAACTTTTGTTGTGCTCGGGAATTTTCCATGTGCTGCAGTTTGTAGTAGTTCGATTCATGTAAAGATGTGCATATTTTCCTACTTTAATCATTTTGAAAACCAGGGAGATCGTGGGATGCCGGCTTTTCTAGAAGCAACAATCAGTGTCGTATGATAAGCTTGGCCATCAGCAATTTGAAGACACGGCACATGACAATAATAATGGTGTGTTGGAGTTTGGGGCGGTCGAAGCGATGCATCTTTCCTTGTCATGGAGTTGCCCACTGCTTCATGATTTATGAGCCAGTTGGCCCCCTCTTTGCTCTTTCATCCACCTTTATGGACAAGCCCACATGCCTCTTTCCACAGCCTCATCTACTAAAAAGTGCATGCCGTTCGGAGCCCGTTCAATTTATCTTCCATACTTTTCGTGTGTTTTTAGCTTGGCGATCAAGTTCAATGTTATGCATATATACGATCTCCTTAGACCCTAAGCAGCCTTATAGCATCAATATAACATCATCTTGGGTGAGTTGTACTCTCTTTCGATGTCCTGAGTTCAAGACGATATTGCATATTTAATAAGCTTTGCTGGTCAGATTTTGCATTTAATGGTTCGCAACTTGGAGATTGATATATACAAGTACGTGTAAATAATCTGTCCTAAAAGAGAGAAAAGTATTCCCCCCAAAGAAACCATTCACGTGCGTCAGAGTATGTACACGCTCAGATCTAGCAATGGAAGAAGACAAAGGTTCCAGATTGCAGGAATGATTTGACAATATGCTATTCCACATGCGTTTATTCAGTTACTAGAAGAAACAGAGCATCTATCTATCAATCTATGGATATTACATCAATTTCAACTTAGCTGTTCCTGCTCCAAAGTTATAATCCTTAGCTACTTTTGGAATTTGTGTCTCAGGTGGACGAGGATTAAGATTGCACCCATCTTTGGGATGTTCCAACTGGAAAAATCATTTCGTTCACAGTCCCGTGCACAGTCCAGAGTCCACTAGCCCTGAATTATATAGGAGACTTATCCGTCTGCCTGGAAGATGTTGACGGTCCCTCCTGCAAATTGCTGCTAGTATAGCTTCATCATTTGGCAAAACAGAATTGCCTGATAATCTCATCACATAAACCAAACAAAAAAATGCAATGGTCAAATCTCACAAAAACAGGTTGCACCTCCGAAAAGAAATTTCCGGCGCAATATGCTGAGCATCTGTTTTGTCATTTTGCAATGATGATTGCTGTGAAATCTAACCATCAAGATAATCATCAATGGGTAGTGTCGAGAGTCAATGAAGAGTTGTAATAATCAATCTGGTGAAAGTAATAAAAGGGGAGCGCGAGTCCCCCCAAGTTTTGATCCTGACTTTATTGATCTGCTTCGATGAATTCTTGTCTTTATGCAAGGCCAAGTGATTTATGAAATTTAACATGAAACATTGTTGTCATTCATCATGGATCTTATCAGTAATAGCAACAATTTGACAGAACATGAATTTAGTTGGCAATAAAGGACAATTGAAAGACCACCAAATTAGATGAATTTTTAACCGTGACACAGCTATATCATATACGCTTTGACAAATTATCACCTGCATTCAGTATGCTCAAGCTATGGTCTTAAAAATTCTTTTCTGGCTACAATAATTTCATCTGTTAAGTTAAACAGTGTGCTCCATCGCCGAAACATTGGTATGAAGAAGCCTGTAGGATTTTCTCTCCCATGGACCAAAAGGGATCATACAAAAAGGACTGAAAAGCAGCACTGGTATAACCACAAAGAATCTTCCGAGGGTAAAATTTCAATCGAAAACTTGATACTTGCAACATTTTTTTAATATTCTATTTGAGAACCTTGTGATAAGGAAAGAGAAACAGTGACACCAAGCTACTTGTATCTAATAGGCGGGGTAAAGTATAACCATCAATATATTGCAGTGAGACTTTAAAAAAGAAAGGGAAGTAATTCAAGAATCGTCGGGTGATGACTAACGTAAATGATTAGAAGATCCATAGATTACATTGAGTATCACAAAACAACACTACCCGCAATCGAATCACCGATGGAGGAGTCACTGTGGGCATGCACATGCGCAGCATGTGCCTACTGTATGATCTATATGGAAGTGAATTGTCTCTTTCACATGCACCATTGCAACCCATGTGGGCAGCATCAAAGCAATTTGATGGTCTACCTGAAAACTAAGAGGCTTGATTAGGGTAGATCCTCCACAATAATTTTTGTGGACTATAATGTCTTATAGAACTGTTGCTATTTTATGGGGACCCAAGAATTGAAGAACAGAACAGAACTGAAGAACTAATAATACATTGATGCTTTGGCTGCAATTGGTGGAATTTTTTATTGATCATGCTGGGAGTGAGGGGCTCTCAACAAGCGAGGCAATGAAAGATGTAGCTTTCACTATTGTGCTACTTTAATTTGCCATATCTTTCTCTTGAGCACCAAATTTTTGTTTTTCAATGTCAATCATGCAGTAGATAAAAGTTTATCATTCTTGATAATGTTATCAATGCCTTAGTAAAGAAAAAGGAATTTCGAAATTCTAAGCTGACAACTATTCTTAAAGTATATTTCTTTTCCCAATTCTTCTCTTTATCCATTTGAATCGTCACTTATACCTCAAAAATATATATGATTTGTCTAAAAAACTATCGAATAATGCAATAGAATGATAACTTGGTTGTGTTAATATTATGCTATTGTGTTGCAAATATCCTTTTTTGTGATTTGAGACATCAAAGATTGTTTAATTCTAATTTAATGTCTAAAATAGCAATATTTGGGTGACAGTACAAAGAACTTGATGTTTGTTAACATCTCTCCAAAAGAACTTTCAGCTAATGAGTCGCTAACATCCCTTCGATTTGAGATAGCGAAATGCAACCTCCCTTGGCATAACTCCTTGTGTATAGACAACCTTCGTTGGGCCATTAGCACCCTATCTGGCAATGAATTCTATTATGAGATAGCGCGGTTCTCCTTCGGGGCTCTTTGCTACGTTATTTGGAAGTCTAGAAATGATATAATTTTCCGTGCCTGTACCATGTATGTTCCCTCGAAAAAGCAGCACCTTATTAAGGCTGTAAAAGACAAATCAATTGCTTACAAAGCTGTGGTAGATAACCCAAGAAACAGGAGGATCCAATGTGGTTGGGGGATCGATCCTGCGATTTTTACGGTTGATTTGGCGCTTGTTTTTTGAGCCGGTCCAGAAGTTGCTGTCTACACTTTTTGTGTTTGTTCTTTTCTTCTGTTATTTACATGGTACCCATCCACTCAAGTGACATGTTGTCTTGTTGAGTGTATGTTGGTGCCATGTTCCTCTCTTCTATAGTTTGCTTGGTTGAAAATCTATATTTTACTTACTTTACCAAAAAAAAGCATCCCTTCGATTTGCTAATAGAGTAAAATCATGTGAAATTCACATCCCTTATCGCCCTGCGGATGCCTGACCATCGAGGCATTCTCCAAATTGTCGAATGCCCATGCATTCTCCAGATTTTGAATTGGGTTGTGGTTGAACCTCATGAAACTTTTGAATGTGTCACCATGAAGAGCATGTAGTAGAACTCTTACAAAAACCAGATATCATGAGCTGAATCTCACTACAATTTAGTTTGCTTCTAATTTCTGCATATATATTAAATAACCAATTGCATCAGAAGTTATAAGCCACGGACATTAGGTATGTGATACAAATGAGAAGTGTTTTTCCTTTTAACTACTTGATACCATCCATTTTGAAGAAATAAAAAAATTGATCACTTTTTTTTGGGAGAAAAGTATATATAGTTGGTAAGGTGACCACTTGAATACTGATTTTACTTTTAGGAATTGGTAATTTTTTTTGCACACCCGTTCGATCTGTTTTGCACAGCTTAAGAAAAAAAAAATACAGAAGGGCTCCCAAGAGTAGTTGAGTACTCAACTCTTGATACCAAATGAGGGGACGAGAGCACCCCTATTTATACTTGAATCCCTCTAATTATAGCTATTGGATCTTCTCTTGATTTAACTGTAGAGATTTAATCTTAAGAAATATGTATGAAATCTTTTCCATATTACCGCTACAAATATCTATACTCTAGATATCTAGACATGTACATTTCCTATATTGCCCTTAAAAAATATCTAAAGTCATGAGCTTCCCAAAGTTTGAACCATTTAATTTGGGCTCTTGGGCACTTTGGTACTTAACTTAGCATGACCATCATGATATGCGTATGTGTACATGCACAGAATAGAATAAAGGTCGTGTGGAACTTGCTCCATGGAATAGTGACTCGATGCTCCAAACTAGTATACTAATACTATTACAATGATAAATCAGTCAAAGTATTCATTTCTAACTTAATTAACAATGAGAGAGTCAACTTAAAAGTTCACGCAAATGCATCTTGTTTCATTCTCATGTATGCTTGGTACACTTCATGCAACCTTTCAATTTCAACTTTTGGGTTTTGAGTTTGTATATTCTTTACAATCAATTTATTTATTGGACTCTTTAATAAGGATGATGAAGTTTACCTTCATTGCCAAAGGAGAGATCGCATCACTAAGTCAAATTGTTCTTCAAAGAGGGCAGGAAACATTCTTCACCGGTTCACCAGCCAGCAGATCAAAATCCGAGATGACTGGAGGCTCCCTCGGTCCCCATTGTACTGCCAACCAACCCTCGAATGGGTCGTCAATGAGCACAATGTTTTGATGGCGATGTTGACGATCTTGCACCGGACTTGGGTTCCATTTTGGTAATCTCTCTAAGTGAAGATATGTCACCATATGAGATTTCTGTTGTGTGTTCCCCGCAATGGTATCAAAGCCGATGGTTAATTGGTAGTTAGTTAGCTTCTCAAAACTCTAGTTTGCTTTTGCTTTTGGAATGCAAAATGAGTGTCAGTTCATGCAATTACAAATTAGTTGTGTATCCTATTTAATAAGTTGATCCAATAAAAGAAACTTTAGCGGGTTTACACATCAGCCCCTCAATTGCAATCTACGCACAAATAAGCATAGCTGCTATTCCTCTATATTGGTTCAGGGCTCCAGAACCCTGTGGATCAGGTAAGCTTAAATTCTACCTCGATGTTGTTGTTATTCTTATCATTATTAAGAACCTTCATCACAGCTCCTTATCATTCAGTATACGCTTGATTTGTCATAGGAGAACGCCCCAGGGACTCAGCTTGCTCTCTCATTCTCTCTCTCTTTTTCAAGTGGTCAATTCGTGATGATTCGAGGGGTATTCTAGTGCTCGTTCTCCGACATTTTGTGCCTCAACATGTAGATATGAGATCATATGTATGAATGTGTGCTACTTCACAGCAAAGTGCAACTACAATTTAGCTACAGGTTTCAAGCTCATTACAAAAAATCCTTCATAGAACTTAGCTCAAGCACATTAAAATAAGAGAGGAAATGTAAGAAGGAACGGAACATTTCGGAAGGTGGTGGTACAAAGAAATATTGTTTTGATTACTATAGATTTTCGTGTTGTGTTTTCATGACAATGTACAGTTCTTGTATTGGGATGAAAGTTCTCGAGAAAATGTGAAGAGAAATTTCTTTAGATTTGGAGATTACATGGACATCCTATTCTTGGACTACTTCTGCTCAAAGGTGCCCCGCCCATTCATCGAGTTTTGTTAGGAAATTCTTCAAGTTAAAGGTCTTTTTCACCGCTGCTGCCATCAAGGAGTGATCATACCGTGATGTGGGACGTGATCCTCTCGGCTTTTGCAAAGCTAGTGAGTTAAATCTCACATTTTCAGCTTGAAGAACAAGAAAGGCTGATCATGACGAATGCCGTAGTTATGTTCTATGTACGTTGCTTTCACCAATCGTGTTCGATCACGAAATGGGTATAAAGTTTTTAATGGAGCTCCTACACTTTTGTATTGTTGCGCAACTAAGTGAGGTGATTGAGCTTACCAATCATTTATCTCTTTCGGGTAGCAGAACATTCTTAACCATCTCTCGGTGAAAAAGCCTAGCGTAATAGCAAGGAAGCTTTTGATGGTAGACACCGATCGTAGGCATGGAAGTGACCGCTGGGATGCATCCCCTGAAGATGTTTTTCTGCTTTACTGAAATGGATGGCTGCTAAGCAAATGGAGGTGATGAATCTTCTGTTCTAGAGATATCTCGAAGGATATTCGATGTTGCTTGAAATGACACTTCATTAGCCAGGATAGAGTAAAAAATTGCTATGATTTTGCAAATTTATCACAAGTACAAAATCTTTTATATGTAATTTTAATTTAAGCACATCAAACTTTCCTGATAGATAACTTTTAATGCATGGATTCACGTATAATTTTTAAGTTTTGACAGGGTTTTGACTTTTGTCAAAGGCCACATGGCACAAAAAATTGACCCGAGGTTTGCGCTTATGGTGACGAGGCATATCTTCCCCCAAATTCATGGCTCACTCCACGTGTGCGATGTAATGAGGGTGATAAACCTCACGCAAAAAAAAGATGTCTTTTCATTTTTAATATGAGGAAGTGTATTCACTTCATTTTGCCTTCTCTTTTTTTTGATAATTTCCTTTATCTTTTGCATGATTAGTGCAATAGTCTTCGGTGATTAATTTGTAATATCACCCTTGTACGATGGTGAAAAGACCTTTATCATTAGATCTGGGGTCACAATATGATGCCATGCAAAGACGGCACGCTTTAGCCGCTTAGGGTCAATGAGCCAACGTGCGCATTATACGACACTCCTGGAAAATCTTCCCTCTATCAATACATTTCCCTTCCTATTCTTAACCGGATCAAGAACATCGGAATGACTATGATGGACGCAGATATCCACATTAGTGAGATTCTGGTTGGCGACTCATACCCCGGATCATAAGTAGCAATAAATCAGACCACAAAACACAAATAATCAGTCCTCACGTCAATCCACTGATTACAATAGCACGGGTGCAGCAACAAGTTCATCTCTCACATACGGTATTGTTTTCCTCAAGCTTAACTTCACTGGAGTAGGCCCTTCGCCTGCAAGCGACAACAAACACTGAACCTTCAAGCCTTTAAGACGATCATACGGTTCGGCTCATGCACGTGGACCTGCTTTACCCCGAGCTTGTCCAGTGAAAACTAAGGTATCACGTCTGGCAGCTTCACCCTTTTCCATGCAGATGGCGGCGAGGTGACAGCCTACTAATTCTAGCAGAGCGAACTGCCAATTACATATCAAGGCTATCAAGAGATTCCACAATTAACTTCACCGTCAGCGTATTATAAAGTTAAATGCAAACTCAAGAATTCTCACAAATTCACAATATGAACAGAGGTAGGACAAAAAGAACCCAAGTCAGTAAGTTGTGGTACGGAGGAAGAATTTCTTAAGAACCAGGTCGACAACGGGCCATCGAAGTAAAGTAGGAAAAACAGAGTAAACATTTTTTTTCAGCAGTTTTATGTTAAAGCATACCCGTTCAAGTAAACTAGAAGATTCCAATTTCAATTGAACAAATAGAAGATGAGACTCAAGTCATGAAATGTAGTGCACGACATGCCCATCAAAACTAGAAAATTTTTTACTCTACCGATAACAGGTGAATTTAACTCCGGGCACCACAACCGATAACCCTGCTCACTTTGTGCATAGCCTAAAAATATGCACTTTCTTGCCCTTCCATCAAGCTTACCATCACTCACTCAAACATAACACGAGCAACCAAATATTCTAATAATAGAATAATCAGCAACGTTACCTGACCACACTTCTTCGGGAGTCCAATGTTTAATTGCAGTCGATGGAGATCTATTCATCAGGTAGCTCGCCGTACTAAGAGCATCCGCTAGGAATCTCCTAGCCATACAAGCACTAAAGATCATTTTATGGGTCATCTCTAATAATGTTCTGCTCAACAATTCCGTAACATGTTGTGATTCATTGACAGTCGTACGGTGTTTCACCATGCCTTCCTTCATGTAGAATTCATTTAACAACTTCGAATAAAACTCCATACTACTGTCAGTCTACACCTGCTCGATCGTCTTACTAGTCTCCTTTTCGATCAAAGCTCTCGATTGCATTATCCTAACAATAGTATCAAACTAGTACCTAAGCACAAACACTCATGTTTTCATCGATTAGTTATCAACAACTGTTAACATATATCTAGCACTCTTCCTAGAAGGAAATCGCGACAACCTATGAACATTCAAATGGAGTAACTTTGCAATTTCCATGGTTTCTTTGACTATCATACTAAACTGCACTTTCCGCCATTGATCTAAATCATAGCACCTGCATACATTCAATTCGTTAGCAACATAATCACATAGCAGATTTCTTTCACTTAAAATTTTCAGGCTTTTCTTGTCAATGTGCCCCAAACGCATATGCTACAATTCAGACTTTCGAACAAATGCATCTGACGTCTCTGCAGCGAAATGTGTCATTGTCTCACCTTGAAGCTCATACAGGCCATTGTGCTTGATTTCTTTCATTATCACTAAAGCACCTCGAACAACTTTCAGAACTCCACATTCTGAAAAATATTGACACCCAGTTGAATCCATGGCACTTAAGGAAATTAAGTTTTTCTTCAACTCTGGAACGTGCCTCACTCCAGTCAATGTCCTCACAATACCATCATGTATTCTGATTTTAATATTGCCAACACCTACAACATCGCATTTAGTGTTGTTCCCCAACTGCACTTTACTACCATCCATGCACTGATAAGTAGTAAATCAGTTTCTATTTGGTATAGCATGAAAACAACAACCATAATCCATAATCCATCCATCAAACAATGAATAATCAGTGATAGACAAGACATAATTGACACTATCCGAATTACCAACAACTATAGCTACAACATTATCTATGGTGTCAACTAAAATTTTCTCACCCTTCTCATTCTTTAGCTTAAGGCAATTTCTTCGAAGATGCCCCCTCTTGCCATAGTTCCAACCGACAGCACCACTAGCCCTAGACTGGCTATGTTTGTTCATGTTCATATTACCACATGTACAAGTTCTTCCTCTGTTTTCACCTACTAAAGCAGTAGATATGGGTTCACCAGATTCTTTTCTACGAATATCCTCACTTAGAATTAAATCTCGAATCTCATCAAATGTTAAGCTTGTTAGCTCAAAGGAATTACTAACAACAGTAACAGTAGTATTCCAACTATCAGGCAATGAGGATAACATAATCAAAGCACATATCTCATCTTCAAAGTCAATATTAACTGAACTCAATTGACTAATAATCACATTGAATTTATTAATATGATCTGCAACTAACACACCTCGCTCATTTTCAAGTTAAACAGATGCCGCATCAAATAGACCTTATTGATTGCAGAGGGCTTCTCGTACATATCCAATAAGGCTTTCATCAAACCCGCAGTGATAGTTTCCTTCACAATGTTAAACGTGACGTTACGAGCCAATGTCAGCTGAATAACATCCATAGCTCGTCTATCTAGCAAATCCCAATCAGCTTTCTTCATCGTCTCTAATTTCTCGCTTGATAAGGGCGTGTGTAGTTTCATCTGCTAAAGATAATCTTCAATCCGCATCTTTCAGAAACCGAAATCATTCCCATCAAATCTATTGATTCTCACTTTTACTTCTTCTGTCGCCATCGATACGCTTCAGCTCAGCCAAGCCTGGCTTTGATACCAATTGTTGTGGAAATGGTGAGCAATCGAACAATAAAATAGACAAAATAAATAAAATAAATCGGATACCAGATTTACGTGATCCGGTCGTAGAGACCTACGTCCACGGGGAGAGCAGCGACGAATTCCACTATAGAACAAGCGATACAACGGAGATTACACACTCAAGTCACTCAAATACTCTTAGTGTTTCCCAAGCCCCAATTACACCTAATAACTCACGCAGTGTTTAACCCCACAATTTCTCGTGAAATAATCTCTCAATTTCACAAAAGAATTATACACAAATTCTTACCACAAGAATTTAATCGGCTACAAACACTTGAATCATATTGGCGTAATTGCACAAACGAAATCAATGAAGAAAACTCCTCTCAAGCACTCTATGATGAATCAGTGCTTCAAGACCTCTTGCATTAACAACGGCTCAATTCTTCTCCACGCATGACCGTATATATAGAGTGAACTTGAGTACTTTCCAATTCTTGAAAGTCACTCCTACTTGAAATAGGAAAGAATAAATTAAGAAACCCACACCTACTAGGATTAGGAAACAAATCAAACTTTTTCTTTGGGCTCAAACTCGAGACAAATTTTCAATAATGCCAATCCTCCTGGCCTCTAGTGAGGGCTAGGAGAGGGTCCCATTATCGGATTTGGCAAAAAGGAACCTCGCCTTGCCCTGTCCTACCTTGCTAGTTAGTGATTCAATGTATATACCTAGGTAACTCCTTTGTTGTGCAATAAATAGGTTAGTCAATTCTTTCTGACACTTTTATCCAATACTAGTATCAAAGCATGTGTTATGATCTCTGTCTTATTTTTCCGTTAAGTTTTTTGGCTTGTTGTTTGATACGGAGATAATTAGGAATTGAACTTCATATTGTATGTGTGATTATTGCCTTGAAATTGCTACATCAATGGTCAATATGAACCGATGTAAAGAATGGGTTTGGAGGTTGAAGATGATTGTTTTGGTTGGCAAAGGTTGTTAATACTTAAGTTTTGACAACCTTATTAATTATTCATTAATTGCATAAATTATGGATTGATTTAACCCCTAGCAAAATAATTTTCATTTAATTGCATCAACTATAGACATTAGGAACATTAGAATTACTAGCATCAATTATTAAATTTTAAAAAAAATATTAAATTAGTTTTTTATAAAAGTTTCTTTTTCTCTTTTGTCCTCCCCGCGCGGCCCAACCCACTTCTTCTTCTTTCCTTTCTCCCCATCGCGGGCCAGTCCATTTTTCTTTCCTTGGCCCAGCCCCTCATCTCCCCCTCTCAAAAAGGGAGAGGGGCGCTCGTGCGGCAGAGACTGCGGCAGAAGGCTGCAGCGGCGATGGTCAGAGAGTGTGTATTTTTGGTCGGGCCAGCGACCGACAGAGAGGACGGGCGCAGGTGGCGTCGTCCTTGAAGAGAGGTAGAGGAGCTTCAGAGGGAGAATGAAGATCGTTGGCTAGGGGGGTTCTTCTTCGGCTAGGCAGAGAAAAGAGAGAGAGAGAGAGCAGAGCAGAGGGAGAGAGAGAGAGAGAGCTCGGCGAAGAGAGGGCTCATTCTTGGGGAGGACAGAGAGAGAGAGAGAGAGAGAGAAAGAGAGAGAAAGAGAATTGAGAGGGAGCTGCTCGGGGGCTGGTTTTCTTCGCCGGCTGGAAACAGAGAGGGAGAGTGGGCTCGAGAGAGAGGGAGACCGTTGTTAGTGAGAGTTCGAACGAGGGAAAGGAGCTGGAAGGGAGACCACTGGCAGCCACGCCTGAGTCGCGGCCGACGAACGCCATTGTGCCTCCTCCCTCCGCGCCTGAAGCTCCAGTAAGTCAGTCCCCGCCCACGACGTCCTCGTGTCTCGTCCTTGTCCCGGAGCGAGTTGGTCGTTTTTCTTTTTCTAGCCAATACACCTCAAATGTTCGATGCAATGTCTCTGTGAATCTTTTGCCGCTTTGCTCCGCTTCTCGGTTCTTCACTGTCGTGGTCCACAGGCATGCTCTGCTTGGGAGTAGGCTGATGGGTTCGTGTTAGGTTGTCTGGTAGTCTGGGTGCGAGTCCTGTTATGAAATAGTCAACATCCTCTCCCTGATCCACGCACATAAACCGTTCGACGAAATGCCTATATGAGCCCGGTGCAAGTTAGCCCTTTTTTTTTTCAGCCAACCCAGGAAACATGTGGGTCGGGAATAAGTTACCTTAGTTGTTTTTTTTTTTTTTTTTTTTTTTTTTTCCTTAACGCACTTTAATGCTTGAGCCTCTATTTTTTTTTTTTTTGGCATGGTCGCCGTATCTGGGGTATCCAATATAATGTCTGCAAGTTATTGTTCATTAGCTCTCTTAGATACTTCAGGTTGGTTTTAGGCGAAGGAGACTGAAAATGGGACGGAAAGGGTTTGAAAAGAAAAGAAAAGAAGGAAGAAGAGGAGATGGTTCTGTGGAAGGCCAAAGTTCAGGGGAAAAGAGAGAGGAGCCCTGGGGAAGGAGAAGGTGTGAGAAGAAGAAGAAGAAAAGGGAATATAAAAAAAATGAAAAATAAAAAGGATAAGAGTAAAAGAATAGTGATATGGGCTGGAGGATGCTGGTGTGGGCTGGCCAAGACTTAAGGTCTCTGTTTTCTAGGAAGTTTTGGGCTGCGCTTATTCTGTTTTCTTTATTTATTTTTTTATTTGGTGATGTGGTCCGACCGGGCTCTCAATTGATGAGCCCAGTCCAAGTCCGGGTCAGTTTAGTCGGGCCGGATCTCTTGACCCGGTCTGAATTCCTATTTTAATCTTAAAATTCATTAAAAATATTTTTAAGATCCGATATCTTAAATTTATTAAAAAAATTATAAAGCCAAAAAAAATTGAAGAAAATTCCAAAAGAAATTAGAATTCCCCAAAAAGATTAAAAAATAGTTTTAAGGTAATTTTATCATAAAAAGTGGGAGCCTTTTGTTCTAAAATCGTGCTCGTGCTCAAAGTAGACCAAGCCGTTAGGCTTAACCTTAGGGTTTCAATCATCTTTAGAGACAAATGCACAAACATAGTGGCTTTTGATATGGTGATTATGGGTTAAGATTGGTATATTTATCTATTACTGTTAGATGCTTGTTTTGCCTTGCAATTTATTTAATGCTTATGATTGTAATTTTAATGATTGCGCACTTAGATGATCATCTCACATATTAATGGATATGTCTAAAATCAATCCAAACTGCCTAACAAAAATATTTTTGAAATGAATAAGATTATGTATCGAAAGAGCACTAATTGATAGATTAGTGTAATTTAGTCATTGAATCCAGATTCTCCAATATCGTAGGCTAGCATTGGTTAGCGAACCCTAATAGGCTATGGCTACTCTTCATTATAATTTTTTTACGAATACCCAATGTCGAGTGAGGTATGGGCTTAGGAGAGCTTACGTCTAATTATAGGCTGTAGGCTCATTAGACAATACCCATAAACCTATATTCTCTCCTCTAAGGTATAGGTTGCAACATAGGTCATGAGCCAAATGAATAAAGAGAAGATTTGGGAGAAGGAAATACTTTAAGAATAGTTGTCAACTTAGAATTTTGAAAAAGAACGTGCTTCTTTTCCTTTTGCTAAGGCATTTATAACATCACCGAAGGATTATAAATTTTTACCAAGTGCTTGATTGACAGAATTAGGTGTTCAGAAGAAAAATATGGCAAAATAGACCAACACGATGGTAAAAGCTACTACTTTCCTTACATTCTTCCAATTTATCTCCCATTGCTAGCTTTTAAGAGTCGTTTACTCCAATCGAGATCAATAAGCTTCAAAGTACTATTCAATTCTTGTCCGGTATTTAAAAGACAAAGTGTGGCAGTCAAAAAATTGATGTAATAAACAAATCATTAAGACAAATAATAGTGTAGTACAACATAGTAACAGAATTATTTCTACCTCAATAATCGCAAGTATTTGCAATGTATAAACATAGTGACTTTTTGATCATTGTTCGTTCATGAGTGTCATTCTCATATACAACCTAAAGAAACAACAGACATGTATTTGGAATTGGAAAAAAGAAACACGTGCATAAGAATGACAAAACAACAATAAGCTATACAATATAAATAAACTATCAGATTTATCATAGTAAGCTAAAAAATGAAATTTTCTAACTTTATAAGACGTAGAAAAGTTTTTGCTAGGTGTCTTAGATCATTATTGACATCTTAAATTAATAAAAACAAATGAGGATCTATCTGCCTATCTATTTTGTTCAGTCTGCTCCAAAAGATACGTAATTTTTTCCAGTACTCTGTATTATAACTATGATGATGTTAGCTACATAGGCGTCTCCATTCGCATTATGTTTAATGGGGTACTCTTCTAACTAACATTACTTGTTAGCAGCAAATCATGTATGGTGTCATTGTATATTTCTAACATAGAAGCTTAAGTTGCACATCCGTATTAACTAACAATTAGGATCAAACGAAAAAATAAAATATAATAAATGAAAATTTACGCATAACCGATACTTTCACTTTAGGCCGAAAGGGTTTGAGTGGCTTTAAATATTTGTTTGAAAGGGCGTGGTATTGACCCTTTCTATTCTGGAGCATCAGATTTATCAAATATGATATATGCTTTTGCTGAACCTATATGTTCGTGGGCAAAAATACATACCTACAAAGTATGATAATTCACTTATCATATCTTACAAGCATGTATTTTTTTGTATGGTCAAACGGGTTAAAAAAAATCATACCATGTTTGCCAAATTTGATGATAGTTCTTCAAAAAAAGGCGCACGTCTTCTTTCGAAATTCTAAGTTGACAAAGCATAATCTTATCCATGCGGAACTGTTAAAGTATCCTCCATGAAGACTAGAGAAATCAACAAGCGTGAATTATGTGGATTGTGTGAACTTAAAAAGGAAAATCTCTCTGTGAAGATCACATTAAATGCAATCAGGTGAATGACGAAGATGAAGACAAAAGCTACAAGCGTTTAATGAAGACAAAGGTCATTGAAGCGTTTTTCCACGAATGCTTGTTTTTCAAATGCATTTATGGTGTGCAATTATTGTGTTGACTTTACTTGTGTGCTTTTATTACTTAGTAGACTTTTTGTTGCTTCATTTAATGTTGCCAAAAGAGGTACTCAAAGATTTCATGGCTCTTTTAATACGTGTTTTAAGTATATAGGATGATTGTCTTGCGTATTGTAGATGTTCTACTATTGTATAAGGACGTGAAGGGGAGTGTTGTATTTGTAAGTTGTCAGAAAGCATTCTAAGAACAATTTTTTCCTCTAATTTGTGCATTCGTTCCAAATTTCCAAATTTGTCATTATTCTTTTATTTTTTTTCCAAAAAGAACAAAATTTTCTGAAATTGGATAAGAAAAACAGCAAAACCATCTTCTCTAGAAGTCGTGTGTGACCATCTTTACTCTATTCTATTGCCATCATGGAAAACTCTTCTCCAATTTTTACACCAAATAGACGTCAGCAGCTACCCATTCTTCTGTACAAGTACCAAAGCTTTGCCAAAACAAAAGTAGTCTAGACGTGCTCATCGAACTAAGGATAAAAAGGTTACCCACAAATCTTCATAGATAAAACTCTGTTGTTCCACTTCTCCGCAAACACCCAAAACAAGCAGGAAACACAATAATTCACCCTTTCTAAGTGCATATACAAAATGACTCTCAAATTAAGTCATGTGAAAAGCAGTAATTTTGCGACAACAAATCGCCTATCAAGATAGACACGGACCACTGCACTTGGCAATACCATGAAGTTCCGTGGGATGGTGGTCGCATGTATAATTTTAGATTCATGGGTGCTTGTTTTGGAGTGAGGAAAAAACAACGGTGATTAAGCAATTTATGTGGCAAGCTGCATATATCGTTTTAAGCTAAAAAAATCTGGCCGGCGACTTAGTATTGGGTTGCTTGGCGGCAAATTGAGCCCAACTTGGAAATATAGACGACTAATGCGGTGAACATCTTTGGGAAAGCAGTTTGATCAAAATCAAGAACTCTTCTTGGCTTATTAGAAACGGAATCAAGCATTGAAGACTGCCAATTCATGAATTTGATTGTCAGTATAAACTAATGAGATAGTCAGTCAAAATCAGACCAATGTTTTGACTCTCTCAATTTAGCTTCTTTCAGTTGCATATGCACTTTTTCTTGTCCTTTCTTTTTTCATTTTTTTTTGTCCTAGAGCGGATAGCGATGGTAGCAATTTTATTGACTCAAGGGTTGTGATTTGGCTGAAATTTATTGTGGCTGCACAAGACATGGGTTCTAGAGCTGCAAAATTGCCGTGCTTTGGGCACTTCAAACCCTGGAAACAAAGTGATGGAGAAAAGCATCTGGCTTTGTGATGGTTCCACTCTTAAGAGCTAAGAGATATTAGGTTCTGCTTCTATCTTTCTTTGCGATAAGAGTAGCTAAGAGATGGGTTACTTATGGTTAACCAAATTCCATACAACGATGATGGTTAAATTGTTTGAGAAATTCAAGTAATGTGGATGTTTCAGCTAATTTAAATGAGAATTTGCGAATTGAATTATAAATAATAATGCGAATCACTATTAAAATATCATTCGGAACCATTAGAAGTGGTAGATGGGTGGGCAAAGTTGGGTTTGAGAGGGTCATAAATGAGTTTAACCCAAATCTACTTATTCAACTCAGACTAGCTCATTTTTTTGCTGAACAATCAAGATGTCCTATTCCCAACCCGAACCTATCCACATAAGCAACCCAAGTGAAAAGATTATCTGAATTGAACGAGAACAGGATGGCTAAAGAAGGAGATCAAGATGGAAGGAAAATGGACACCCACAAGATGAGCCTAGAAGTGAGAGTTTGTCGGAGTGATGCATCGAAGCGATCGCTGGGCCACAATTGCACAGAAGTCCTATACCAGTGGAGCAGCCTACCCTATGGCTTCACCACCATGACCATTTCCGGCTTGCTCATAATCAGAATTGTTAGCTATTTCACGCTCTACAAGAGATTGCTTGCAAATATTAACACAAGCAACATTATCTTAACAACCCACTTTGTTAACATTTTTAAGACTATCCAACGAAACAACAAATCAGATCAGACCTAATAAGAAACACAAAACCACAACTAGGAATTTCATTTGATTTCACCAAATTAAAAATGTGAATCACGTCACCTTTTCAAGTAATCGATGTTGCCATAAGCACAGAGAGTCATTCCGGTTAGCTTGCAAATTCTCCACTCTCTGCAGAATCTTCACCCCTATCTCCTCGTAAAACTTAATGCGTTCACGTTCCAATTGAGCACGATCCACTCAACCTCTCATACCCCATCCTTGTCGCCTGCCTCGCCATTACTGTCAACACTTCCATGCTAATTTTAGATTTAATCTTAGATTTATCTTAGCTGGTATGTAGGATATGAGGTAAAGGAACTGCCTCTTTCAATGTTTTCCTTTATTAGCTTATATAGGGGATAATCATTAATAAAGTCTTAAATCTATTACACTTCCATGCTAATAGGCCAATCCTCTCGGCCTCTAGCGAGGTCTAGGTGAGTATCCCATCATCAAATCTAGCAAGGGGTGACCTCACCTATGGCTAGCGAGGGTGTCCCAACCCTCAAACCCTCACCATTAGCCATTGACCTTCGATGGCTGGTGACTGGCAAAGGTAAGAAGGAAAAAGAAAGAAAGAGAAAGTTAAATAAAAATGAAAAATATTCTAAATTAAAAAATGTCTATGTTAGCGTTGGTCATGTCACTTAGGATGGTCGGCGTCTACGTCAGCAATTTTCAACTTAAATTGGCAAAATGAATTGAATTGATACCAATATAAAAAGATGTAAGACTAAATTATTCAAATTAGAATATCTATGATTGAATTAGTACTAATACAACAAATTTAGGACTTTTTTAATACTTTTCCCTAATATCAATAAAGTTACTCTTCAGAGATTCGAAAAGAAATCAACCTATCTAACTAATGCTCTTTCTGGAACTACTTCAGTCTTTGAGATATTGAGATACAATGTAATTTGACTAGGGGAAAAGGGGAGGCATGAGCCATTACCATTGTGAAATTGTATTGGTGTTGTCAAGAAAATATTTTTGGGGTTCGATCAACAATTTCTACTAAAAAGAGTTGTTATCTTATCATGGTACATGTTCAATATAATTTTTGAACTATATGAAAATATTCAATATAGCCCATATTTTTGAATAATTGTGGAAAGATTATTTTAAACATTTTCATATAGTTTAGGGATTGTATTGAACATGTATTAAAAGTTCAAGGACTATATTAAACAAATTAAAAGTTTAGGAACAATATTACACATTAGGCTAAAGTTCAGGGGACACATTAGACAAATTAAAAATTCAGAAATCAATTCGCATACTGGGTCAAAGTTCCAAGACTGTTTGTATTAATTTCTCTTTTATCATCTATTTTCTTGGGTACATTTTAGTGAATGCAAAAGAGTATTTTTTTATCAATGAGTGGAAACTCAAAACCAGGTATAATAGAGACGTGATATTGAGGCGGCAGCATAAAGCCCGTTGTTCAAACCCAAACAAAATGGAAAAAGAAGAAGAAGAAATCGATAAGTTTTGGAGAGATAGCACGAATCTTATAAATATTCAGATGCAATGGCCGATCGTAGGAAGGCCGGCGAAGTCTCCACTCTCACAGTTATTTCTATTGTTTCGTGGAAGAGCAAATGGTTCTACTCTTGCGTGGGAAGAAACATTTCAAGCAACAAAATAAACTCTTCAATAGCATAAGGCACACAGCCAATTGTTGATAATAAGGAAAATCCAAACAAGCCACAAGATTGAAGTGGCAAAGCATTCTAGAACCAAATGGATTTGACATATCTGCTTATAAATTCATCAATTTGTCGGTATGACTTGTATGAATAATCTCTCAGTGATGTTCTTGAAAAAAAAGAGATTTGATAGGCGCACGCTAAAAGAAACATGGAGCAAGTTTGATCCATATATCATATGTTGCTTCACCCAAAAAAAAACAAAAAAAATCACATCGCTATTACCCTGTATCACCAAGTTCTTATCAATGCTAATTTCAGATGCAGTCGATCAAACTACATGACTAGGCCTTCTTTCCAGTGCCTCTTTCTCCTTCATTTCCTATGCAACCACCATGAGATTGAGTCCATTCTAATCCACATCCATAACAAAACTGAAACCGGTACTTCTAATCACAAGTCATCGAGGAACAACCGTGTGTTTACCACGAAGATTCGACAACTCTGCGTTTTGAAACTTGGCCATCATATATCAACCATTGCTAAAACCACATAACCCACAAAATAGTAGAGAAGTATGAACAATTGGATATGCATTAAAGGGGTAAGTATATTAGAAGTGTCAAAAATTGTGTGCGGCATTCATTTTAATGTCAAAAGTTTATTTTGGATCATTTAAGTGTTAAACTTTTGGAAAAACAATTTTTTGAGTGCCAACTCCGATCTAATAGGCCAGAAATTTGATGTGGCATTTTTTTTTCTAATTTTTGAAGTGGACGTAACTCACTAGAGAGTCCAGTCAGCACCTAAAACAATAAATGATGTTGTTTGGTTGCATTTTTCGCTAAATAAGAACCCTAATTTGCCAAATTGAAAGAAATCTCCAATTTCCAACCCTTAGCGGCTGTTGAATGAATCCTCCCAACTCGATCCGATATGTTCCGGCAAGCCACGAAGAAGCTGCTCCACCTGCTCATCATCCCAACCTCCGCTGCCGTGAGGTCTCGTCCTACCCCTTTCAGAGAACAGAGAAGATCAAATCGGAGCTTCAACTATGGTCTGGACAGAACAAAATAGGGAGTCAGGCATTGCCTGATCTATGGACGATGATGGAGTTGTAATCTATGACGAGATCGAGGACAGAAAGTTCAGTTATCACTGCTGGTGGGAATCAAGGCGAATGACTAGATTTCGGGAGCGATTTCATCACTTCTTAACTTCTGGTGGCGAAATAGAGTAAAACAGAGCGCGCCTCGCACTCTCCTGAAATCGATTAATGGTGGCGCCGAACGAAGGTTAGATCGACATGGAGAATTCTCAGTGAGAGCCAGCAATGATGTGTCAAGCAGATCCGACCTTGTTTTGGGCATGGACTTCTTTGATAGGGTGAATGCCGTGTGATCCGCTTGAGAACCAAATCACTTATCATTGCCAACCCGAAATGTCAATCCATGGTGCCATTGGTTCATTGGTTACCAAACACCAAGGCCATCTCCGCAATAAGACTCGTGGAGGATTGTTTGAGAGTAGAGAAGTTTGCAACTGTGTCAAGCACAAAGGTGCAACTTTTAGGATAGCCGAAAGTAGAGTGGAAGCATTCTACACAAACTCAATAAGAGATGCCAATGCATATGCTCTTTCTGCAAATAAAGAATTTGCCAAACAATATAGAGTTGGCTAAGCCGAAGGAAGAGGCGCACAACCACAAAGCTAAGGATAAGAAAACCAAGTGAAATAGAAGATAAAAGAATTGCCAACATTTGAAGAAACCGATAATCCAAGCAAAAGACCCGGAGTTGAGAGCGTCAAAGGTGTCGCTTGAATGGATGGGGGAGAATGTCATGGATTGATCAAAAGAGGGAAAATCAAGGTGTCTTAAAGCCATCAAATCGATCGGAGATTCAAACTCCACTGATAGACCAAAGTCACATGGATTAATTCCCAACACCGTTAGATTAAATAAATCTTCACTATCGGATCTCTTAGATGAGGATCAATATTTAACACCATCAGATCAACTCAAACTCATAATTGGATCAATGTGACGAGGATTGAGCATTTATACTGTTAGATTGATATAGAAATCAATAGTTAGTATTAGAGGGCCTTGTGTATAAATAAAGGAGTCCTCTCCTTCATTTATATCATCCAACACTTAACAATACAAATCATTCTCTCCAAAAGCTTCTTTATCTAAACACTCTCTCTATGATACGAGTGAATTAGTAAGCAAGTGATCAGGCCTTAGGAAAAAGGCTTAACTTAGGTGATCCAACTCCTGTGACACACATGAGCGTGGATGTGACTAGTATTACACAATTTTCTGAGCATGTTTCCTTTTATCAAGCGATGACCAAGGATTCATAAACTTGCAACTATTTACTAGGTTGTTTTTCATTTGTTTGATGTCTCCAAAAATGCATAATTATCGATGGTCACCATAATAAGAAAAAAAAACTTCAGCACCATAGTGTGAGAACAAATTTTTATGAATTTAAAGCTAGTAGAATTGGTAATTCACACTCCTTTAGCTTTAGGTATCATCATCCTCGCTTTTTTCTGCAAAATATGCAAAATAATTAAGCCCTAGAATGCTAATAGACACATCTGTGATTTAAGTCATATACTGGATAGATACGCAGTTCACTTGAGTTATTCCAATCCAAGCTTTCCAAAGTTTTCGTAAATGATTTGGTGTTTTTAAGTCACGAGTGAGATTGGATAAGAATGAATAGCCCAAAGTTAGGCATACTCCAGTCATAGTTAGAGCATCATGTCTATTCAGACCCGATTCGTCAAATAATAATCTCTCAGTGACTTTTTTAAGACCAAAGATGAGATTAGACCAGGCTACAACATGTTGGGACTAATTATGAATATCAAGGGATCTTCATTAGGCTTCTAATGGATACTAGCTTGACATAATTAATTTGTTCACACTAGATATTATAAATTATTATAATGAAAGAAGGTATTCTTTGATGACTATAGACTTAACATTCATACAATTAGGTTTAAATCCTCCACACTATTTTTTCTGGACTATAATGTCTTATAGCATTGTTGGCTATTTCAGAGGGACCCAAGAATTCAAGAACAAAACTAATAGTACACTGATGCTTTGGCTGCAATAGGAAATTCTTTATATCATAAAATTCCTAAGATTAGAGGGGGCATTATTGCAACTGAAACAGTTGAACGGAATTGCCAACAAAAGAATGGACATAATTGGCATAAGTACAGGCCAAGTGCTAAAACTTGGCATGATGGGACATTTAAGTGTCAAAAGTTACAAAAAATACACTTAAATACCATTTTTTAAAAAAAAAAATTGAATCACTTAAGTGCCAACTTCGGCGAAGACCACTAGAAATCCGACGTGGTTTATTTTAATAATATGAATTGCTTATGTAGCTCGCTAGAAATTGAGTCGGCAAAAAATCAATCAAAATGACATCATTTTGCGCTGACATGGATTTAAAAAATGTATTAATTAAATAATATTAAATAATTAAAAATATATATTATTATAAAATTGATTAATTTTTTTATAAAAAAAGAAAGGAAGAAGAAGGGGAGGATCCGACGAGGACTGTGTAGCCTTCGCTGCCGCCATCCCACCATTGTCGGGAAGGGCCGGCGATAGTGGGCGAGGGTCAGTCGGGGTCACCGGCCCTTCTCGGAGATGGTAGCGACGGCGAGGGCTGCCAAACCCTCAACTTCCTTTCTTTTTATTAATAAAATTTATTTTTAATTTTTTTTCTAGTATGACTTGGACAATTTTTTTTTTCTTAAAATTGCTACGTGGACTTTTTATTTTGAAAAAAAAAAAAAATGCTCCATCAAAGAAATTAAATCGCCGGAAAATGGACATGTGGCAGTTTGGCCGGATCTTTTCGTCGTTGGCACTTAACTAATCATTTGCTCCAATTTTGGCACTTAATGTGTCTTTTGTAACTTTTGGCACTTAAGTGTCCCCTGTGCCAAGTTTTAACATTTCAAAGGTCTGTACATCGACAAAATTAGCTTAAAAGTTGTAAAGATAACACAAATAGAACAATTTGTTGTTGATTCAGGCCAAGTTTCATTCCTTTGAACAAGCTCTTGAGCTCTCATTGTGGGTGAGCTTTCTTCAATCCCCAAGGTGGTAGTTTTGTCCTTTGAAACCCTAGATTTTCTCCAACCTTACCACAACGCCAATGGCTGAATCCCTACTATTCCCCTCAGATTAACACCATCGCATGATCCCATTTCATCCAAACTATTTCCTCCATCCCACAAATTATTGATAGAAATACGTTGTATGGGTTTCTACCAAGAATGGAGAGAGTTGCTACTATAATACAATAATCCCTAGTTACAAAATAGAGCTCCCTTGATCTACCCGATTGTCACATTTATCAGCCAGCTCAAATCTCCCCAAACCTTGAAACCCTATCTTCAATCCAGAGCATTATTCTTGTAGCTTGCAGTTTCGCGAATGGAGGAAACTTACAAGGATCATCTCCGAATGATGGCGCTATGCAGAAGGATGGGTGACTTGTGGATAGTAGACGATGTCACTGTGCTGGATGCCAATATCGATGCCATAGACAAATAGGAAAGTGAATTTCTCCTTTATGGAAAATTATTCTCGAAGCCACATGTTAATTTTCATGCATTTTTAACTACCATGAGGAGAGCATGGAAATTAGAAGATGTTAAATGTGAAGTGATTGAACCTGGGTTTTATGTGTTTATTTTTAATTCGAAGGAAGAAAGGAAGAAGGTTTTACAAATGGGTCCTTGGTCGTTTGCCAACAATTTGCTTGTGTTATAAGAGGGTGATCCCAATGTCCCAGAACACTGTTATGACTTCTCTCATTATTCATTTTGGGTACACTTTTTGGGACTTTCTCAAGCTATTGTCATAGAGGACTCTATACGATTGGTGGCTACAAAATTGGGCACAGTGGAGGAAATTAAGATTGAAGCTAGAAATAATAGTTCTCGGAAGATTGGAAAAGCAAAAGTGAGGTTGAATTTGTTAAATCCTCTAAAAACTGGTACTATTATACATGTGGGAGGTAGAAAATGGTGGATTGACTTTAAATATGAGAGATTACCATACTTTTACTATTCATGTGGCTGTATTGGACATTATGCAAATTTCTGCCCCACAATACCTTATGAGGAGTTTGGATTATCTCCAAATAACCCATGGCGATATGGTTCTTGGTTGAAAGCGGAAGTGAAAGACCTCAGCCCTTGTTGGAATACCTTTTATGGAGATATTGATTCAATTCCGGAGGAGGATGAAATGGTGCCTAACACTCCCATTCCCCCTACTAGTGATGATCTGTGCAAAAACATCCATATGGCAAATAGTCAAGCTTTAGTAATATATAATCCACCAATACAGCAGATAGAGGAATATCAAAAGGAGGAAACTGCTCCACCAAATAAGGGGAAGAGAGTTCAGTAGTCACAGGAACAAAACTATAGTTTCGCAGCCTATGAGATAGGGGTTGGGCAAACAAAATCAGAAAAAACTGGTTCAAAGAAATAGGCTGTGAAAAAACTGAAATGTTTTGCTCCCTATGAAAAATGGAGAACTTTAGCGAGTTTAGTGGATGTGGATAAGCTTATGGATGCACTAATTTAGGTGTGGGAAGACATTAAGGAAGGGGCTTTAGTGGTTGGCCCTAATAAACCACGAAGGAAGACATGAAGTTATTAAGCTGAAATTGTCAAGAACTAGGCTCTCCCTTGACAGTTCAGCATCTTAGAGCCTTAATGGCTCATGAGAAGCCTAATATGGTATTTCTGATGGAAACAAAAAATAGAGAAAATGTGATGGATAGTACAAAAAAGAGACTTCATTTCCGATACTCTTTTATTGTTAATTCGGTAGGAATAGCAGGAGGACTTGCTTTGTTATGGGATGAGTTACTGAATGTGCCGGTGGAGCATAGCTCTGATGAATTGATTTAGGTTTCTTGTAAGGATCCTAATAATGGAACTATGATGCGGATTTCTTGTCTACATGCATCAACGAACTTTCAACAAAGAGTTAACCTATGGAATACTTTGCGGGTTAGGAATGCTTATAATAACTATCCATGGCTATGTGTTGGAGATTTTAATGAAGTTTTGTATCAATGGGAAAAGGCTGGTAAACGTGATGTAGAGAGGTACAGGATTATGGGGTTTTAGGAATTTGTAAACTCATGTTCTCTTCTGGACATAGAAAGTAAAGGTTGCACCTTCACCTAGACTAACAATCAAGATGGGGATGAGTTAGTGAAGAAGAGACTCGATCAAGCATTTTGTAACCTAAACTGGAGAGTTCTATATCCTAATGCTGAGCCTTTTGCTTTTCCAGCTATTGGATTTAACCATAGTCCAATCGTTCTATGTTCGGACTCAACCAGAAAAGAAAAAAACAAAAACAGTTCAAGTTTGAAGCTTATAGGATAGAGGCTCCATGATATAAAGAAGTGGTGGATAATGCTTAGCAAGGTGTTAAAGGGACTTTGCTGGATATTGTAAGGAAAACAAAAAAAGTCACTGCTAACTTGGGGAGGTGGAGTCAGAACACTTTCAAAAATGCAGCAAAACAGATTGATAAATATAGGGGGCAATTTATAAAACTTATGAATTTGGAAGAGGGATCAGTAGGCCAAGAGGAATACAAGCAAACAATTGCGCAAATTGAAGCACTTTGGAGGCAAGAAGAGATGTATTGGGGCATTAGATCTAGAATTAATTGGCTAAAATGGGGAGATGGAAACACAAAGTTTTTTCATGCCACAACAATTCAAAGGAGACAACGCAACAAGATTTCAATGTTAAGGCTTGATGAGAATCACTGGAGTTGGGATCCTATAATTCTAAAACAACACATTACAAGGTTTTATAAAAATTTGTACACCTCTGTGGGTTCATGAGATTATCAACCTGTAATAGAACAATGCCCTTTAGTTGTGACTGAGGAAATGAATGAAGCTTTAATGCAGCAAGTAACCAGGGAAGAAGTGAAGAATGATGTCTTTCAAATGGGAGTGACTAAGGCACTAGGATCAGATGGATTGAATGGCCTATTTTACCAAAGTAATTGGTCTATAATTCAAGAAGACATATTCAGAATGGTGGAATCCTCCTTTACTCAAGGTACTTTTGACCATGATATGAACAAGACCCATATTACTCTTATGCCTAAAGACGTGAATCCTGAAAGTATTATTGAATATAGACCCATAAGCCTTTGTAATTTCAATAATAAAATTATTGCAAAGGTTATGGCAAATAGATTAAAACCTTGGCTCCCACGAATTATATCATTAGAACAAAGTGCGTTTGTAGAAGGACGTTAAATACAAGATAATATTTTCATGGTTCAGGAAGTCCTACATCAAATAAGGGTTAGAAAAAGAAAGCGGAAATTTCATGCAGTGCTGAAATTAGATATGCAGAAAGCATATGATAGGGTCAAACGTGATTTTCTTCATGACTGTATGATAAAAATTGAATTATGTGAAAAATGGGTCAAGCTGGTTATCTTTTGTGTCTCCTCAGTTCGCTTCAGTATTAGAGTCAATGGGGAATCTTGTGACGAATTTTGTCCCACAAGAGGGATTAGACAAGGGGATCCACTATCTCCCTACTTTTTCATGATAGTGGCTAATGTCTTATCCTCTTTTATGACAAAAGCAGTGACTAATGATAGTATAAAAGAAATTAGGCTGAATCCGAATTGTCCTACTCTTTCACACCTACTATTTGTAGATGATGCGATATTCTTCTTGGATGGTACATTTAGAGAGGCTCAGAACCTTGCAAATACTTTGAATTGTTACTATTTTGCTTCCGGACAGTCCATTAATTTGAATAAATCAGGTGTATTTTTTGGGAAGAGTTGTCCTCACGAATTGAGAATGAATATTGCAACAGAATTAAGAGTGCCAATTATTGAGAAAATTAGGAAGTTTCTAGGTATACCATCCGATTGGGGGCAAACAAAAAAACAAATGTTTTCCTGGCTGTTAGCAAGAGTAAATAGGAAATTGGACGGGTGGAAGGAGTAGTTGATATCGAAGGCGGGAAAGGAGGTGCTGGTCAAAACGGTTGTTCAAGCTCTCCTCAATATGCAATGTCTATTTTCAAACTTCCAACTTCGATTTGTAGATCCATAGAAAAGAGAATTTCTACATTTTGGTGGAAACAAAATGCGAGACAAAAAGGAATTCATTGGAAAGACTGGGACCTCTTAAAGACTAAAAAGGACCAAGGGGGACTAGGTTTTAAAGATCTTGTTGATTTTAATCGGGCCATGTTGGGGAAACAAGCTTGGAGATTATGTCAAGCTCCAGAAGTCTTATGGAGCAAAATGTTTAAAGGCCTCTATTTCCCTAACAAAGATTTTTGGAATGCTAAGAAAGGTACCAGGCCATCTCGGGGATGGCAAAGTATACTTATGGGGAGAGAAGTGATACAACCATAGATAAAATGGGAGGTGGGTGATGGGAAAAGCATCAACCTTCGAGACGATAGATGGCTACCGTCAAGCAAAATTGGAGGACTCGCAAATCAGAATGATCCTAAGCTAGTGGTTGATTTAATTAGAATGGAATTATCAACTGCCGAATGCAATATTTGACAATAACATAGTTCAAGAGATACTAGCCACCCCACTAAGCTTCAATCCACAACCAGACAAATTATTATGGACATCGAATAATTCAGGCATCCACAAGGTGAAAAGTGCTTATAACAAATTGAGAGCTCTAAACTTGGCTAAAGCAAATCATTAGGCTTCGCCCTCATACCAAGTTCCAAAACGATTATGGTTAGAAATCTGGAATTCAGAACTCATCTCAGAATTAAGTTTTTTATGTGGTGCTTGTGCAATGAAGGCCTTTCTACTAAGAACAATTTATATCGAAGAAAGCTCATACCTGAGTCCCTATGCCTTGTTTGCAGCCAATTTCTAGAATCCACAGAGCATTTATTTATGTTATGCGACTGGACAAACATGGTTTGGTCAGATCCCAGGCTCGGAATTCATACTTCCCCTACACATATAACACGAATGGATAAATGGGTCTATGAATACCTAATTTATGAAATTTCAGAACAAGAGAAAGCCTTATTTGCAGGGTCCTTTGGTTTTTGTGGAAGGCGAGAAATGCCCTGACTTTTCAAAAGCGAAAACCACAACCCAGCTCAATCGTAAGTGAAGCAATCATTACAAATCAGCTATTCGAAAAGTGGAATCAACATACCCATAAAAGGAGATAAGAACAGCGAGAGTGCCAAAAGTTGGCACGGATGGACATTTAAGTGCTAAAAGTTACAAAAGGTATACTTAAGTGCCAAAATCGGAGCAAAATGGATCAGTTAAGTGCCAACGGCGAAAATTTTTGGCCAAATTGCCACGTGTCCATTTTCCGGCGACTTAATTTGCAGACGGAGCATTTTTCTCAAAACAAAAAATCCACGTGGCAATTTTTTTTAAAAAAAATTGTCAACGTCAGATTTTTAAAAAATTAAAATCGATTTTATTAAAAAAAAAAAGGGGGGAGGAGGGGACCAGCGGGGCTGCCGCCGCCCCACCTAGCCAGGAAGGGCCGGCGAGGGTGGGCGGCGGCGGCAGCAGCGGCGAGCGCTGCACGGCGAGGCAGCCCTCGCCGATCCCCTCCTCCCCCTTTTTTTAAAATAAAATCAATATATATATTAATTATTTAATATTATTGCATTAATAATTTTTAAAATCCACGTCAACCAAAACGATGTCGTTTTGGCTGATTTTTGGCGATTCGGTTTCCGGTGAGTCACGTAGGCAAGAAAATTAATAAAAAAATTGCCACGTAGGATTTCCGACAGGGTTCCGGCGACTTAGCACTTAAGTGATCCATTTTTTTTTTAAAAGTGGCACTTAAGTGTACATTTTGTAACTTTTGGCGCTTAAGTGTCTCTTCGTGCCAACTTTTGGCACTCCTGCTGTTCTTATCTCTCCAAAAAAGTGCAGCCAATCTGGCCTTCTCGCTAGAACGCTGGAGTCCTCTCGCTTGTGAGGTGTTGAAAGTGAACATAGATGCCTCCTAGAATAGTTTTGAAATGGAGGGATCCATTGCTGCTATTTGTAGAGGAAGGGGGGGGGGGGGAGTTTAGATGGTTTTGCGAAGATTATCCATGCTCCTTCCGCCTCAGTGGCTGAAACCATAGCTTTGCGACACACTTTGCTTTGGCTGAAGGAGACTCACGATTGAGGGTGGAGGAAAGTACAAAACAGTGCAACTTAACTCAAAGTGCAAATCGCATGTGATAGTTTATCAGTTGTAGAAGCTATAACGGGCCGGGTGGAGATTCCATGGGCTACCAAGTCAATAGTAATGGACTATCGCGAGTTGCTAGCCCAGCTTGAAAATGTTAATTTGATTTATGAACCGAGAGGAACAAATAGGTAGCGGATTGGGTAGCAAAGGCCCACCACACTGACACTCCCTACCAATTGGGTTTTTAGGCCCCGCACTCCCTTTTGCTTATTTTATGTTTAGATTTTGGAAATGATTGTAGTCTACTGCTATGCTAATTCGTAATGAATTTTTTTTACGACCAAAAAAAACAAGCTCTTGAAGGTTCACATCGCCACCAAATTATAAAAGACAAAACAATTCAACATAAACAGGCTTCCAACTTCACAGTTGCAGCAGAAAAAGTTAATATAAGATCTTGGAGCAAGAATTTGTACTGGCCCCACCTTTTCTTTTCAGGTAAAAGAAACATCAGTCCATAACTATTGCCACTCGTTATTCCTATTTGGGATAGATAATCATCCAATCTGATGTCTCAAGGTAATTCGCTCAAGTTGTTATAATAGAGATAAATTGCTGATATATTCAGTAGCCCAGCTCATCAAACAATTTACACCGCCCATACAGCCAAAGGTCAAATGAATTCCGATCCTAAAGTCAGCATGTACAAATATTAGTATCTTCCGCATCCAAAAAATCCACTCGGATATTCATCAATTACGTCTCCTGATTCGACCTTCATCGAGGTTACTGGCACGAATTGAGACGGTCCTCTGAAGCAAGAACTCGATCAACACACCTTCTATGAATCTGTGTACGCCCTCACAACATCCACTATAGGAGCTCGACATATTGGACACTTCCCGCTGCTCCATTGCAGTTCATGGGCACACTTGAGACAGGTGCACATGTGCCCACATCTGAATGGGCATGTAGACGATTAAGTTGGGTATGGTGTAAAATATCTGAACCTATGTGGCAGTTGCAAAGAGAAGCAAAGAGGAGGAACATCTAAGATAATCTAATAAAAGATAAGTACCTGTAAAGTAGCGAGTCCACTTGCTTCTCATAGCAGATGCAACAATTCCCTTTTTTAGGTATTTTGTCTTCCGACCTCGCTGCATCACCTCGAACTGCAACAATTGATTCAAATTCATTCACGAGACATACTGAGAAAGAGAACGTTACCAATCTGACAGTATTATTTGAGGTAAAAGCAGATCAAGAGTTTCTCCTGCACTGAAATACACTATTTGGAGTGTACATCGCAGCTAACCATTTTTGGCAATAAAATCATGTTACTCCACTATATAGGCAACGGAATATTCCATTTAGAGTTTGCATTTTCTATTCAATCTGGTGCTATTATGGCAATAGCAGTTTCAACTTTCGCTGACCACAATATATGTGATGTCAGTAGCTGCTTCCACAATGCATCTTTTAATGCCAAGTACAGTGTGTTTAGGTCAACTTTGAGAGAGAGAGAGAGAGAGAGAGAGAGAGAGAGAGAGCATGTATTAGAATTGAACCATTTGAAATCAGAGTTTTCCTGCTAGTAGATAATGGCAAGGTCACGAGGCCATTAACAATGCAGTAATGATATGACAATGAACGGATTGGTTTTATCAACTCACCAGAACTCATCTCCTGTTTCATTGAGTCTTGCAATGTCACCTGCATCTCCATGCAGCTTTTTATTGATTTCCTGAGCTCAGACATCTCATGTTGGAGTTGCCTCATTTGTCCTCTCAGATCAATTATAAGTTCCATTTCCTACAATTACAGTAGTATGATGTTTACTGAGCACAAGTATAAGAAGCACACAGGCACCGGAAGGAAGGATTATGGCTCACCATTGAAAGGTTATCCATACAGGTAGAATGTTGCTGAGGATCCTCGTAGTAGGAATGAGATGGTGGAGGTTGCTCGGATGACGTAGAAGCGACTTGTTCATTGTCATCATTCATTTCATTATCATTGTAACTCCACGATCTCAGAGATTGAGAAGGCATACGGAATGAAGATGTGGATTGATCAAAATAATCACTTGCTTCGTGATACTGATGTCCAATTAGGCTTCCTCTCCCCTCATTGTCCTCATGCTCCTCTTCCTCCTCTTGTCCTTCCACTTCTTCGTCATCCTCCATTTCTTCATCATCGTCCTCCCCCTCTATTTCCTCCTCTTCATCGTCATTATCGCCGTCCTCCACATCCTCAACAGTATATTCTTGTTCGTCTTCTTCTGATACATCCCCCTCTTCCTCCTCCTCCTCTTCTTGTTGTCCCAGTTCATCACACTCTTCTTCCCCTTGTTGGTTGCCAACTGGATGTTCATGGCCTCGTAACAAGGATGACATTAATTGTTCCATTCTCTCTTGACTGCTTAAATCATCTTGCTCTTCTTCTTGGTGACCTAATGGTTGGGTTTGTCTCTGTAAGTGAGACGTCATCAATGCGTCCATTCTCTCCCGGAAGTCACTAGACAAGAAACTGGATACTCTGCCCCTGTACCAAAGAATTAACAGATAAAACTTGTGTCTTGCAAAATTATGCACATAAAATTCACATTTCATAAGATTCACTCCCACGAAAAATATACAATTTACTCTGGCATCCTACGTGAATTCAGAAGGACAGCACCAACCACTCTCGTGGCATCAAGAAAGGCACAGAAGATGATTGATTCTTCAGGGAAGAGGTCCTTTAGTTTAATAACATGCTTTCTGTGGTGTCAATGCAAGACGATATATGTTATATGCAATACAGCAATCACCAAATAGTCAAAGACTTGGTATTTGGCTCTTCTCAAATGTCTAATGCAGGGTCTGTATTGCGCTAATTCTTGCCTTATTTCTTGCTTGTCAAGAAGGCTTATCTTTCAGTATCCATCCTATCCACAGATTGTGATGCAATTCAAATATCTTAAGAAGCACATCTGTCATTGTAAGAATGTCAAAATTAGATAAGTCGGAGAAAAAAGGGGGAAAAGTAGTCCTAATGGTGTACCTCTCAATAAGTTGGCGGATTTCCTCATTTACAGAGTTTGTTCCAAGCATCTCTCTGTACCATTCTTGCCTTCGGTGCTCCCAAAAACTTCGTGGACGAGATATATCACTGAACCAGTCATAAGTGCCTCCAAGTTCTCTGTACCATTCTTCCTCTTCATTGGCATTATCAGTATCTTGTTCCTCTGTAATATCATCGTCATACCACACACTTATAGATGATAATGCATCTGTTGCTGCTTGTGGTTGAACATTATTTCCGTTGCAACCCTCGAAGCTTGTGCCTTGACTTATGACACTCAGAGGTGGAGTAGCCTCTTCATGTAGAGATGATAATGCATCTGTCGGTTGTAATTCAAGATTGTTGCCATTTCTAGCATCAGAGCTTGTACCTTGGGACATGACATCTGAAGTTGGACTGGCAACTTCATGAAGAGGTGAGAACACAGCATTTGTTTGTTGTATTTTAAGATTGCTGCTGCTACTCTCAACACTTCTATTATCTTCACATATGACAATCGAAGCTTGACTTGCCTGTTCATGGAGAGCTCTGGACGCTTCAGTTGGTTGTTCTAATTCAAGATTGCTGTTGCTACTCCCAAGGCTTGTATCATCTTCACATATGGCATTCGAAGTTGGATTAACCTCATGATGAAGATATTCAATAGAGTGGGTTGATGAAGGAACTGGGAGAGCGCCAGAGTGCTCAATTGTATTAGCATTTGCTTCCTGATGATGACTATTCTGACTGTGTGTGTTCATAGTGCTGGAGTTCTTCAATAGCGGGTGCCGAGGAGAGCTTCTTGGCTCAACTGGGTGATTCTGGTCTCCCTGGTCATGCTCCGCGGCTGTGCTAAATCTTTCCCTGTTTTATTAGAGAATCCAGGTTAATAATCCAAACAGATAATGTCCTAAGCATGTCAGAATCTCTTTGCCAAGCGGAATCTTCGAAAATGCAATCTTTCTCAATCAATTTGGCACAACCAGAACTAGGATGTCCTAGTTCTCTAGCCGTGCATAGTGGCTGGACGTAGTAGCTTTTGATGAATGCTCATATGGAAGCTTTCCAGATGTTAATTGTCCTCAAACAAAAAGATGATTGCACAATCGCTTTGCAGTTGATGTATATATAAAATGTCAATTTATCATCAGCCACCAGCACATCAATATATCATTAACACGGGCTCTCTTCCTCGTGAGCTAAACATTTATTTGAAGTTGCACTAGAAATCACACGTTCTTAGATCATTTCCCCTTTTTAGCTCACTTTTCCTTCTATACCAAAGCACAAGATTTATTGCCAGTAATCTGACAGAAGAAGAAGGCTTTGTAAAAGGCTATACCTGAGATGCATAATAGCTGAACTGTTATGAGGTGAGGAATTCCCTCCAGAGGCTCCTGAGATTTGGCGCTGTTGATTGCGATCCGCCATGCCGCGTTGCAAAAATCTAAGCTTGAGCATCGACTGCACATAGAATTAGCACTTGATGCAAGATTTCAGGAGACCAGACAGAGAGATAAAAAACATGCGATTATGCTCCACTTTTTGTTCCTTCCCACCATAATATAGGGATGGCACTTGACTAAGAGGAGAGATTATTTGGATTTTTACCTGGATGCGGCCTTTGTGCGAGAACTGGGAAACAGCTTGGCGCTCGGATAAGGAGTCGAGCTCCCTATGTCGGTCGCGCTCCATCTGCATGAGCAAGTCGGCAAAGGCTTGTCGCCCTCTGATCCTTGGCGAATTCAATACCGGCACAAATCCCCTCTGTGAGTCCATCTGATCCGATAGACATGGCGATCCGCTACTCCCATTCATGTCGTGATCGTTATCAGAAGTAGTCAATTTCCTGATGATATCAGCCACTCTAACCTTCTGTTTCTGCCCTCCTCCTCCTCCTCCTCCACCTAGTCCTGCACTATCTGCTACAGATGATGATGAAGAAGGAGATGGGTCCTCGGAAGCAACCATCCTATCGCACAATTCCAAGTCACCTACCCTCGATGAATCTTCCACATTTGCAGAAGCGCTAGATTTAGGACTCCTGCTGCAACTGCCCGATGAAGAAGAAAATAAATTGCTGCTGCTGCTGTTATGGTTAGGGCTATTGTGAGCGATGTTGATGCTAATGTTGATGTTATTGTTCCTGTTGATGCTCGTTGACCGATTAAGCCTGGCCTCCCACATTTGCACAAGAGAAGAAGCTCCTCCTCCAACCCCCGAATTATTGTTACCGCTCTCCTCCGATTGGGATTGCGAATTCGGCACACAGGAAGAAGAAGAAGCAGGAGGAGGAGGAGGAGGAGGAGGAGGAGGAGGAAGAGGAAGAGGTATCTCCGTGGTGGAGGACACCATATCTCCAGCTTGTAGAGGAGTCCATCGATCGAATCCCCGAGCTTGCCTGGGCGTCAGCGGCGACAGCGAGGCCAATTCCTGTCTGTCTCTGTCTCTGTCTCTGTAAATGGCATTCAAGCCGCGCAATGGCCTTAAATTCGTACGGCTTTCCCTGTTGTTGGTGTCCATGCCGTCGCTGTCGTTGTTGTTGGTGTCGGGGTGGTTGGCTGCGACGATGGGGTTGTGAGAAGAAACATTGTCATCGGGGAGGCACGTGTGGAGGCGATCTCTGACCAGGTCCTTGATGTTCTTGCGGAAGTCTCTGTTGCATCCGTCTCTCCGGTTGTGATCCCTCAAGACGCAACCGAACGGAGACGAAGGCGCTGCGATCTCCACCTGAGAAGACGCCATCATTTCCTCCTTCCCCTACGAACCCATTAGCGGGGTAGCAAAATGGGTGGAGAGATTGACAAAGCGGGGGGGAACCAATCAATCGCACGAGAACCCGTTTGGCAAATTCCGAATCGTGCTATTTAGGATTTCCCATTTTTTCTTCTCTTCTTTTTTTGTTTTTCCCCTTCTGTTCCTTCGTTTGACGAGTTCCTCCAGAGCAAAATTACGAGGAGAGAGAAAGAGAGGGAGGGGGGCGAGGGCAACGACTAACTACTTGGACGACGCTCGCATAACCCATTAATCTATCTTTAAAGAGGCTCTTTAAACTCGTCGGCCAGAGCCATCTCTCCATTCAAAACCTCATTTCCGCCCCCTCTTTCTCAGCCTATAATTGGGCACCCCATTTAACAGCTCCACCCAAACGGAGAGAGAGAGAGATGTGGGGATTTGGCTCAGGACGAGAGGAAAGGCTAAGGACCGGACCGGGCAGAGGAAAAACAGAACGCGAAACAGAGCAAAACAGAGCGAAACAGAGAATCGAGAGAGGGAAGGGACAGACGTTGGTTCTTTCCTTCGAGCCGTTGCAAAGCGTACGAGCGTAGTAGGCCCCCTCCCCTCCCCTTCTTATAGACTTGGAGCTTTTTCTAGATCGAAATCCCCAAAGATTGCCCAAAAATAGACCTGCCTTTAAGAACCTCCTCTCCCCCCCCTCTCCATTCCTCCATTCCCCCTCATTATTGCCTCATTTGCCCCTTCCCCTCCCCTTCAGTTTCTCTTCCCATCTTTGACTTTCTGACCGATTCTGAGCTGGGGCGCCTTTAATTGCGCTGCCCATTTTCACTTCGCCTCTCCAGATCCTGAATTATTTCCTTTATCTTGGCGTTGACCGGTCCACCCGTCGTAATTTGCAGTAACCCCCTCTCAATAACTTCGTCCACCCCCCCCCATTGCCTAAAATGGAGTTCCTCCTCATCCCCTTGCACCACCAACCCGCCCACTGTCCTCTCCTCCCCTCTTGTCCTCGCGTTGATCATTAAAGAACAGAGGGATTTGGTTTCCATTCACGCAAGGGCTTTCGTAGATTCATGTCAGGTCAACCTCCAATGGATTTACTGCTGGCTTATCCGACCATAGATTTTGGTCATGAGATGACAAAAGCAGGGTAGAATCTATATTAAAAATTTGCTCGCGTGGGAACGTTCGTAGTGATTCATGTAAGCAATGGCGAATATAGAAATCGAGATCGTGATGGGTCGAGAAATTTCTTTTTAGTAAATACTATACCGTGTTTGAAACTTTTTTTAACCTTAACATAAGCCATTGTTGAACCTAACCAGAGGTGGGGGCCACTGCTAGACTCTTTTAGGTCCACTAGGTTAAGAGTGCATTTAGAATATTGAAGGAAATTGCTCGCGTTTAAGCAAGTGCAAGGATATCATTGCGATCGTTACAACTCTACGAGGTTGAGTAATTCCTCTGCCCTCCTCCGCCGCTACCTAAGGAGCTAAGATACAAGCATAGGGACGCCATATGCCGCTCAAACCAAAGTTGGAAAATGCAATTCGGACCATATTAGTCTCGGCGTATCCAACAAGCATAAATCATGATGAAAGGTTCCTGCTTTGAAAGAAGTGTGACATCACGAGTTATTTCGTAAAAGTGGTATATTATTAAATTGCATACAAGATTTTCATATCACTGTGTGAAACAGGAAATAAAAAACTGCACCGATACACTGCATTTGCACGTAAATGATTATGGAGCAATTCCCATGCCGAATAATTGGTACTCGATAAAGTAATTAAAGTCATGTGATTGGCTAATTTGCCTATCATCTCTACTTGGAAGGTAGAACAATTTCTTAAAATGGGGTGACTAAAATTTACCGTGTCAAGGCACTCTTAGTCAATACCAAGGTTCGTGATTTCACTCTTTATTATTCCAAAAGTACCAATTAAATCAATCACAAATGAAAGGGATTTTATCACTCACGATGAGGATTTGCAATATGAAGCCATGTTAGCAAGATCGATCGCTTGACCTTATACAATAGTATTTTTCTTTTTCTTTTTTTAGGGACCAAATTGAATTTTATAGTAAACTAGAGGGGGACAAATTGAAATTCTGAAAATGGTTATGGGGCCATTTCCATGATATCACCGTGGGCCCATAGGATAAAATATTCACGAGATCATATTACGCAAACCAAAGGATTTGTCCGTAAATGGTTATGGAGCAATTCCTATGCTTAATAATCTGTACTTGAGAAAGTATTTAAGATGGTATGATTGGCTAATCTGCCTATTATCTCCATTTGGAGGGTAGAATATTCGAATTTCCTAAAATAAGATGACTAGAATTTATCCTGTTGAGATACTATGGCCAGTAGAATTTTTGCATTGTAATTTTACTCCTTCGGTTTCCGAAGGTTTATCATTGCAAAAGTTCCAATTAAATCAATCATGACTGAAGGGATTTTATCGCTCGGGTCGCAATGAGGATTTCCAACGTGAAGCGATGTTAGCAAGATGGATAGCTTTGACCATATAAAATAGTTTTTTCCTTTTTCTAGGGACCAAATTGAATTTCGCAGTAAACTAGTAGGGGTACAAATTGAAATTCCGAAAAAATTTGGGGAGCATTCTCTTCTCTTGGGCCGGTCGAGCCCGTGAAATGCCCACTGGCTGGTGAACACTGCGGAGTCTGACCGACCTGCGAGCAGCTCTCGAAGCTCAAACCAGCACAGAGAGAGAGAGAGAGAGGGAGAGAGATGGCGTGGAGCGCGACGATGGTGGGGGCACTGCTGGGGCTGGGCACGCAGATGTACTCCAACGCCCTCCGCAAGCTCCCTTACATGCGCCGTATGTCATCAAGCTCCGATTTTGCTCCCTTCCCCTCCACCCCTAAACCCTAATTTCGCATTGATTCCGTGATTTTCTTGATCCTTTGAATTCGCTCCCTGTAAGAGTTGGGCTGAAGCTCTTTCTGGGTACTGGGTGCTTGTTTGTTTTCGAAGCGCAGATCCGTGGGAACATGCGATCGGGATGGGACTCGGGGTGGTTTTCGCGAACCAGCTGGTGAAATGGGACGCCCAGCTCCAGGAAGACCTCGACAAGATGCTCGAGAAGGCCAAGGCCGCCAATGAGCGCCGCTACTTCGGTATCTGCTCTCTCCTTTTCCACCCTCTTGCGTTTCTATGTCGTTGCGCTCGTTCTCATTTCCCCTTTCTTTAGTTAAAATTCCCAACTTGTTCATCCCCTTTGCGTTTCTAAGCTGTTGCGCTCGTTCCCATTTCCGGTTACTCTAGTTAAAATTTGTAGCTTGTTCATCCCTTAATCCTATTGCCGCATTGGGTTCATGACTGTAATTGGTGGGATTCCATTTGAATTTCTATCACAAGATTAAAGCTCGTCTTTTTCGAGTCTGGCTCTGATTGGACCTGGGCTTGCGGCAACCTTTGTGTTTTAATCTTCTTGTCTAGCTTGGCATTCCATTCTTACCGCTTCTTGACTGTCTTCTATTGCTAGGCTGAGGAACTAATCCTCAGTTCTGTGTACTCGAGGTAAAAGCAAATATAACTGGTTTCTTCATCACAAATGTTCATGACATTTGTGCTGAACAATTCCCTCAGTGCTCCAGAGTATGTGGTGTGTACCTGAGCAGTGGCATACTTTCAACTAAGTACCCTTTTCAACGTCCTGTTTTCATGGAAGGGAATATCGTTCCATGGCCAAGTTGCATCGATTACTGGCATCATTTTCAACTTGCCGCTTTTGTACTAAATAAAATGTGTTTTGATGGAAAAAAATGAAAGGAGAAGCTATCTTGACTGAGGAGTTTGTGCTAGTAGAGTACATTGACTAAATTATCAAAGAGTGTAGGTGATAGGTAGTATACTGACTCCATCTTCATTTATTTGCAGATCAAGATGATGAGTAGAAGCATTTCATTGATCTGGTGGAATTTTCAACCTTTTAATTGGTGGGAAGCGGACACATCTTTGCAATACAGTGCTGTTCGAGTATGATTTTCTATGCGAATTGCTTTTTTCCAAGCAGACCTCAAGCATTGCCATTAATAAAATTTTAAGAGGTTACTTTTTGTGATATAAGTCTAATGTGTCTGGATCCTCTTTCTGTTGGGCTTTGGGACTAGGTGGAATATTATACTGGAATTTTTAATAATTCTATGACAGGTAAGGCTCGGTTTTCTGTGAATTGAGTTACGAGGGCCTTAATGTGTATAGAGGAAGAATTCTAAACTAACGAACCAGCAGATTGCTCTTACACTAGATGATAGGTATCCCAGCAACTGAATGATCCTAGTGGACCATGATGGCTGCCTCATTGTTTTATCATATTTGTCGATAAAATAGGACTGCCAATGGTCTCTTAGGAGTTATGGAGAATGGATGGAGAATTTGAGCTGGTTCTTGGTTATTTGGCTTCTGAAACTCAGTCAGTATACCAATAGGGTCAATTCCAAAAAAAACCCCAAACTTTAGGTTTAGTCCCAAATATACCCCGAACTTTTTTTTGTCTCAAGAAAAACCCCAAACTTTAGGTTCAGTCCCAAATCTGTCCCGAACTTTTTGTCTCAGAAAAAACCTCAAACTTTAGGTTTAGTCCCAAATCTGCCCCAAACTTTTCTTTAATCTCAGAAAAAACCCCAAACTTTTAATCTATTCCCAAATCTATCCCAATTTTTTTTTGTCAAAAAGAAAATCATCAAATTTTACTATAATCCTAAATTTGCCCTCATTAGCCTCTGTCCAAAAGTCGTATTAGTAATCCCTAATTTTTTATATCCTAAAATGGTTTTATTTTGAAAATAATTTTCTATAACATCTTGTTTATGTGTATTTATTATCTATGTGGAAATGCCATGTTAAGTTGGGACTAGACCATGGGGTATATTTGAAAACAGATCAAAAATTGGTGATTTTTTTAGTACAAACGAAGGGTAAAACCCCAAATTAGTATATCCGTTAATTGCGGCGTGTTATTTAATTTAGAAATTTGACGGTAAAATTTAACGGAAAATAATATATGGTAATTTTTTTTGGTGGTCAAAAAATAATTTTGGGTAAATTTGTCATATGTGTACCAATTTGAGATTTTTTTAGACAAAACAAAATTCGGGGTAGATTTGGGACTAAAATTAAAGTTTAGGGTTTTTTTTGAGACAAAAGAAAAGTTTGGGGCAGATTTGGGACTAAACCTAAAGTTTGGGGTTTTTCTTGAGACAAAAAAAAGTTCGGGGTATATTTGGGACTTGACCTAAAGTTTGGGGTTTTTTTTGGAATTGACCCTATACCAATATTGCTACATATCTTCTAATTGACTCATTTTTGTACGGTGGAAACTGTGCAACATATGGGGGAACCTCAGATAAATAGTGCCGAATACAATGCAAGCTTACTGCCATCATTTAGCTGTTTAACCCTACCGACAGCTTTGTGGAACCTTGTTCCGCGATGAAGGTTCTCAATAAACTTTGGCTTGAATGTTCTCACAGATTAGTTGAGTTTCACGAGATGATCATGATGATCGATGGTTAGCTTTGGATTTTCTTCAAGTTCTCGTCTGTCAAGCTTGAGAATTCATGAACTACCTGGGTAATTTGTCATAAAGAAGGTCAGGCATTCTGTGTGGTATCTTATCAATTTATTGTGATGGTCGGTCTCACTTGGTCATGTAATGACTAGTCCCCAAAGTCATATAACTGTAAATGCAGAAAACTACAGTTCCGCCACTTTATGGCAACTGCTCACTATCTCCCATTGATGGCTTTCAATGCAGAGAATGACGTTCCTTACATGGGTTTTATGTTGTTGCAGACTGGTAGAATGCATAAATCGCTGATGTATTTTAGTATCCTATGCCGGTATGTTTCAGGATCCTTGGTAAATACAATTTTAGTTCCTCATCTGCAGTAAGTAAGGATTATAATCATGCAAGTATTATTCAGGATCCTTGGTAAATACAATTGTAGGCAGAACCATACTCCCATTTTGTTCTTGTTTCAAGCTAGATATGTTAAGGTCGGGATCCGACTTTGGATCAATGAGTGTGTCCCAAGGGTCAGGTCGTCATATTGGATTGAGGATCGTAAGATCTTTACACAAGAATCTTGATGTCATTTGAAATTTGTAAGTTGCGACATTGTGTGAGTTTATAACCGGATTGACTGAACCCTGTCTTTACTTAGGATTGGGACCGTATAAAGATCCCAACAAATCAAGTTTCCAAAATCCAACTGTTTCTCTCACTTTTTATCATAACAACGTATGATGCTTCGGGAGGACGACCATGCCATAGAGACTAAAATAAGTAAAGTTGAAGCGGGCAGCATCTGGTGACCCCGGGAAGGACTATTGCGCGAAAATGCTCTTTTATGAACAACTTAACGTGGAGCGTCACATGAAGAACTGGGATGAATCACATGCTCATAGATTTTTCCTCCTTCGCGTCACTTCCAAAAGAATTAACTGAAATCGAGCTTAGCTGTCTCTTGCCCTCTGAGCAGCTAGGTGCCATGCGGATCAAGTTGGCCAATGTTTGATAACACCCACAATATGCGAATACTTGTAGGTTGAATCAGATGTCAAATAATGTGAATAGTGTCTGAATATCGTTTATCCCATCTTTCAAGCCAATAGATCTACATCTACAAAATGTACGTCTGTCCGTGCGCTCGTCATGCAATGAGCTGGAGGCTACTTGGCGAGAATATCGAGTCGAAGGACCTCCAAATTTCTCAATCGACCAATAGAAAAAATTGACTTTCCGTAGAATATCGAACCCCATTTTCCTGTTCAATTTGGTACTTCACTCAGGCTTTGACGAAGTAACCCGGTGGCTACTCAATTAGATGTCAAGATCGAAGTGACCGAGTTTGAATGGATGCAAAACTCTCGCACGGCATAGATGTTTTAGCGAAGGGGCAAAGGTGTCGGTCATTTCTTCCTTTTCCTTTTCACAGGAAGAACCGTATCCTGCGCTCGATGTTTGGGGCAAGGCACTTGGTAGGAGCGGGGCGGATCTCTGTTGTAAAGACAAAGTGGGTCGTATATGTTGTCTATTCCAACACAAAACCCCTCTCCTTTGACATCTTGCATTTGTCACCACCGTCAGTCCCATCCTCTTTCTGTCTAGTTAGGTTTAATGCCTTCATGTCAAACAAAAAAGAGACGACAAACACCCCTTTGCTCTTTTCTTAGCTTTCTCTTCACCACCCTCCTCGCACCACTCCAAACTTCACTCACTCTCTCTCTCTCTCTCTCTCTCTCTCTGTGAGAAGTCAATGGAATGGTACAAGGGTCTCTTCTGCTGAAAGAGTGTAGGCTTATGTTTAGATGGCTAGTGAAGGTCTAGTGTCTCCCTACATTTCCTACTTGACCCTCCTGCTGTTTCTGCTCGCTATGGTTCCGAGCATTGCCATGCTGTCTGAGCAAGAGCAAAGAAATGTCCCACCACCACGACCTCCTCCAACCACGACGGTGGAATCCAATGGCATGCAGCTCGAGAGGGGCCATCCAAACCCGTTATCGGCAAGCACGGGAAGTGGCCATTTCCAGCACGAACACGGGCGCCAAGGAAAGGAAGTTCGAAGCCATCGCTCACCGGTTCGGCCATGGAAAGAGGACATGTTCAAAGCCAGGGCCCATGAAGTCCCCAGTGGTCCCAACCCCATTTCAAATTAACACCCCCACCCATCTATAGGTACATAGAATCCTTCTCATTTGGCTGAATGAACCGGTATACCGATATGTTTGTCCCTCCCTCCCTTCATTTATATTGTTTTATATGTTGTACGCTTGTGTTTTTTTCTCTTTTGACTGGTTGAGGCTCCTTAGAAACTAAGATACGTTCATCGTTCACCGGTGGCGTCGTATATTAAATGTGTGAGAACTCGAGAGAAAGGTAGGTAGGTCAAGTCTTGCTTTCTATCTTCCTTGCTGAATCGTCATCTCTTGTTATACGTGCACCCCATGAATTTCTAGTCACCCCCTTTCAGAAAACTTTGGTCTATAGAGATTTGTAAGTAGACGTTCGGCAAATAGAGATCAAATCATCTATACACGCTCGAGGGTAGAGATGATCGTCGGACAAAACAAACAAGCAAACCTCGCAGCAACGCTCCTGCATTTCGAGTTGGGTCGGGGGAACCGAGTTTCATCTATGCAAGCTCATCTGGACACCAACATATAAATGAACTACTGGCTTAGCTGGGTGATTAGTAAGTAAATTAGGCGGATGCATGATTGCAAAATGCGTTTGTGGGTTTAGATTTTCTTTTTGTTCTTTTGCTAGCTTTTGGCACAGACCGAGACTGAATGCAATGATAAAAGCAGAAAAGCAAAAGGCTCAAGACCTGACCGGAGACTCGTTGTTTTGCGTGCTAAAGTCAGATGGGTCCTCCTCCTCGCGTTGCATCCCGCCAAGCTCTCAGTTCTCTCACTCAGCTTTGTGTATCTGAGAAAATCAGGAGTACTATGTCATAATTAATCATCCTAATTATCTCTAATAACTAAGGTTTTTTTTATTCATTAAAAAGTTGTTTCTGCAAAAGAGATTGTGATAAATCCTAAGTAATATCTGATCTGATAAAATACACTAACTGATATACATTCTTTGTTGCCGCCTACATCCCCTTCATTTTTTTTTATATTTTTAGTGACTTAGATGAAAAAAAAATCCATATACTCAAAAAACAGTCATCTCTTTCCGCTTTACATCCATCGAGTAATAACTGTTCATTTCTAAAAATTCTTTTTTTTTTCCCCATTTGCAGCGTATGAATAGCTAATACTCTGAAACTCATTAATAACTTGATAAGGCAACGAAACAAATAATTCAGATAAACATTTATCCTTTCGAATAATAATTGATAAGATGAAGGGGATGGTCAAAAGGTAAAGTTGGTCAAAGATGGGAGTATTTTCTTTGTTAAGTTGGTAATTTAAAAAAGTACAAGAAGAATATGAACATAGGTAGCTAGCTTGGGTAACTTAACCGAATAAAAAGTTGGTAACCATTCCAATTGAGGTTGGTAATTGCTAAAGAAAAGTTGGTAAATTTAATGGGTTGCTAAGTAAGGCAAATTAAAAGCCGTTAACTCAATAGAAAAGTTTGGTGAATTTTAAGAAAAAAAACCAAGTAAACATGGGTATGCAATTCAAATGAGACTTGATAAATCAAAACTAGTTGGTAACTTTATGGAAGAGGACTAGTAAGTCACACAAATAAAAATCCTTAAATTTAAGACATCTGTAAGAGAAACAAATAAAAGTTGCTGAATGATAATTTAGAAAGAAAATTAAATGAATGTTTTGGAAATAATTAAAATAAAATTGAAAAGTAAAAATCAAGTAGTAATTTAATCAAACCAAGTTGGTTGTCACTCAAATTAAGATTAGTAATTTCATATATAGTTGTTGGTGCATTTGGTGCCGTTCAAAAGATGAATAAAATCTAGTAAAAAATGAGAAAAGTTGATATTTTGTTAACTTTAAAAGAGTTAGTAATTTCATAAAAATGTCAGTAAGTTACCAATAAGACAGAAAAATAAGGTAATTAGTAAAATTTTTTTGCATAACAGCTTTTTGCATTTTTTGACTCTTTCATAAATATACCAGTACAGAGTAGAGTCATCCACCTCACAAAGTACATGATTAAGAGTAAAGGCAAGGACAAATTGATTTGTAAATAATGCTAGATAAGCGGGCAACCCCACACAAACATCACATAATGATTCCTATAAATGGGCCTTGCCATGTCTGGTTGTGCCATTGGGGATTGAGCCTTTGCTTTAACTTGGAATGAACCCGTAAAATGATGAGAGCCCAGTCAAACTCCAGCAGCCCAGCTCATCGATCGGAGTCAATCAATTGAGAGGCCCCTCCGTTTCTCACTGCCTTCCATTTCCTTCTCTTCCCTCAGGAGGTGTTATACTATGATCTGATACACCATGAACTTAGTATACATAAGTTGAATTTTGGCATTAAGATCTAGTGGGATTCACGCAAGACCCACGTAGGATTCCATTACTTTCAGTGGTCCAAATTCGATTTAGTACACATGTTGTACTCACACAATGATTTCTTGGTATCCTATAGTTTGTACATTGTTGTATAGTTACATGAAATCTATAGAAATAGTGGGACTTATTCATCAACGAGGGACGTGTTATGTGAAGCCTAATGCTCTTGATAGTTCGAGTTAGTCATTTTTTTTTTTTTTTGCACACCATAAAAGGGTATCTGAAGTTGACAAAATATAAATTGCCCACAAGAGTTAGCTAACTACACTTTAGTACTTGCGAGAGCAAACCGTCACGTCTATTTTGTATGTTCCAGAGATAGCACACCATTTTTAGAAACCAAATCCTTCTAAAACTCACTCTTCGGCTACCATACTATTGATGAGATATATGTATTTGTGCAAGCTCTTTCAACAAGCGAAAATGGTGGCTGGGATTATGGCTAGTTGGTGGTTGCTGCATATACTACTAACAACGACGCAGAGGCTAATTCGATCATCAATTAACGACAGTAGAAAATATTTCCATCCATGGAAACGGTGATTCACGTTGATTAATGACTCAAATGATAAGGTAGCAGGTTTCCCGACATGATCCATCTATTTCAGAAAATAAGTTTGTATTGACTAAGCTCTAGAGAGTGTGATTTTGTCTAGAGCCACCTCGAATATGCCTTGAGAGAGAGAGAGAGAGAGAGAGAGAGAGAGAGAGAGAGAGAGAGAGAGAGAGAGAGATCTTCACCAGCCGAATTGGGAGCTGCGAGTAGACTAGATCAATGAGCTAAACAATATCTCAATATAACAAATTCTAGAAAGAATGTATATGATTCAAACAAGATATACAAGGGTTTAAGAAGTGACCCCTAGCAATTCCATGCAAGTTGGTCTATGGGACTCAAATTATAATACATTCCACTTGCAGCCAGTCCCGCCGACGATCGGTCCACGAAATCAAAATCAAAGCCCGAATCCATCGCGGCGGTGCTCATGAAATCGCAGTTGTCGCTTTCCACCCCCAATTTCCCATTTTTCTCATCGCCCGGATTGAGTCCTGGAGGCTGTTGCTGCATCTGCACTAGCGAGGTTTCTTCGTGCCTAGGCACGGCCAATACAGCATTAGCCTCGAGGCCACAGTCCCAGAGACAACTCTCCTCCACATTCCCTGCTGAACCGGTCGACAACGAGTTCAACAGAGAAGAGAAAGACGACGACCTGCCCGCAGCTGCTAAATCCATCAACCCATGGGGAGAAGCAGCACTAGGGTTTTGTTGGTGGTACTCAAATGACACTAAGTTCGAGCTTGTAGAAGAAGTTGCATGCAATATTGGGGGAAACAGACCAGTACCAGTAGGATTGGTGGCCTGATCGAGACAAGGAACAGAAGGCAATGTGACAAAGGGTATCTTCACATCCATGGTACTATTGCTAGTACTTGTGTCGGTGCTCATGTGGAAAACGGACGATGAGTTGGCCTTCTGAAATAGAGTAGCGCTGTTATTGGAGGAATTGACATTGCCTCCATTGTTGTTTTTGAGAGACGAGGTGGTGGAGAGGAGGTTATGGGTGTTGGGGTCAAGCCCCTGAGCGAGGAGCTTCTTCTTGATGCAGGAGTTCCAAAAGTTCTTGACCTCATTGTCGGTCCGACCGGGCAAGTGCTTGGCTATCTGAGACCACCTGTTGCCAAGAATTCGGTGCACGTCGATGATGGTCCTTTCTTCTTGGGCAGAGAATGAACCCCTTTTCAGGTCAGGCCTCAGGTAGTTTATCCACCTCAATCTGCAGCTCTTCCCACATCTCTGCAACCCTGCTTTATTATAAATTAGACTATTAATTGCAGCAGAAGAGCAAAGAAGAAGGTTAAATACTAAAGAAAAAGAAAGATGCAAGGTCTGGATAGTATTGATCATCATGCCTGCTAGTTTAGGAACAGAACTCCAGCTGCCGTGGCCCTGAGTAGTGATGAAGCGCACGAGCTTCTCGTCTTCTTCGGGAGACCACAGCCCTCTCTTCACCTTCTGTTTGGTGCAGCAGTGGTGACCCATTTACTGATCCTTCTCTCTTCTTCTCCTCTTCCTCTTCCTCCTCCTCCTCCTCCTCCCCCTTCTACATAACACACTCAGGTTCAGCTGATCAACCTGGAGTGTGCACAGGTGGGTGGGGTTTCTTATATTTTCCTCCAGTTTTATTAGGGAAAGTGGACCTTGGTACAAAACCTTTTCAAATGCTTGCTCAAAACAAGGCTTTTCTTTTCTTTTCGTGTATGATGAGAGAGAGAGAGAGAGAGAGAGATGTGCTGGAAATATTTAACTTAGGGTATACTCATGACTCATGAGAGGACCACTGTCTGATCTTTCTCAATTGAGTGTTTTTTACTTCGTTCCTTGAGAGTAGAGTTCTACTGTTCCACAATGTGCCATCACCCTCCATTATTATCATCGAACGTGTTTTAACTGAATTAACTTGATTTTAGACTTTCTACGCTTGACTTGCCCGGGGCCGGTTGCGCTTTCTTCTCCTTTTGTCTGAATGGCTTTGCCACTGTTCTTTCACACCTATCTGTACAAAACACCACTCGTAGTAGCTTTGCTTGGCTAGGTAGGAGCTCAACCTTTCCTTTTTGTCGGACAACACCAGCTCATCTATCTCCCTTCTACTAGAATTCCATGAGAACAGTAATTGTGTAACCCCCAGCTTCAATAAGCATGCTCACTTCATTCATTTTAGAATTGTCAAAGTCCCTTTTTCGATTTGTTCTCATTTCTACGTCCATCACTCGACAAAAAAGAATCTATTTATTATCATGTCACTCCAATCACCTATCTCTTTATCATCCTTTATATATATACTGTTGAATACACGTCATATATCCTCATTCACTCTATAATTACAAACTGTCCTTACACCTTAAAAATTTAAAATACCTCCCCGCCAACTCAGCTCCAACGCCCAAGCATTGCCATGGATGTCGACAGTTCCCGCCTTTTATAAACAGTGAGAGTACATGACTATAGAGCATGTTAGCAAGGCCCTTTGCTCCAATTACTCATCGATTCTGTAATATAACACATCATAATTGGAAAAAAGACAGGCGAATATTGATGGTTTGAGATCATGAGTAGGACATTTTGGAAGGGAAGACCTAATAATGATATAAAGAGAGGCCCCATCATTTTGCTGCCTGCCTCCAAATTTGACATACAAAAAGGAGCATCGACCCAAGCCTCTCCCTCTCTCTCTTTCCACCTTACACAAGTATTTGCATTGAATAAAGAGAATTGAAGAGCAATTAGCAAACAGATACTGTCCTTAGTTTACTCAACCGTTGCTTCATATGTCGTTTTCTTGGTGCCGAAGAAGGTTGAGATGATTGGCTTAATCTGCTTTCCATGTCCTTTGCCCTTCCTCTTTTCTTTCCTCTCTCTTCCCTGGAGAGGTTCTTATCATATAGAATTCCCACCCGGAGGAAATCACGTAGAAAAGCAACCGCCCTTTTATAAATGTCGATTTGACTTCCCTTGTCCGATATCATTACTCTCGTTTTTGACCCCCCTCTTCGCCCCCTCCCTCCCTGACGTGTTCCGGCTGCGTTATTTTATTTGCTTCACACGTGTCAAGTAGGCTGACATGTCTCCCTGCTGTCATTTTCCATCCATCGTCGCAATATAAGGACAGGTTGAATTGAAATAAGCATGGCCCAAAACACGCTTTCACCCAGAAAAAGAAACAAAAAGAAATCATACCTTGAAGCATGATATATCTCTTGAGGAGTTGATATTAATGGGAGGGAATAGATACTCGGGTTATTAAAATTGATTTGCCAAATGACCCGATAGATTCTTATGAATGATGAAAACATGAATCATCATGAAGCATCATTCGAAATTTGCGGGCACAAGTATCATTATGGCAAACAAGCTACTGAATAATGAAATAAACAATGGGGGAGAGGAAATAATGCAAAAAATTTGCATGGTTCGGTTGGTTCAACCTACATTTGCTAAAGAGCAAAAATGAAAAAAATTCTACATTTAGATGAAGCAATACAACGAAAATTGAACTATACCCGAGAATCACTTGAAACATTGGAAATTGAATCATACTTGAGAATCACTCGAAAACATTTAGAGTGTTTCCCTACCCCTCTAATTACACCTCAAGGTGCCCCTTGATGTTCTATTTCACATTCTCTTTCAAAGAACTTCATGCAGAGAAAACCCTAAACACTTGTTGCCTTTGAATAGACTTAAGGCAATAGGAAAACTTATAATTTGGGTCCTAGATTACTGATTTAAATTCATTCTTAAACCTTTTAATTGAATTAATATAGTCCTAAACCTTGAAATGAAATTGCATCTTCTTCGCCAAGTGTAACATGAAATTGCTAATGTGGCAGTGTAATCATTGCCCACCATCCTATATGTCATGGCTAGTGATCTCATGTGGACAACTTTACTCACAACAGTTGTTTTTCTTATTTTGGTTGCTGATGAGCTGAGGGGTTGATTGAGACACATTTCACTACTTCAGGGTGTTAATGAATTATTCACAAAATGCGACATGTTGGAATGTTCTTTAAAACTTTCCCACACTTTTTTAAATAACTTTGCACAATAGTACTAGTTGGGTGAGTGAAATACCTCATAAAATTTTATCTAGTTATTAGCTATGCAGGAATGAGCTAACTTGTTTTTTTTTTTGTTGGTAATTGGTAAGTGAAATGAGCTAACTTGTTGATTTCAAACATATCCAAAAAATATCTCTAATTCTTGTTGCAGGTTTTCAGAAACTAAATTTGTTAGGGTACAAATTTGAGGACGAGTCCAATTTTAGAATCCAACGACATAATGTTTGTAGTGAAAAGTAACAATCAATATAATTAATTAGATGCCTTATAATTGACTGACTTAATGAAGTCGTGTCCAATTAGGTACCGAGTTAGACTTTAAGCTCTTTCTTAGAAACTTCACTATTTGAATTGTTGCATATCTCAATGAAACTAAAGGTTGAAAAAAAGATTGTTAATGAGAGTAGGATTTCCAATTAAGCTGTACAAGTTACCCTTAAGTGTCAATATAACGAGGATATAATCGCTTATAAACCCTCTACGATAATGCGGAAGACTTGCTTTTGATTGGACGGATGAGAAAATGCCACTCAACCCCGACACCAAACGATGGAACCAAAGCCGTATCCTAATCTATCGCGAGGAAAAGGAGAAAAAGACGGTTTCCTTGTAGGTCATCAATGGTTGCGCTTCACGATGAAAATGAAGATTGACCAAGCTGATAAAATGGTTTTTCGGATTATTCTTTTCTCCGTTGCCGACAGTTGCATGATCATACCTTCAGAACCTTTTCAGGGTCGAAAAGCAGACAGAAAACCCCCATTCGATTGTGCATTCCCCCACTCGGGAAGCTATCCACCGCGAATCACTCATTAATTCCCCCCACTCCGTTTTACCTTCCTCCTCCCATTCAGTTCAACCCCGGAAAAAGAAGGAACAAGGCTTCTCCTCCTGCCTACGGATTGATCTTGGATAGGGAAGGGGGGATTCTCTAGGGTTATCAACTCTAGGGTTTCCATAAAATATAGAGATTATACTTTTCGTACGTGATGGCGTTGCTTGTTTTACCCACGGATATTTTTGTCACCTTGGAGCGGGTTTGGGTTACACACTCGGCGCGGCCAAAGGAAAATGGGGTAGCAAGAAAGACCCAAAACCAATATTTATATCAGCCGTCGTTTTCGGTGATGACTAATGTATGATGGTTTTCGTGGCTATTGACATTTCCATGTTTCACGTTTCCGTCCAATGAATATGTGCGAGAATAGACATCTGAATTCACCAAGGGTCATGCTTGATATTCTGGTAAACTAACTAATCTCGGCGCATTAAGATAGTAATAATCCAAAGGCAGGCTTGGTAGGGTTCGCGGAAAGGGATTGGGAGGATCTTGTACATGACCTGTTTCATAAGTTAACTCCATACGTTTGGCCGTGTTCGATGGCGAAAAACACACCAAGTAAATGTTTTTTCAACGAATGCCGGCTTTACTTAACATTGATTAAAGATATTAATTTACCGAGTGGCTTGTCGGATTGTTATTGGTCGTTGAAGGTGACCTATTTCAAGTCCGAATCACCACTTAATAAACCAACTGTTTAGATAACAATTCTTTGTAAACGCACCATCGCTTTGACAAGCAATGCTAAGAATACCAAGACTTGTCCACTAAATCGGTTAAATGAATGATACAATTACTAATATGTTATTAAAATAAATTAAGTGGACCGATTCAAGTACCTAATGAGTGTGCATCACTTAGTAGATAAATCCTGTACAGGTGTCTTAATAAATCTAGCATTATTCTTAACCATCTATGTAAAGAAAGTTTTTCTTTTCTATGATGCTAAAGTCAAGGAAAGTACCAAAAAAGTCCTAAATTTATTATATTGATACCAATTCAATTCAAAAATTTTCATTGAACTAATTTAGTTCTAAAAATTTGGTATTTATGCCAATTGAATCCATCTGAACAATTTTGATTGGAAATTGCTAACATGGATGTCGATTGTATTACGAGGCATGGCCGGCACTAACATTGACAATTCTTTTTTCTAATTTTTTTACTTTTTAATTTATTTTTTCTCATTAAGGCTAGCAAGATTGTCGATGACTCTTGCTAGACCATTGTAGGCTGTGGGGGAGGGCTGCCCTAGCCCTAGCTAGATTTGGTGAGGGCGGTCGTTGCTCGGTCATGAGGGTTAAGCCCCCACCATATCAGGTGAGGTCGAAGGCTGGGCCTCTAGAGAGGGCTTGGTAGCCCTCACTCATGGCTAGCAATGGCCTAGCGAGCATCAATCGCATCACGAAGGATGGTTGGCGTTTGTATCAATGATTTTCTAATAAAATTGATCGAATGGACTTAATTGACACAAATACAAAATTTTTATGACTAATTGGTCAAATCAAAAGGTTTAAGATTGAATTGATACTAATGCAATAAGTTTATGACTTTTTTTATACTTTTCCTTGAGAAAGTTTACCTTATGCAGCTAAGTACTCTTTGGTCTATCATACACCCTCCTAACCACAAGGTCAAGTTATAAAGGAAGCCAAAACTCAGAGTATGTGGCCTAAAGATGAAATTGTTTGAATCACAACGTGTTTGGTTGCAGCAATGGTTATGACATTACATAGTTATTACAAGCTGACTACCTATTATAGTTTTTGCTTATAGTGATAGAAACTTCACAAATCCCCTTGCATAGTACCTATCATAGTCTTGATGCTATTTATAATGACCCGATTCGATGAGAGCGGGGAATGGTCGCTGGGGCTAGAAGGTCTAGACAAGGAGCGGCTCTTAGCAAACTTCTAAGATGGCAAGGGGGTAGGAATGAACCACCAAACTATGCTCTGAACAAGGAGAGAGTGATTTTGGGATATATACGTGAAAAATTGGAATTAACTTATAAATACACCTTTTGACATAATGGCAAGCTTTGCTTTAAAAATCCAAAGTTAAGCAAACCTAGGCTAGAGCACTACCAGGATGGGTGATCTTTTGCGAGAGTATTTGCTTGTATGCCAAAGGATAAAACTATGAGGCTTGATATGAGACGGGACAAAGCAAACAATACCTCTATGAATTAATCCAAGATGTCACAATATGATATCATAGCGGGACTCTCTCCATAGGTGTATGGTTCATGGACAAACCATGCCGAAGCTAGTGGGCTCGTAACAATCCGGTTCGATGAGAGTGGAGAGTAGTTGCTTGGGCCAAAGAGCAATGAGTGACTCCTAGTAGACTTCTAAGATGGCAAATGGAGTAGGAATAAACCGAACTATGCACTGAACAGGAAAAACTGATTCTAAGATATATATGTGAAAAACTAGAATTAATTCACACATGTGCCTTTTGATATAATGGCAAGTTTTGCTTTGGAATTTCAAAGTTAAGCGGGTCTAAGCTAGAGCACTACCAGGATGGGTGACATTTTGGAAAAGTGTTTGCTTGTACACCAAAAGATAAAACCATGAGGCTCGATATAAGACGGACCAAAGTAGACAATGCCTCTATTAGTTAATCAAGGATGTCACATTATTGCATTTTCCAAAATACCACTATGTAATTGCTATTATTGCCTGGTTGTAATAGCTATTCCCAAAATAACTAAACTTATTTTTATTATTGTTGTAAGGATAACACCTATCAATTATTTGACTCAATCGCCTATGATGAGATTAATGAATAAAATATCAAACAATAGGTAAATTATTGACGCAATAATAATTATGCTGTCTTGATAGATACGTATTTATTTCTAAATGTTATTCATTATAAAATAATTAGCATATTATTATTTTCCTGCTATTAAGTACGATTATTAATATTATATTATTCGTACTATGATGATTGTTGTGATTACGAACCATATTAATTGATGTCAAACTGTGATTCCATTATTTTTTCAATCACACTATCAATTATGTGGTAAATAATTTTAAAAAAAATAATCACAAATTATACCACTATAAAGTAAATCACGACCATTAAATAATTAATTAAATAAAAGCTGAAATATATATCGGGGATTACACTCACTATTGGCTATTAAAGTAATGATTCCTACAACATAACATTATTTTAACATGATCGCACGTTGTGTGCTTAAAGTTTTAAATAAAATAATAGATCGACAAATGTACTAATAAATTGTATAGAGTAATTTATGTGCGATATTAAACTCATGAATCATTGTTAACTATCAAAGCGATAAGCATTACGCTTTCCCTCTAATTATAATTTAAAGAAATTCCGATACATTATTTTTTCTCATTTCATACGTCATTCATGAAGCCAAGCACATCATAGTTATTACATTACTTAAACCAAACGACAGTAATAACTAATATAGCTTCTAGTGTGGCCCCTTGGTCTAGCAATAAATCTCCTCTTTTCTTCTTCCTCTTGCGTGTTTGTCAACAGAGTCGTGCCACAACTGCCTATTGACAGAGACACGAAGGGATAAGAAGAGAGACAGAGAAATTCTGGGCGCAGTGCCTCCAAGTTTCGTACGCAGCAGCAGCAGCCACCAGGGCCACTACTCTAGAGATACATAGGAAGACGACGTAACGAGTCGGGTGGAAACTTGAGGACCATCCATCAATCATGGCGTATAATCAAGCGACGAAAGACCAAGTGCAGGCAACGCCCGGTCAAAGTATTATATCCAAGCGTACCCCTAGTTTGCATTCTTTTCCATACTTGGATGGAGAAAAAAAAGAACCAGATAATCATGAGTCGTGAGTCGTGAGTCGTGAGTCTATAAATATAAATCTTTGAAGTGTGGATCTGCTTAATGACTTGTGCACTCCATCGTCGAATCTTAATTATCAGATGGGTGTATAGCACAAGAAAAGACTGTCCATTCGTTCGGCCTCCCCCCCCAGGTTGTCGACTCCATCGTCACTGAGAAGCTATTGGCCTAACAGTGGGGAGAGATCGAGTCTCCACACTGTAGCCGTGGCATATTTTAGCTGGAGGAAAGATCGGTTTCTGGGAGGAAAAATATACAGATGCGTGAAGATGTGATAGGACAAAAGATTCTGGCTTATTTAGCAGTAGTGATGGAGGAGCTTCAGCTGCTCCATCATTGGCTTCGGATTCACTCCTTTCCTGTATCATCCCATCGATCCGAAAGCTTGTGGAAGCAGCCAGGAAAATGGATGATATTGAAATTTTCGTTGAATTTTCTAATGGGAGAGTGAATGCAAAAAGTCTCTTTTGCATGCCTTCTACTTCAAGAACCCCAGCTGGCCTGAAAATAAAGGTAGTCACTCCCAAATCAGCTATCATGTTACATAGATATTCTTTGATCAATTTGAAGGGCAGCAGTTGCTTCTCTGTGAAGAGTTCAAATCCTTGGAAAATTGATCGACAAATGGACCACGTCTTCGTCCAGCTTTTGATGTTGAAATCTACACATTGAGGGCTACCCGTCCGTTTATCTGTTTATGATAATACGAGGTCATATCTGAACATTAAACTTAATAAATATTATAGACATGCACAAACTGTCTTGTCCACATGCATCAAGTAAGACTTCACTTGTAACTTGTTCGCCATGACTTTCTCGAATGTCATTTCGAATGGAAGACGGGTTTACCATGGAACTTTGGTTCTGCAAATGTTTGACCATTCAATCTAACTCCTTGGGACAACTCAATCTTGTTTTAGAGAGATTCATTCAATTTTCACCATAAGTTACAGGTATTAAATCAATCATATGAGCTAGTGCATCTAGAAATGGCGAAACAGAAGAGCCCAATCCAAGAGCCAATCGTTTGGATTGAGTATGATCTGGTGATGGGCGGAGGGTGATGGCCAAGATGGGACGGGCCTTGTAAAGTTGGGCTAGATGAGGCCCATGAGCCTGTGTTGGATCCAGTTTCTAGTTTTCGATCAAACTGAAAAGAAGATTGGATTGGTTGATTATTGTCCACAGAAACCAGAAATATCGAAGCCTATCCACATACTTCCGGCTCCTGTCCTCCTTGGTCGGTAGGTCAATGGCAATGAGCAGCTGTTCCCGTTCGCTGCCGTTGTCGCCGGGGACTTTCGATCCCGGGAACGTCGCCAAGACTAGAAGTGAAGTGTCATTCGTCATCAGAAACAATGTGGACGAATCTGGGAACGCCGGCAAAAGAAGCTGCTCGGTCGGGCCAAAGCCGAACTCGTTGAGCACCACTGCCGGAAGAAGAGAAGCTATCGGGATAGGGTTAGGCGTCGTGCAGCAGCTCGTTGCCTGGCAATTCCCATGGCAACCCCAGATCGCAGGAGCGGCCGAGACGGCGCCGTGCGAGCTGACGGTGGCGCCTTCAGGGCTCGCCTATTGCGACAAAGTGGTGGGCACCGGGCCTGAGGCGGTCAAGGGACAGCTCATTAAGGTTACGAGTCTCATGATTTGGTTTCTTTTCCTTTCCTTTCCTTTCCTGGTTCCTTTGGAGTAAAGGATAAGTGTAGAAACAAGGAAAAGCCATTGCAGGCGCATTATGTGGGGAAATTGGAGAACGGGAAGGTGTTCGACAGCAGCTACAGTCGTGGCAAGCCTCTCACTTTCAAAATCGGGGTCGGCGAGGTACTGTTAAACCCTTTTCCAGTCCCTCTTTGAGTTTAGTGAGAGTGTGTTTCTCAAGCCGGAATGACCTGAACTAGCTAGTATATCGTATGGGAATTTTAGGTGATCAAAGGGTGGGATGAAGGCATTCTAGGTGGGGATGGAGTGCCGCCTATGCTTGCTGGTATGGATTCCATCTGATGTGATGATCATAACGCAGTCTTGCACATCTGTATAAACACCACGTAATTTACAGGGGGGAAACGGATTCTGAAGCTACCTCCGGGGCTCGGCTATGGCATGAGAGGAGCCGGCTGCAAAGGAGGTAACCTCCATTGATGATTTATTCATCATGACAGCCTCATCGTCATCAGTAACGAGTTTCACTTTAGCTCAATTTCTTGTGGCGCAGGATCATGCATCATTCCGCCAGAGTCTGTGCTCTTGTTCGACGTCGAGTTCATTGGCAAGGCTTGATGAGGGCGTGGAGATTTTTCTTGACATGTAGAATGGCATCTTGAGTGATGCCGTGCCGGCTTCTGTAGAGGCACTTCTAGCATCTTGTTTCACTTCATGTTCGTATATATCGAAACTCGACATGTCTTGCATCAGCAGACTCGAGAACATAAGTAATTGAAGTCGGCAGAATTTTGATACTTGCGTAAACAATGATACTATCAATAACCGTACAATCTATTTCGGTGAGCAACAAGATGGTGCTAATTGAAAAACTAGGGTTGCCCAGATTTATTCGTAATGGTATAGAACACCCAAAAGGCCCAATCATGCCAAGCACAGAAGCAAAGTTATAGTGCTTAGAGGTGGACGATCAAAACGAAATGGAGAAAGTGGTGCATATTTGCAAGTCACGACCCGACAGAATCAAAATGGGAAAATCTCAAATCCTATTTATCATAAGGTTAAAGTTCAAAAATTTCTTACATATGCTGTATGCCGAATGTGCAATGACATTAGGGCAGGGTCCAAGCATTGCGATCAGAATTCAAGTTACTCCTTATTGACGCGCCTATATATCATACGTGCTTATAATTTTGAAATTAGCATATAAGTTTGTACGATTGATAAGATAATAAGTTGATTTGCTCTTTGGTGAAATTTCTATTAATCGGTGCTTGAATCTAAGGTATTGGACATAGTGTGCCCAAAGATAAAAAAAAGTGACACGATGACAATGAAGCCGTTCTCATTAATTGTGAAACATCAAATTGGAAGGCAAAACTCTGGGAATATATACACACGGTCTCCCCATATAAAATACCTAATTCGAGTATGAATATGTGATTGCGGCGTATTCCTGGGGCAATTTGCAGAAAGAAGAAAAAGTATATCACGTCGAATAGAATTAGATTGTAAATGTAGGGGCGAAAATGTAATTTCGTCAAAGTAGCTTAGCTGCAAGATGGAGAACTCATAAAGTCGGCTCCGCTTCAAAACCCTAGTTCTCTCCACCGCGTCTCGTCTCCCTGGAGGTTCGTGCTGTTGCAGAGAGAGAGAGAGAGAGAGATGGCGAAGTCAATGAGATCGAAGAGGGAGAAGAGGCTGAGGGCCATTCGGAGGGAGATCGTCGAGCCCTTCTACGACAACAAGGACGTCGCCAAGCTCGCCGCCCAGGAGGCCGCCCTCGCCGCCCCCAAGCTCCCCGTCCCTTCCAGTTCCACCTCCATAGAGGTCGCCGCCGCCGCCAACTCATCTTCCATGGGTACGTGCTCTTTCTGCTTCGTCTCGTGTTTTAGCTTTTTCGTCAGTGTTGGGTTCCGAGCATTGATATGTTGTGGTTCCGGCGGTGCTGTTGCTCTGTTTTCTGTCGTCATGTCTATGGGTCCGAGTAATTAGTTTATGATCTTTCGGGCTGTTTTTGGTTTGGTGGAATTTAAAGGTCGCGACTTCAATACTTGTAGCTTGTATGGTACATATCCGAGAATTTAGTTCCATAGCGTCCAATTCGTCTGCTAAATCGCACGTACTTATGAATTGCCGTGGAATTTGGTTGAGAGATGGGTGAATTGGATTTACAATGAAGTCATCATTGCTGAATCGTAGTGATGCAGCGGCAAGTTCATCTCCTAGGCTTGAATAACTCGTGAGTTTGGGCTGTATCCCTTGCCTGAGGGATTATGCGAAGATTTCAGTAATTCAATTGTGAGCTGGGACCCCAGCTTTACTCAAAAGTCAGAGCTTTGAGAAAGTAAAGGATAGCTTGATGCTACCATAGTGTGCTACTGTGAATACACAATGATTTGAGGAGGGGAGTTTGCTCATGCTGATAGAGCCTTGCACTGTTTTCCATTGCTTACAGCACGCACTTCTGCTTTACTTCCTCTTTTGTGCGCATGCCCATGACCCGTCTGACTTACCATCTTACTAGGACATGAGAAAAATCTCTCAGATTTTAGCTGAACAAATCTGTTCTTGATTCCTATTAGAAAGTAAGTGGCTAAAAGATTGGGGAAGGAAGTCAATTATGTTCAACTACTCTCTGCTTAGTAAATAACCCTGTTCTGCTTTTAACAAATAATTTCTTTCAACTCCTAGCCAAAAATTGCTCTAAGATCTGGTCTGAACTTCTGCGTGCGCTGTGACCAGTAGTTGTCTTCTCATTCTTGCATTCAATTGTCCTGATTTGCTGGCTTGGGCGTAACTAGGATTTGACAAATGATTGGATCCTCAAAGAATGGAAATAAGTCTTAAGCTGTGAGCCTGGAAGGATTCATTGTGTTTTCACCTGGTTGGAACAATAATATAATTAGTTGCCTTTGCCAATGTAGTATCAACTCTCTGCTGTAGCTTCTTTCATGGTGGTTAGATTGTCTGAATGATTTGGTGCTTGAACAGATGTAGAAATGGCTGATGACAATCAAAACAAGAGTTCCTTGAAGCCAGCTGGTGGCGTAGGGAAGAAATCCAAGGGGAAATTCAAGGTGGGCAAAAACAAGCGCCGTGGTAAGGGCAAGTTGAGGAGAAAGCGCAACATTTGAACACACTGTGGAGGAAATATTGTCTCGCATCGAAGTTTTTTGGCTGACTGGACCTGGGATGAGCTTCCTAATCCAGGGATGAGGTCTACTCCTGCTTAGTTCATATGTTTCTAACAATCTAGTAGTAGTGCAAAAAGTTTGGTGGGGGAGTATTCAAGTTATATAACCAGATGCAATTTTGTTCTTATTACTTGCAGAATTTTTGTTTGAATTATGTATCCTGAATGAGAAATGAGAATTTCTACGTCTTTTGCAATTGCTGTCGGTTGGTATTCTTCTAAAGAAACTGGCATGCGATCCCCTGGACATATAATTGCAGTGTCAATATCTGTTACTAGGTATATAATATTTTGGGTTTAAGGATCTCCTCGATCATCCTTCTCTTGAGCCTGAACTGGTCTAGAGAGATGAAAACTCACCACAGTTTAATAACCTTCGAATTGAAACGCCCAGCTAGCGGTGGGATCCTAGAACCTAAACAATTCAGTTAAGACCTCCGTGGCCGGTTCAAGGGAAGGGAAGGCCCACCAAGTTTTGATAGGCCGCAGGGTGGGCTCATTCGACTGATCCATGATCCCTGGGGCTACCTAACAAAGAGATGTCCTTCGAATAGGAAAAAATATTTAGCGGTTGTGAGCATTATGTCGTCGTGTGAAGTGGCGTGCCTTGATATGAGTTGGCGCAATCAAAAATTGATATGTCTTGGTCAAGAATAAATTAAAAATGCAGATTTTGTCTCTTTTCGTATCCATCACAGCCACCATCTCTCCGGCCACCGGAGAATCCACTGCCCAACTTGGCCATGTCCACTGTCTCCATCCACCACTCAAGGGCGTCGTGACCTCCATCATCAACACCCGCCTCCCCACCATTGTGAAGTCCCCCTTCCATCGTCCTCCTCCTTCAAGTTCCCTCCAGTGCGGCACGGTCGCAACAGGTCTAGAATCACAGAGCCATGGTCGCGACAAACCTTGCAGCCATGGCAATGACAGACATTGGAGCGTGAACTGTGGAGCCATGACCGCAATTTGCAACTCTGACCACAAGGATGACAGATAGTTCGATGGCCAACAGTGGTTGCCTCAGGCACAGCGCTAGCAGTAGCAGCTGCGCTAATGGTGATGGCGGAGGGAGGCGTGGAGTGGGCTCAAGGTGGCTGTAGATGGAGGAGGAAGTGCAGATGGAGGAAAAAAGGCGAGTAGGGTGGAAATTTTATATTTTGTTTATCTAAATCCTTGTAAGTATGGAAGTGTCAATATGTGATTGGCTCGGAGTAGAAAAATACGGGCCATGTCAGTGATTGACATGGCGCTAAAAAAACCACTAAATATTTTCTCCTGGATTGGTTAATAGCAAAGCTCGAGTAAGAGTAAAAATTTTATACAAATCTTTCCAATTTGCTAGCTGGTGTTGGTCTCAAATTCCATTTTTTCAACAAGAAGTAGGGTTAATCTTAAGGTTCCTTACTCTGGTTCTGAAGCGGAAGAAGAGGGGGCAGCCAATATTTTAAACTCGAAAGGAATTGAAATTGAAACAAGAATCTGTATTCAGTATTTATGGAGTGGAGTGACTATCCTGAATCTCCTCTCCCCGCTCCTTTTCTTGCCCTTTTTTTCCTTTCTCACTGGCAGATGAATCCATTTCTTTTATTGTATTGTCCATTATGATTGATCTCTAGTTCAAGGAGAATCCCATTACTTGATCAATCTCTAGGGCTCATGGTGAATAATATATGTCTAATGAGAACCATTGTATCAAGATTGATCGAGTGTTGTATGGGCCACCATGATAGAGAACACTGAATGTTACCCTCTTTTCACTTAGGACTAGCAGGACCATCATCATAATATAGGCTTCTATCTAGTGGGCTGTCTTCTGTGACTTCGTGAGACACTACTTCATGGGCCTAGAATCCTTGAAGGGTCTGAACTTGAAGTTTTTGATTATGGATAGCATTTCGGAGCTTGAATCCTATGACGATGGGGATTGTGACAGCAATGGCAAAGATCGGCCCGCCATGGGAAGACTTTCTTGCATAGCAAGGAGTTTACGCCTTCAAGCTACCTCAAAGTTGTACCTATTTTGCTTTACTGAGCAAATCAAGAAGCGAAACTTCAACAGTTGACGCATTGTATAGATCATGCTTACATATAACCTGTGTACATGCAATTTGAATTATTAAGAAGGCTGCATCAAGATGACGAGTCCTAATCCAGGATGAGGTTTACCTACGCGCAGTTCATATGTTTCTAACAATCTAGTAGTAGTGCAAAAAGTTTGGTAGGGGGAGTGTTCATGTTATATAACCAGTTGCAATTTTATTCCTAGTACTTGCAAGGTTTTTTTTTTTTAATTATGTATCCTGAATGAGAAATGAGAAATAGTATTCTTCTAAAGAAACTAGCATGCGATCCTTTGGACAAATAATTACAGTTTCATTATCTGTTATTGGTATATAGTATTTCGGGTTTAGGATCCCCTCGATCATCCTTCTCTTAAACCTGAACCGGTTGAGAGAGATGAAAATGCACCACAGTTTAATAACTGTGAAACTGAAACCCTAGCTAGTACTAGAGATGCAATCCTAGAACCTAAAACAACTTAGTCAAGAGCTCCAGGACCGGTTCAAGAGAAGGCCCCCCAAGTTTTGATAAGTTGTAGGGTGAGCTCATTCAACTGAACCGTGATCCCTAGGCCTACCTAATAAAGAGATATCATTGAAATAGGAAAAAGACACTTAGTGATTTGTGAGCATCATGTCATCACCTAAAGCGGCGTACATTAATATGACTTGACTTAATTAAAAATTGACATGTCTTGATCAAGAAAAAATGTTTAAAACATAGATCTTCATCTCCACCATAGTTAGAGGTGAGCGGTTCCAAGTTTTTTACAAATTTTGCTTGGAACCTAGAACCTACTCGTCAAAATCTAAAACATGAAACTTACCCTATTACAAGTTTTGGAGTTTGTTCTAGGTTTTAACAAAAAAAAATTTCATCTTTAGTTAAGCGAAACAAGGATTTATTATTGATTGCCTAAAAACTAGTGTCAATATGCACATGTCAAATAATATTAAGGAAATTTTACGGTTTTCAATACACCGATTGTTATTATATTAAATATAATCATTATTTTTTAAATAAGCAATTGCTCGAATAAAACTGCATTAAAAAAACAATTGGAGCTTCTACTAATCTCATGGCCTACAAAAATAAAATTGCCATTTATAGAATAAAAGTTTAGACAAGTGATTCAAGATTATACACTCATCATCAAATTCTATGGAATACTTCAGAATCACGTGAGTATATAAACTAAGAAAAATACAACAACTTGCTCTAGATTCTTAATTCAAGGTTCTAGGTTCCAGGTTATAGGTTCTATCAATTTAGAACTTACCCGTCAAAATAGATTTATTAAATTTTGGAATTTAGAATTTACCATACATACTTTGGAACTTGGAACTTATAGGTTCTCACTGGTGCGGTTCTTAATTTCCTGATTTTATCCTAGAGCTATGCTCGCTCCTAATCACAGTCACCATCCCTGGCCATCGGAGGATCCACTGCCCAACTTGGTCACGTCCACCGTCTCCATCTATCAGTCAAGGGCGTTGTGACCTCCATCTTTGACATCCGCCTTCCCACCATCGTAAAGTCCCCCTTCCATCGGCCTCCTGCTTCAAGTTCCCCCCAGCGCAGTGTGGTCGCGACAGTTCTAGAACCGCAAAGCCATGGCCGTTGCAGACCTTGTAGCCATGGCAATGGCAAACCTTAAAGGAGCATGGCCACATCCGAGTCAGATCTGGAGGCGCCGCCATGGGCGAGCAAGGACAACGAATGACTTCCAGATTTAGAATCGCAGAGCCATGGCCGTGATTTGCAACTCCAACCACAAAGATGACAAAGATAATTCAACGACCTATAGTGGTCACCTTAGACACGGCACTAGCAACTCCGCTCATGGTGACGGCGGAGGGAGGCGTTGAGTGGTGGCCGCATAGATGGAGGAAAAAAAGTGAGGAGGATGGAAATTTTTCATATTATTTACCTAAATCCATGTAAATATAGACATGTCAATATGTGATTGGCTCAGAGAGGAACATGCGTGCCATGTCAGCAATTGACAAGGCACTAAAAAATCACTAAATATTTTCTCTCAAAATAGGGGATTTGTTTATTGGGAAGCTTGGGAAAGAGTATGACATTTCATACAAATCTTTCTAATTCGCTAGCTGGTATTTGTCTCAAATTCCATTTTTTCATGGACAAGTAGGGTTAATCTCAACGTTCCTTATTCTGGTTGTAAAGCAAAAGAAGAGGGGGCATGGCTTCATAGGTTAGAGGTGATCGATTCCTAATTCAATCCAGTTCCAAGGTGGAACTAGGTATTGGACCAAGAGGGTTTGTTTTTAATTTTGGAAACTGGGGATTAAACCATTTGATCCTAGGATCGAGAACCAGATCAAATTGTCAGTTTCAGTCTGGTCTGATTTAATGGGACTGGCCACTTTTTTTTCTCCACTAAAGAGTGGCTCTATATAACAAGAGAGAGTGATAAATCTTAAGATATTGATGGATGTAACGATGAGTACAAAATTATTGCACTGTAACTTATAGTATTATTGGATGAGATGGCATTTAGTTCACATTTTATTAATTTTTTCGAAGAAATAATAAAAAAAAGTGATATGTGGTCGGTCTCGCTTCTCTCTTGAGACTAGGAACCGAATCGCCCAAATAGCAGCACCACTTTTAGGAGCTAGGATCCCAACTGACATTCCTAAGAACTAGACTAAATCAGCTAGTCCAATCTGATTTGGGCGGTTTCTAGTTCAAGTGGTCCATTTTGTAAACCCCTATCACGAGCAACCTACGTTTTTGACCCGAAAGGAATTGAAAATGAAACAAGAATTGTATTTACTATGCCATTTTTAATCTCCTCCCCCCTTCCCCTTCCTTTTCTATGCCATTTTTCTCCTTTTCCGCTGGTAGGAGAATCATTTTATTTTATTGTATTGTTTATTATGATTGACTCTAGTTCAAGAAGAGTCCTTTTACTTTGATCAACTCTAGGGTTCATAGCGAATAATAAATGTCAGATGAGGATTGTTGTATCAAGATTGACTGAGCATTGTTTGGGCCACTATGATAAAGAACACCGAATGTTTCCCTCTTTTCACTTAGGACTAGGAGGACCACCAGTCTAATATAGGCTTCTATCCTAGTGGGCTGTCTTCTGTGATTTCATCAAACACTGCTTCATGGGCCTAGAATCCTTGAAGGGTCTGAACTTGAAGCTTCGATAATGGAAACATTTCGGAGCTTGAATCCTACGACGATGATGATTGTGATAGCAATGGCAAAGATCAGCCTGCCATGGGAAGACTTTCTTGCTATAGCATGGAGTTTTTACCTTCATGTTGCTTCAAAGTCATACCTATTTTGCTTTACTAAGCAAATTTGAATGGGAAACTTCATCGGTTGATGCACTGCATAGATCATACTTAGATTTAACCCGTGTACACGCAATTTGAACCATTAAGAAGGCTGCATCAAGATGACGAGTCCTTCGTTCCACAACCGGCATTCCGTCTATGTCACGCTTGCACTCTTCTAACCATCTTCCACGATTGCCACCTTTGATGGAGCAGGTTCTTCAAAGTCTTCTTTGACCCAGTCCCCAAAATGTCATCGTCATTCATGGTTTAAACTTCAAACCCTTCCCCTACGCACTAGGTTTGCCCCAACGTGCACGTAGAAGGACTCCTTGGGAGTCTTCTAAGTCTTGGTGCCTTTGGTACCGCATTTCCAAGTCAACTCTCATCAATGATGCAACCTACCCTAGTAACTCAATTGAATATGATATGCATTAGGCCTCTCTGCTTTAGAATTTCACATGCATATCATAAAAATAGAAATGCTTTATTTTATTCCCACGACAGATCCGGAAGCATAAACAAATCGGATTGACTCCACCAAGAAAGGGGAAAAGAAAAATTAAGGCAAAAATAAGGGTATGAGAAAGAGAGGGTTGACTCGATTTTGTTGGCGTCCTCCCCAATCAGATTGCAAGGGGTATGCAAGGGAGACGAGTCGTTGTGCGACACGTGCTACTTTTTGTCCATTTGCTCCGAAAGGCACATCTCAACTTGCATTCCAACCAATATGATTCTGCCATTTTTGGTCTACCCTTTTTCCAATCTCTCATGTACTTGGTAGTAAAACCGTGTTTTTGTTTGGTTTGAATCCATGGGGATGGACTTGTCATGAACGCACCCTATTCGGGTTTATTAATTTTCACTTTTGCTTTTGCCAAGTGGAGTCATCTCTTTTTAGACTTTTCTGTCCGTGATGTCGATAAGGTGGGAATCCATCCCTGATGCTAGGGAACCTGCTTCGCTCTGGCTAATCTTTTTCTCAGGCAGAACATCGATTTGTAGCCTTGATTGATCAGCAATTTTGCAAGGGATGATGACGTGAATTTGATGAACCCGGAAGAAAAGGGAGGGATAAGGTGAAAGCAAAGTGAATGCTTCAGAAATTGGGATTTCACCTTTATGACTAACCATGTGAAAAGGATGGGATCACCTTTCTTTCTCCCAAAAGTATATTACGCAAACGAGTTACACGCTTCTTTCTCTCTCTCTTCCTTCTTGAAGGGTATGTTTTCTTCTCTCTTTTTTGGCTTTAAGTGTTGTGGAAATTTCATCATGGATGGAATCCTCCTCGGTTGTCCTTCTCCCACGGAGATTTTCCTGTGGCCTTTACCTTAGGCGAAATGGAAAATGAAATGCACTGACTTAGTCCAAATTGGAAAAGGTTTAGATGGAAAAGGGGATTTTTCAAAGTGTTGAAAGGGGTCTAATTTGTTCGTTGTTCAATCCACAAACTATAAAATCGTGCCACCGATCCCACGCTAATTGCAAGACCAATTTCCGTTTCATTGACGGCTTATCTAGGCTCGTTGGTCACGGTTCACTTGAGTCTACACCATTTTGAAACGCTTCATGCTACTCTGAGGTTGTAACTACTACTAGTATATTGTATGTGGTCCAAACAAGCAGTCGGGAGAGGAAGGGGGCGAATTGGCTTTTCAAGAAAACATAAACTAATCTTGTAGAACCAACCCCCATAAAATATAGCCTCCACGAGTAGAATAAGTTAGCAATATAAGTAGCAACGTTCAACGAGTTTAAGGAGAGAAAAATTGCAAAAAAGATTTATAGAGGTTTGGCTTGGTTGTGCCTACTGCTCTCTTCTGGATCTAGCGGCCCAAATATGCTGAATTCCGGCAATTACACCACGAGTACAAACGCCGCCTTATTACTAGTATAGAACCTGACTAATTTCTATAGCAATCCTGCTATAGATTAAGTAAGTGTTAGACCCAATTTGGGCTGTAAATGCATCTAATTCACTGTAAAAAAATTCTTGGCAGAGTTCTTTGAAAAACAGGTGCTGATCCCTCCCTTAATTTGGGCTGTCAATTGGATTATCTATTAATGGGAAGTTATCTATTGGTAACAAATTTTGGTAACACCATTTCACCTATCACTTGAGCAAAGTAATATATGATCTATTGCATAAATAATCTTGGAGTGTCGCACCTTACTGTTACGAACTGGGTCTTCAAGTGCTGGAAGATCAAGTCTAATTATTTTGCAGAAACAATATTTTGTTTTACATCCTTCCTTACGTAGACTTCCAACTTAGCAAAATTTGATTCAAATGCTTATAGAATCAAATCCTAGCTTCTGCATGTTTAAATATGAGCCTTTGCAAACTAAAGTGAACTAATTAAATACTTGGATTAAGGTTTGCTAATATCAAAATCTCTCAGGAATATTTTTCAATAATGTTGGTACCATTTTGGGTAGCCACACTAGGGCTTGTCATTAGATTGACAATGTTTGTTCTAGTAGCAATTCTCGGGCTCTTGCATTGTTCTAAAATGTTTTATGCTAGTCGAATGTTACAATAATTCATTTACCATTGTAATAGATTTAATATGAGCTATACGAGATAAAAGAGATTTATTAGAATTTTACAATGGATGGGTGTTCATGGCTTTGGCAAGGATAGAATTACACTGATGAAGAAGCAGGACATTCAAGAAACCAGATCAGATCAAATAAACAAGAAAGGTAAAAACGGGGGATGATTTGAGCATAAGGCCAAAGTCCAATGACATGGGAGAGATTTGAAAGGTACAGGTGGCTGAGCTGCACCAAGCAAGGTCGTTGGGCTGACTCCGTCCACCACCCTCTCTCCTTCCTCGCTCCTCCCTTTTTCTTTACGTCACAGCTACATTTTCCTTTATATATATTATACATATACATATATATATTTCTTATCAAAAGGACATCAAACCACCCCCAGGTGAATCTCCCTCTCTCTCTCTCTCCAAAGTCTGTCCATTGGTCAACTAACTCCTTCCTTCTTCCTTAAACTTCCCTCTCACTGTTTGATACAAGCACCATTACTTACGTTTGCATCAGAGAAGAGCCTTCCGATCCATCCCACACCCACCATGGCTCTGCTCGGAGCCCTGCTTCTGGCGTTTGCATTTGCCACGAGCTCTGTTTGTTGGGCTCACTTCGTCGTGGAGAAGAGCAGCATCAAGGTTCTTTCACCGCTGAGTTTGAGGTCGAAGCATGATGGAGCCATCGGCAACTTCGGAGTGCCCAAGTACGGAGGCATCCTGGTTGGCTCTGTGGCCTATCCTGGCAAGGATGCCTATGGTTGCGAGGCCTTCGATGGTGATAAGCCCTTCAAGTCCAAGTCCTCTCGACCCACCATCCTCCTTCTTGACCGTGGAGGTAACCTCTCTCTCTCTCTCTTTCTCTTAAATTCTTAGATGTGTCCTGTAGTTCCTTTCTGTGTTTTTGTGAGATACTTTGCTGATTGGTCTTCTTGGTGCTAAAAAGTGATGATTTATTTTCCACTTTAGACCTGATGATCATTGTTACTTAGACTAGTTATCTGGGATCATAGTTTTTGGCATGAAAAGGCTGATTCTATTGGTTTGTTTCCACATCGATAAAAATCAGAAAGACAGATCTTGTTCTTCATTTCGGAGGACAGTTCTTTTTGGCATGGCTCATGGCTTAGATGCTAAGACAAACCTTTTGAATTCAATCCTGCGTCAGGTTGCTATTTTGCAAAGAAAGTGTGGCACGGCCAGCAGGCTGGAGCTGCCGCGGTGCTAGTTGCTGATAACATAGAAGAGCCTTTAATAACCATGGATTCTCCTATGGAGAGCACCGATGCTGACGGATACATAGAGAAGATTGGAATTCCATCGGCTCTTATAGAGAGGTCGTTCGGGGAGAGCTTGAAGGAAGCGTTGAAGAAGAAAGAGGGAGAGGTCATAATAGAACTGGACTGGAGAGAGTCGATGCCTCACCCTGATGAGAGAGTCGAGTATGAGTTCTGGACCAATAGCAATGATGAGTGCGGGATCCGATGCGATGAGCAGATGAACTTCGTGAAGAATTTCAAGGGCCACGCCCAGATCCTCGAGAAGGGTGGTTACACTTTGTTCAGGCCGCACTATATCACTTGGTACTGTCCTCGGGCTTTTGTTGAGAGCAACCAATGCAAGTCTCAGTGCATAAACCGTGGGAGATATTGTGCACCAGACCCGGAGCAGGACTTCGGGGAGGGATATGATGGAAAAGATGTGGTGGTTGAGAATTTGAGGCAACTCTGTGTTCATCGTGTCGCGAACGAGGGCAACCGCTCCTGGGTTTGGTGGGACTATGTGACTGATTTTCATATCAGATGTTCTATGAAGGAAAAGAAATACAGTAAAGATTGTGGCAACAATGTGATCAAATCACTCGGTGAGTTCTGTTCTTGGAAATTATTCAGTTTTTCGCTTCTGTGACCGTAATTGTGAATGAGCTTGACTATTTGGCCAGGTTTGCCGATCGATAAAATTAAAAGATGCATGGGCGATCCTGAAGATGATGTTGATAATGAAGTCTTGAAAACTGAGCAGGAGCTCCAGGTACTGCTTAGTCTTTGTCCCTATTTTGCAGTGTGTTTGAAAAAAGTTGATTTTTCAGTAGTTTCTCTAGAGCTAATGTAAAGACAAAGATAGTAACCAAGTTTTCTAATTTTCTCTATCTATATAACTGATCTTTAGATTGGCCGAGGATCTCGAGGTGATGTCACCATATTGCCAACGCTAGTCATCAACAATGTTCAGTATCGAGGTTTGTTCTGCAATTCTAGGCGTCATAGTGTGATCGAATTTGTGTGTTCTTCCTAAGTCCTTGTGTAATTAAGCTGTTTGCATTGCTCTCCTGTTTCAATAGCTACAAACTGATTCGATATCTATGCTTGCCCAGTATCTATTGTTATATTCAAATGTAAAATAAATGTGCACTTTTTGAGGAAGTTATCTTCTTGTTACCCTCTAGGAAAATTGGAGAGAACTGCTGTGCTGAAAGCCTTATGTGCTGGATTTAAGGAGGGGACAGATCCTCCAGTTTGTTTGAGTGCAGGTTAATCTTTGTGCTTTATCTATGTACTTTTCCCAATTGATGACTTGCAGTTCAATGTTTGCGATATTATCCGACACTTCCTGATGGCCTGATATCAATTCACAGATCTTGAGACCAACGAGTGCCTCGAAAATAATGGCGGTTGTTGGCGGGATGTCCATTCGAATGTTACAGCTTGCAGAGTACGCTCTGAAGGCCTTCCTCAAATATTTTGCATTCGTCCACAAGTTTCAGTTTTGCAATTAAACCGAATCGTTATTTTTCCAGGACACATTTAGAGGAAGAGTATGCGAGTGCCCCAGTGTACAAGGTGTACAGTACAAAGGAGATGGCTATATATCTTGCGAAGGTACAGCTTTATTGCTTCACCAATGACTGTCATATCGTGGACGTGTTGTTTTTCCCCCTGAAGTGTAGAGCATTCACCACATCTAACTCTTTGAACAAGTGATTTAGAATGGAAAGAGGTAACCGAGAAATAAGTTTTTGGTGCTAGTGACTGGTGATGACTTTGGTGAATGATGGGAATATCTAAATAGAGACGAAGAAAATATTGCTGGTTTGGTATGTGCCGATTTTTGGACATGTAGCTGAGGATATATAGTATTCAGCTATAAATTCACTTTCGCAAGTGGCTTTTTGCAAAGCCATGCTTCCGCGCCTTCCTTGCTGGGTTAAAGATATCGTTGCCTGTGTTTACTCCAGTATATCATCTAATTATACTCACTCTTGGTCCATGAATGGCAGCATTTGGACCCGGACGGTGTGCCATCGGCAATGGAAATTGCTGGTCAAAATCCCAAAAAGGGATAACCTTCTCAGCATGCTCAGTTCAGTACTGTTACTTATTCCTTTTCGTTTGCGTTAATTTCTTTGTTACAGTTGATAATAACGTTGCCCGCCACCAGAAGTTTCACTTGGTCTGACATATAACTTATCTCGCTGATTTTCCTTGCTCATATCAACAGGAGTCTCAATTGTCTGGATGCAGCTGCCCATCCGGATTTCACGGGGATGGTCACACATGCGAAGGTGCGAAATTTTACCTATGCGACTTGAAAAATTATCTTTACTTAGTTATCTATAACATCAACAGTACGTCAACTTTCTGCTATCACGTCAACCTTCTGCTATCATTGTTTCACAGATGTTGATGAATGCAAGGAACGTTCTGCTTGTCAATGCGATGGTTGCTCATGCAAGAACACATGGGGTGGATATGACTGCAAGTGCAAGGGAAACCACATATATATCGCGCAGCACGATGCATGCATTGGTAAGGCAATTGTTTTCTCCTTGCAAAACCATTTACACACTAGCCCAAGATCTGCAGGAAGCAGTCTTAATAATCTTCTCTTCACTGGAAATCAGCTTCAAAAGTGGAAGCTTCATGCTGATAATGAGACTGCCTCTGCTTCTTATTTTAACTATAATTTCTCTTGGTGAGAGAGAATCATGCATGATAGATGATAGTCATACATATATCCTGAAGGGCCTCTCAGAAAAATGAAGATGAACTATGGAACTAGTTGGCATGGCATTTGTTCTTACCAAAAAGAAAAAATCCATAAACCTCTTATTCACAACCACCTCTCACTTTGCTGACAATTCTACAGAGAGGAATGGCTCTAGACTTGGATGGTTCGTCACAGTATTGGTATTGGCCGCTGTAGCAGGTGTTGCAGCTGCCGGATATATTTTCTACAAATACAGGCTCCGGGTATGTGGAAACATACATGGTTGAGCAGATTCATATCCTTTTCTCTCACCTTGACAATGGGCTGATATTTTGCTGAAAATATGCACTTTGCAGTCTTACATGGACTCCGAGATAATGGCAATCATGTCTCAATACATGCCACTGGACAACCACAACCCTCCTGAAGTTCATACAGATGTGCAGCCACTACGAGGAGGAACAACTGTGTGAGGTAAGCAACTCAACAAGCACTTCAATCCTCACCTCCTATTTTTGAGGAAGCCAGGCTTTTACATACTAATCTGCGATTTTCTTTTACTTTGGCAGGGAGAGACAATACACTGCTGTGTGAAAGCCGAGACAGTTGGGAAGTTCCTTCCTGCAGACGGAGGGCTATGTTTTCTTTTCCTTGATCCATGGTTTGCATTCCTTATGAGAAATGGAGAGGGTGTGGTTTTGTTCATCGTGACCTACATTAGGATTGTGCTAATTATGTCACACAGCGCACAGGGAAAGTCTTGGCAGAACCCCTTACTCTCTAGATAGGAGTTGATGAGTTGTATATATGTGCACACGTAGAGAGCTTATGCGATTGTTAGCTGTTAAAGAATAAGGTTAAAGAACCATATAATGTACTTGAAGCAATTACAATAGATGTGTACCAAAGCAGTTGCATTAGATCTATACACATTCCTTCTCTTTCACCAAGATGATGCTGATTTCTGTTTACTAAGTTCTGTTTTCAATTTGCGTGCCTGTTTCCCGCCTGAAATATGCAAGAGGTTCTCGGCTCTTTATGTGCACCACAGATTTCTTCGAGCTGCTTGTAATCTTCTTTTCCAGTTCATTAATAACTAAAAATGATCTTTCAACCCCATTAATATGAGCAGAGGAGACAAATCAACCAAATGACAGCATACCGAGTTCAAGTACTTTATTGACTATTTGGTTACCTTTCGCATAGACCCAAAAAAAAGGAAAAAAAAAGGCATATTAAGCACAAGAACAGTATACAAATTTTCTTACTTTACAATTGGCAACCAGCCTCATGCCTGTGCAGGCTCATTTATAGGTACGACCCCAAAAAGAAAACAACAACAAAGCTGGCAAAGCACAAAGCCAATAGACGTATAAAAGGATGGGAAGTGTTGCAGAGTGAAGGAAGCAAATTAGTTGCCCTTTTTCACTACTTGCTTTGGTTGTGCTTCGGCAGTTTCACCAATATGTTACTCTTGTAGCGCTCAAGTACTAATCGAGAGAGAGAGAGAGAGAGAGAGTACCCACTACTTCAGAGTTCCTTTCAAAACAAAAATCCAATTCTAACTGCATGTTACATCAATATCCACAGGAGCCAAGTCTCCCTTTATACCTAGAACACTGCTTTCTTGCTTTCAGAATTTAACTACCTAAATTACAAATGGTTAGGGAAGATAAACCCCTCATCCACGTCTAACTTCCTCAGAGAATCTGTAGCAGTTAGTTGCTAGACAAAAAGTACAAGGAATAGAAACCTCGTGTTGATGCACTAGCTAGTTACTACATAACAGCAGGCGGAACCAACTGTTGCAGCTGGTGGACAACATGTGACATCCTCGGTCTCATGGATGGTACGTGCTGTGTGCATGTGTAAACAAGGTCCACAACCTTTTGAATATCTCCAGCTTCTGGAATGTTAGCAGAAGAAGATGAAGTTATGAGTGGATCTAATAGCTCTGGGTAGCGGTGAGCCTGCACCAGAGGCGTTGCCCATTCAAATATACTTTGCCAACCAACGGAGTCAACTGCCTGTGCAGGCCTACGCCCACTTAGGATTTCAAGCAGGAGAACCCCAAAACTGTACACATCACTCTTTGTCGTTATCTCATTTCTATACACGAATTCTGGAGCAAGGTACCCATGTGTGCCACCAGCCATCACTGTCCTCTCATGCATCACTTCCCATGGCACAAACTTTGAAAGGCCTACCCCCATCAGATGGGCGCCAAATTCTTCATCGAGTAATACATTACTGGCACGAATATCACGATGCACCACATGAGGCTTGACCTTGTCATGCAGGAATCTAGAGGTAAAACAAAACAAGGTAAGATTCTGTTTGCCAAGCAAAAAGACAAAAAGAAAAAAGAAAAAGTAGGATTCTGTTCATCATACGAGAAATTTCTACTTCAAAGTAAGAATCTTGGAAAACATATGTTAAGCTACAGTACAAAGTATACAAAAACTTTAATCCTATTTATTCTCATTGTTTAGATCAATGCTACATGGGATCGTGTTTGCATTTTTTCTAGTCCAACTATAAGCAATCAATGTATTGCTATGCTTTCAATTTTCATAGAAACCCACACTACAAAGAGCAATCTGAAGGTAGCATTGGAAAAGAAAAGAAAGACACAACGAAGAGGGCAAGCATCTCAGAGCCTGTATATGATCGACTTACGCAATTCCCTGTGCAAGTGTTGTGGCAATTTTCATTCTCATGGCCCAATCCAAGCTCCGGCCACCTCTTGGTATGTGGTGTAACCATCTATCTAGAGGCCCATTAGCTATAAACTCATAGACTATGAAACGGTCGCCGTGATCATAACAACATCCTTTGACTGCAACCAAATTTGGATGATGAAGTCTAGCAACTCTTCCAATTTCAGAATAAAACTCCTTCTTTCTCTGAAAAGTACTCCTCTTCAATCTCTTGACTGCAACCTTAGAACCATCTGGCAGGAGTCCAGTATAAGTTCCCCCTGTCTTGGCATCTCCAAGTAGACGATTTCCCTCGCTGAAATTCTTCGTTATTGACCGCAATTCCTCCTTGGTGAAGACTTTCCATGATGGTGATACCAATGCCGAAGCAGCTGGATTCGATAATTTGCGTGACCTTCTGCGCCTTTTGCCTTGCTTGTAAAGGAGAAGCCAGAGGACAACGGCCAAGGTGGTGCAAAAAATTACTCCACTAACAACAAGAAGGATGATGAAATATTCCATGTGGCAGTGCATGTGGTAACATTTTCTTTCTGCATGTAAAGTAAGTAAAAAGGTTCTCAGTATAATTGGCAATTACTTGGGAAAGAGTGTGCTTTCCAAATATGAATAATGACTTTTACCCATTTCTAGCACGCACACGAAAGAGTGCAATTGCCGACAGTCTTCAGCAGAGAGAGATGCAGATCCATTAGTCAACAGTGTACATGAATCAACAGAGCTATTGAGTAGGCAAGTGATATTAGAGCAATTGGATTTTAAATTTGAATTTTGGAAGATGGATCCATTCCAATGCGAAGAATTGTCCGACCACTTCCAGCCAAAACTATCAGAAGAATTATCTTTCCTTCCTCCCACCCAGCAGCCATCGCTGGTGCCATTGCATAGACGTCGTGCGAGATTCACTTCCTTGAATGATACCAGAGCTGCTAAGTGTCCACCCTTATTTCTACAGAAGGCCTCTGAATCATTCCACGAATGGGGTTTTGCAAAGAGGCGAAAGCAATTCCTTTCGGTTGGGCCAAGTACCCAAGGTTTAGGACATGTTGCTGTGAATAATGAAGATAGAACTTTAACACGGAAGCTCGAATGCAGTTTCAGCAAAATAAATACGAAAGAAAGAAAGGCCAGTTCACATAACCAATTTCTATTCTACAGGAGCTACGTTCCACGGAACCACCACTTTGATGCTTCTCCTGGCATGTCAATACATACTTCCCCTCAAAAAATGACAGAGGAGGTCATGCGGTAGATGTCTCCTTGCTGACTTATCCAACTTTACTTTACAATTACGCCTTGCAGTTCATTTCCTAGTTACCGAATCTCTTCTTTTCAAATTTGGTTATCATGGTAAAACAAGAATGTCCAAGACAAGATTCAAACTTTATCAGCAATTAACATCCCATCTGCTGCTAATGACAAACTGGAAGAGGGCCAGACGGATTCGAACAGAAGAAAAGAGAGCAGGAACCAACAGGTCAAGCCTTTCTTGAAGCAGCATAACAACCAAGAGCATAAGAAAATAAACATCAAGAAACCAATCTCGCAGTTCATAACAAGTTCCGATCTTAACAAAATTAAACCCTCAAGCTCATCTTTCTCGTCCCCTTGCAGCCCCGTAGCATGCTGGAAAAAGCGAAAAGCGCTACGTACCATTTCGCGGCTTCTCCTTCGCTGGGGCACCGGCGCGGCGGTCGAGCGTCTCGTTGAGCACCTGAAACGGAAAGCCAGAGAGAATGAGAACCCAAAAGAACATCACCGACCATCTCACAGCAGCAAAGCACGCGGGCCCAAAAAGCAAATCTCACAGCAGTGGAAGCTCCGAGCGGGATCACCGAAGAAGCAGCGAGGAGGACGGAGAGCGAGAGCAGGGAGGCGACGAGGTCCCCTCCCATCACGGCCGTTCCGGGAGGAGGGGGCGGGGACCCAGAAGCGGAGGCTCAGAGGGGCGGCGACCGGGAGGCGCGGCGGGGAGCGGCGGCGGGGAGCTCCATGGGGCGCTGCTCTGGCCAGAGGGAGTGGAGGGAGCAATGAATGGTGGGTAGGTGTCGATATTCATGCTTCCATCGCGTCCGCCATTAATACCGAGGACGAAAATCTGGGGAGTTTCTTTTTTTTCTTTTTTCTTTTTTTATCTTTTCCTTGGGGTTTGGTCGTGGCTTTTGGTAATGGAGTTCTCGAGTCAGCAGTCGCCGTTGACTGGACCAGGAGAGCCTTCTAGTGGGAGGCAGCGGTCATTCTTTTCCCGGATCTTTTGGGCGTCGCCCTTTTTTTACCTGGTCTGAATTTCTCTGATTAGACATTTTGAATTCTTAATTTGAAATATCTGAAAATTCCTCGGTATATAAATATTGGCTATGTGTAAATTTACATTTTCTGACCAAAACAAAGAAATTTACATTTGATTTTTTTATAATTACTTAAAAATTGGATGATATTTTAAATTTTTGCGTGAAAGCTAGATGGTTCATTGAAAAAATTTCATATGCTATTGTATAGCCTAGGATGCAATCTCAAATGAAGAACGATAATTTAGAAGCTAGGATAGTGGTTGTGGTGAAAGAGGAGAAGGAGAGTATTGTTTACACATAATACATATTTTAGGTTCTATTTTTTGAATTTCTCATACTTAATTTTCTAGAGTGGTCCAAGCTCTTAGCTCAATGGACTCGTGTAAACTTTCCATACCCTATTCACAAATTCTTGGACTTATCTGGGTTTGTATTTAGGCAAGAAGTTTATTTGGCACAATCGATGCACATAAAGTAGTAAGTTCTTCTTAAGGTAAAATAAGGGAGATATATGGAGTAAATTGAATAATATATAGATAGTTTATCGATTACATTAAATAAAGATGACAATCTAGCATATTAAATTAAAGTTCAAAAATTATATTGAATAAATTGAAAATTTATGAATAATATTATAAATTACAATAGTTTAGAAATTATTTATTTTGATAAAAGGGTTCTCATTTCATAAGCCAAAATAGCTAAAAAGAAAATTGGAAAATAAAAATTCTACAACAGCATAATTGGGGGAAGTAGGGCTCATCGAAGGCTTGGACGAGGTTTTTATCAAGCGGTTGATCAGAGGGAGTTTCTCTCGCCTTCCATTTACCGACAGCAATCACTTCCCGAGGTTCTTCTTCTCCTTCTTCTTCAAGCCTCAGCATCCGAAGATGCAGGTAAGCAGCGATCTCTCTCCCTCCGCCGTCACGCCGCCGCATCCGTCTCTTCTTGCTCTCCTCGTGGCGGAGGCCCGAAAACCCTAACCCCCCTTTGTAATCTTCGTGTTTTTCCGCGCAGGCCAGCGACAGGTTCAACATCAATTCCCAGCTCGAGCATCTCCAGGCCAAGTACGTCGGGACCGGGCATGCCGACTTGAATCGATTGTGAGTTCTCTTGCGCGTGTGTTTGAGCTCGGGCAAGTCTTTTCTTTGGCTGCTGCTCACTGCGTTGTCTCTTTTCTTTTCTTTTATTTGGTGGGTTAGCGAGTGGGCAGTGAACATTCAGCGGGATAGCTTTGCTTCCTATATCGGGCATTACCCAGTTCTGGCGTATTTTGCCATAGCCGAGAACGAGTCCATCGGCAGAGAGCGCTACAACTTCATGCAGGTAACCCCCCTTTTCCCTTCCTTCGCTTAGCTCTCGCCGTGTGTGCTATTCTGCTTATATCGGTGCTTGATTGACCTGTTGTGATGCTGTTTCTTGCTTTTTCCCTCCACTGCCCAAGAGAGTCCCGATGAGTGGAAAAATTGTTTAAGTCTTTTGGTATGGAAGAGATGTTATTCTTTAAGGGATGTCGATAGTGGCTGAGGTTTGGTTTCTGGGTTCAATTTTAGTTGAAAGGTTTCATCTTTGTGGTCGCAGGGTCATGGTTGATCAGTCCAATCCAAATCTTTTCTCAACTTGTCTTTGTTCTTTAAGTCTAATCTCGACAATCCGTGTTGATGGTAGCGTAAGTTAAGGCTAGGCATCCTTTGTTGTGTGATTTGGAGACCAATGGTAGCTTGATTGATGCCATGTAGTGTAAGTTTGGTTTTCAGCACAATTTGTTGCCTACATATTTATAGTCAGTTCCAATTTTTAACGGCCGTGATCTGTTGGGACCATATTGTATGTGGGCAGTAGGATTATTATTTGTTTAATACTGAGGAGATATGTGGATCTCGGCTGATTTCTTTGGCTTGTGGGATCATCTTGTTTTACCTAGTTGGTTCGATATTTCTTCGTCTTTCATTGAGTTATAGTTTTTAAGTTTCTTTTGCCACACTAAGTCTGTCACTTTTGAATGATAAAGAATGCGAGGACAAGTGCAATTGGAGTTAGGTTTGAGAAACTTACTTACTGTCCAGTATATATATTTTGCCGATCTGACTCATAAAATAGGTCCCATCAATATCTAAGTGGATATTGCTGTGTCAGTTGTGAAGTGTGAACTATACCCACCAATGGCATGATAATATTGTAATTCAGTTTAACCCTTTTCAGGTGATCCATAAGTTAGCTGCAATTTCAATCTTGTTTTAACAAATGCCTTTCAAGCTCTCTTTTGTTGATGGGGTTTTTAACAAGGAGCTTTGTTTATGCTTTGTGTCTGTTCCTCTTTCTGGGTTGGTGAGGAATGGAAGTAAACTAGCCTCGTATGGTAGTTTCATCATATTATTTTATACATTTGCTTTGCAGCTTTCCATTCAAGTATGCATCTTACTTCATGGATTCAAAAGGACAAATTAGATGTTATACAGTGGAGGTCTATAATCTTCCTGAGCATGTATTGGCATACTTTGTTCTGAAGTCTATATGATACTCGTAATGTTATTCTGGTGATATTTTTACTACTATGATTAACCTCAAAGTCTCAACCATGTTGCTTCAGTTTGTTCCATTGAACTTGGTGCTGAACTCGTTCTCTTCTGGGGTCATTTCTTGTGTAGAAAATGCTCTTGCCATGTGGTCTGCCACCAGAAAGAGAGGATGATTAAGTAGATGACCATGCTTTTGAGTCACTGCTGTTCTGGCGAGGCCAGGGATTCTCATCTTGCTGAATATCTGGATGTCTAAGGAAGGCAAGCATGGAATCCAATCCAGGAAACTCATCAGCCCCACTGTTGTCATATTCATGTTTCAGCTTGTATTAATTTAGGCAAAAGAAAAGTGATTGGATCGCCATGGTTTTTCTTATTGAACTTGTTTTTTTTTGGATGGATGTATTGTCAACATGTGAGGTCGTAAGCTTATCAGTAACTTTAAAATAAAAAACGAATCTTGCACTCGAGAGTTATCTGCTTTCATGCCCAATTTCACGAGATCTATGGGAGAATTGGAATCTGGACTTAGCAAACAGAGATGCCCAATTTCACGAGACCTATGGGAGAATTGGAATCTGGACGTAGCGAACAGAGGCTGTTTTTATATATATATATTAAGTTCTTAGCTCCATCTCGATGTTGATGGTATTGAAAACCCCAATGCGATAGACTGATGTGCAATAGTTGTTTAGAGCAGTGCAAAGAGGAAGGTAGTTTATAGCATATCTGGTACCCAAACTTGGCACGTTGATGAATAGATGAATCATGTACTACTTGAGATCCTTCTCCCTCAGCTTATGTGGGTGAATTCTGATTCCAAGTTGTGGTATCATATGAGCAGATTATTATGGAGCTGAATTGTGGGTACTTTTCGTTTGCTGGAACACCTCATGAAATATCTATTTCCTGAAAGACCCTCATGGGATGCGGGCCTCCTCCCGAAATATCTGCAGGATTCGCTCATTTAGGATTAAAAAGAAGCGGTATCATATCATGTGAAGCTTTATCATCTCCTATTGTTTTTCGTACAGCTAGGTAGCCGGTAGAAAGGGAGAACTATCTTTTCCAGATTCCAGGTTATCCCTTGTCATCCTGGAGGATCCACTACGGTAAAGCTAGAAGGGAGGACCATCTTGCCTTCTGTTTTCGGATCGTCCACGCAGGTCCATACCATGAGAGATGCTCATGATATGATCCCCATACAAAGTTGAGCATTTCCCAGTTTTGGTAGAGGAGCGAACAACAGTGCTTGTTTGTTCTACCTTGAGAGTCAAGAGGCGTTGGCCCTACTAGTTGACAGGCCATTTTCGCGATTCACGTGCTGTCCTGGAGTGTCTCTGGCCCCCTCGTTTTTGGTTTCTGGCACGGTGGTAATTTGTTCCCAATTCACTGAAAATCTAGTAGATAAAATCCATGGTCTTCAGGCTATTGCTTGGGTGCTGGTCAGATTTTTCGCATGATAGAGCATCATTTTGAGACGGGATCAATAATTGGGCCAAGTTTGACACAGTACGAGCACATAGAACACGAAGAAATCTGAGTTCGACACAAGACACAACATAGAATACGAAGAAAAACACTCTTATATTGTGACTAGACCTATCAGAATAAGTTATAGATCAATTTCTTAACTTAAATTTAATATAACTGAATTGTTATACTGGTTAGTTATATTTAAAAAATTGATTATATATGAGCTTTAAACGATAAAATCAAAATAATATTAATATTGAATGAGTTTACAACTTAATTAAGATTCAGCTCATATTTATGACTTTAGATTCTCTTGCTTTCATGTAAGATTGTACTTACTCATTTTGCGCTCTCATCTCAATTTGACCACAAGTTTTTTTAGATTTAATTAAATTGATCCATTTGGGGTGGATCATTTTCGATCCGATCCGATCCATCTGGCTCATTTGTTAGGTTTAGTTGAGATAGCCGCCTAATCCCATTGAGGGTGCCTTCTCTGGTTTTCTCTTTCTCTTGCCGATTCACAATTAGTCGGGTCTTTTCAGATTCTAAGTACCAAGGAATGGAGTTCGGAAACGGCACGGCAATTTGGCAACTCCATGATAGACGTGGACCAAGGTATCCCGCGTGAAAGATGAAATGCCTAACAGGACATCAAGAAGGACGTGATTCCATCTCTCTGGTTGGACGACTGTGAATTGACTTCCCCAAGCTTTGTTTTTATTGAGGGCTACGGGCCACCTGCTCCTTCGACAGTGTAAAATTTCACTTCGCTGGCTGCAACCGAGAGAGACAGAGAAACAGAGGAGAGATGGAGAAGACCAAAGCCAGGGTCACGTCAATCCTCGTGTACCCAGTGAAGTCCTGCCGTGGCATTTCCGTTCCTCAGGCGCCCCTCACTCCCACCGGTTCGTCCTCTTCTCTTCTCCTTTTTCCCGCTCTCCTTTCTCGTCACCCGCATGAACTCGTCTGCCGTCTCGCTCTCTGTGTTGTGTCTGTCCACTTCTGGGTGGAGAAGTTCAATTTCATGGCACTGGTACCTCAGTATCCATCTTCAGCTGTCAACCTCTTAATCTTTCTTGATTGTTTTCATGGATGGTTTGCACGAGACGAGATTTGTCTACATTAGCCGAAGTCAGTCTGCGGGTTTTACTCAACTCAACCATGGATGATCGTTAGGATCTGTCTCACGGTTTTGTTCATGTTGCCAAGAAGGGGAACTCCAGTTTTCCTGCCTTGTCCCTGACTTTTGGTCGATCACGAGGCGTTGCTCTTTGCCAATAAGATTCTTTCCATCAACAGGGTTTAGTTCTAAAGGATCTTTCTTCTCTTTTATCTTCTTTGTGTGGGCATGGGGTTCTTTATGCCAAGTCAAAACAAGAAAAAAATGTCAATATAGGCTGCTGCTTCTCTTGATGATATCGCTTTATCTGATTAAGTGAAATAATCGGAATACGAAACATCAATATAGGAGCAAACCAGCGTGAAGTCTACTCTTTTTTCTTTGATATCGATGGGATGCTGCACATGCAGGATTTCGATGGGACCGGCAATGGTTAATCGTGAACAGCAAAGGCAGGGCATACACTCAAAGAGTTGAACCCAAGCTTGCTCTGGTAACTGTCAAGCTTCCTGATGAGGCCTTTTCCGAGGGTTGGCTACCGACTGCGAATTCCTTTATGGGTAGAAAATTTTTCGTGGATATTATCCGATTTCCGTCGTTTGAACTTGGGATTGGGAGAAATCAATTCATCCCATCAGTTCATATGGTAAAGATTCGTGATTTATTGCGCATCTTTTATGTTCAGTACTGAAGGCTCCTGGCATGAATGAGCTGAAGATATCTTTGAGCAACCCCCGTGAGGTTACTGATGGCGTCTCGGTATGGGAATGGTCGGGGTCTGCATGGGATGAAGGACATGAAGCAGCAAACTGGTTTTCGAACTATCTTGGAAAACCTAGTCGGCTAGTTCGTTTCAATGCAGGTGGGGTGGTTAAGAGTAATATCAGAAAACAGAACTCTGCAACGTATTTTTATCACAACAAGCTTGCTGCAAATTTCCTCCTGGATCTATGCCCTGTACTAACTTGAAAGTGATTTGTGTTCAATTTTGTTGTATATACAGCATCAGAAACTCGGCCTGTGGATCCCCAATATGCTAATGGACATAAAGTCATGTTCTCTGATGGATATCCATTTTTGCTGTTATCTCAGGTCAGTCTCAGCGAATGATGATGACCTCGATCTTGGGTGAATTCTAGACATAGATCTTACTGGCTATCATTTGCAGGGATCATTGGATGCACTCAATAATCTTCTCAAGGAGCCAGTACCAGTTAATCGTTTTAGACCAAAGTAATTTTTGGAGAGTTCTTTGTTACTACTTGTATCTTGTTGAATGTAGGAGACAAGCATCTTGTTGACTTTTATGTTGTATGCAACAGCATTTTGGTTGATGGCTGTGAGCCATTCTCGGAGGACCTGTGGACTGAGATCGAGATTAACAAGTTGGCTTTCCAGGGTGTCAAGCTGTGCTCCCGCTGTAAGGTACAGGGCTATCCTACTCCCTTGCCTGGTCTCTTTATTCATCAGTTATTGCTAATGGCTGAGGTAGATCTTGGTAGATCTCTTCATGACCTATCATCTTTGCTGAAGTGTGATGAAAATGATGTTCTAGATTCTTGATACAACACCAAGAGAGAGGCTTTACTAGCTATTAGCTAACCCTGCTAGCAGGATCACCTTTTGATATCTGCTCCTCACAAGAAACCATTACTCCAAAAGACAACAAACTCCGCAAGCGCAGATATATTTCCAACCAATGTACAAGAAACTACATATTGTATTTAGCTTACTATAAAGGGTGAAAATGTAAGTGATAAAGCCAAACAAGAGACGCTCTTGGACTCGGCAAGTCTTTATCTTTTAAACCATCACAAGCTAGTCATCTATCTTTCGTGGTAGTGTCAGGTTTTTCTTCTTTTTCCCAAAATACTGTGCTAAATTGTATGGCCAAATGTTTTTATTCCGGTGCCTAGCTCCCAAATTGTCCTCTCACTTTACCTGCTATCAATTACTTAGATGTCATGTTCTGCAGCAATTTATGCACCTAAAGCTGGTTGAAAATAAGAGGGTATTGTCTTGTATTTGCTAGATGCATACAATGACCTAATGAGTGCATCACTTGCCGTTTCATGTCTTGAATTTTCTACGAATTTGCATTCAGGTACCGACAATTGATCAAGAGACTGCTGTAGCTAAGCCAGAGATTAATGAAACTCTAAGTAAGTTCCGCTCGGATAAAGTGTTGCGCCCAACTGGAAAGGTGCAGGGAAAGGTAGCGGCCTATGAACTTCCAAATTATTTATTGACGGCTTTTGCAGAAGGCACAGGTAACCTTATATCACCCGTCTTTGCAGGTCTTCATGGGGCAGAACATGGTTCTAAAGGACTTCCTTAAGGACGGGAAGGGCAAGGTCATCAAAGTCGGAGATCCTGTCAATGTCGTTAAGATGGTGTCGTCTGCTGCTGAAGCACCTGCTTAAAGTTCAAGGCTTTGTAATGACGTCACGTGCATTACTAATTGCACAATGCATTGCGTATGAGTACGGACTTGGGTATTTAGATTGACTGGTGGAATCTTACTGCTGCACATGAATGAACCGTTCCACCTGTAAACTAAATAAAAGATTTGATCACGGTTCATACCTCTGGCTATTATATGATGACTTTCTGCCTCCTTTATATCTTTTCATTTTCTTGCTTTAAATTTTCGGCAAGTAGCTAAGTGTAGCAACGATGCAGCATCATGCATCTGATTAGACTCAAACGAGTCATGTCATCTATTCCGGTGAATGTCTGTGGCCAATTTCAATTTGCTTCTGCACAAGCTGTTCAGCCAGCGTTGGCTTTTTGGTTTTTTTGGCGAGCAAAAGCATATGGCTGCGCCTGAATTGTTGCTGTAATGTTGAGCATACCGGAGTCGGATGCCTTTCCAGCCACAGCACAGGCTGCACCTATGGGGACATTGATCTTGTATGTTATATCACATCGAGAGCTCTGCAGAAGTTCGGTAGCGACCTCCATCATGCTCAACCAGGCCATCCTATGCACCATCCCAATTGCTGTTCCGGCATGTCCTATAGCCGTGCACTCTTCCCATCAAACACTCAATACGAATATGTTAGAAGATCCCAAACCAATCAAGGAAAACAACTTGCTGCAATCGTTCTTTGGTAAAAGTTAAATTTGTGAAAATGGGTCATAAACCTATTTCTTAACATATATTTGATAAGCCATGCCGTTATATGAGTTAGAATAGTAAATGAGTTTATACCTTACTTAAACCTAATTCAATTTTATAACTATTTTTCATCTTCATTCGATCTCATAGTTGCTCATTTTGCATTCTCACTTCAATTTTCGTACGACTTTTCCTAGATAGAATTACATATAGAAGTATCTTAGCAGTATGGGTCAAGAGTGGGTATGAGATGAGTATGAGTCGGGTTGGATATAAGTCAAACCATCTTCAATCCGGCCCAAACACGACCCGATCCATTCGTGGATATAGGAAAAGGGTACAAACGTGAGTCCACTTTGAGGCTTGAGGCCAACGTTCAAAATCCTCAAAAAGAATAGTGGGAGAAAGGGCCCAAATCCATTAAGCCCAAGCCCAGCCGCGAAAACGAATTTTGAAGCAGCGACGTCAACACAGAGAAAAACACCTCCTCCGGCAGTGCGATCTTCTTCGGCATCTCCCCCTCCGTCGCAACCTCCGCTTCCCCGGCGAGAAAAACTCGAATCTGCTTCTGCTTTATCGCTTCCCATTCTCCACGGCTCCCGCCGTCGTCGGACCTCCGCTCTCCTCCCCGCCCCCGCGCTCCGACGAGCGCCGGCGCCGAGCAGCGAGCCACTCAGCAGGAACCGTCCTCCTCGTCTCACCCGATCGCGCCGCCCTGCCTCCCCGGAAATGGTGGTAATTCCTCCTTAGATCCGTCGCCGAGCGGCTCGCGGATCCAGAATTCGCGCCAGCATCTGAATTTTCGATCTCAATCTCTTGTTGTGGTGTTTTTCAGGATTCGGCGGGGACTACGCTCATGGATCTCATAACAGCGGATCCATCGACCGCGTCGTCGACGACGTCGTCGTCGTCGTCCGCGGCGTTGGCTCCGGGGCCTCAGCCGACGGCGCTCGGAAAGCCGGTGGTTCCCACCTCCGAGAGGAAGTCCAAGAAGGCCACTTTCGTGCAGATCCAGAACGACACCATTTCCGCCGCTAAAGCTGCTCTCGGCCCCGTCCGCACCAACATCATGCCTCAGAGGCAAAAGAAGAAGGTTAGTCATTCCATCCTGCTCCTCCACATTTGCAATTGGTTCGGCTCTGATGGATTTGCTTCTCGACTATTTTGATCAGGACATGCCTCCTTTTCTTTTTGATTGACTTCAAGTTGAGCTTACCTTTAGTGGACTTTAGATTGCCCCTTTTTTCACGTCCTATTCCTGTTTTGAGTGCATCAGTTGAGTGCCTGTTGATGATAGGGGAGTGAACGGTTCGTCAGCTGTCTTTACAGTCTGATTTTGGTTAATATCGTCAGCTGATATGTGCTATCAAAGAAGTTTCCCTTTCCCGTTGGAGCTTTGACTAGGTCTGAGATCACTCTTCTGCGAAGGTATATGAGTTCTTCTGGTGAAAGTTCAATTGCCCTTGGATCAAATTTAGAGGGGAGAACTGGTTGATTTGATTCCATGCAAATTTAGAGGAAAGGGATATTCATCGGTTATCAACATGGAGAAGTTTTATTGGTTTAAGGATCCTACAAGTGTAATGCACTTGTCCGCATATGACTCATGATGCTGCTGATTTCCAAATTTAGAGCAATGAAAGGCTACAGTTACCAATAAAGAGTGAATGTTCAATAGAGGAGGCTGTTGATTTGAAAAATGTAAAATGTGGCATGGAAATTGAAATTCATCCGTTATCAAATTGGCGAAGGCTTATTCTTCTGGGGATCCTACGAGTGTGATGCACTTGTTTGCATGTTGCTTCTGGGTGCTGTTGATTTCCAAATTCGGAGAGATGGAAGGCTTCATTTAGTAATTAAAGAGTGAATGTTCAATAGAGGAGGTGATTTGGAAATTGTTTGGATCGAACGAACCAAATGATCCATATTAGTGTTTGACGTATTGAAAGACAAGGCTGTGCATGTTTGGACAAGAATATTCAGTGAATGTAGTAGTTTGGTAGACATATCACAGAGGCTCTTTCTTTATATATTCATATTTATTGCTTATGATGCAATTGGTGGCGAAGTTATGGTAGAAAGTATAGAGCATTGGGAAACTCATCGTGCAGCACCAGATGTTGTTGTGTTATCAATGCATAGACTCACAAAGCTGATTAGAGTTTACACTTTTGAATAGTCATGTATGGAGTATGTGAGAGAAGAAGCCTTCCATGTCATATTTTATCTTAGTATAGTGTTAGATGTGCCCTTTTCTTTTCTTAGGAAGGTTTCAGATTGATAAGACCCTAAACCGTTTTAATATTGCTAAGCAATTACTTGATGATCAGTGTGGACATGTTTTGTGGCTGCTTAAGTCTTTAGAAGAGCAAGAATACAAGTCAAGAGTTCAAATTGGCTCAACCTTTTAATGTTGTTTTGTGGCTGCTTAAGTCTTTCCAGTTATGTATTATTTTGAACATGCTGTATTTTGTCCACAAGATCTGCTACATATATGTATTATGTCCTATCAAAGAGAATGAAGTCAGTGTAGATAATTGGTAGGACAGAGTTGAGCCTTGATTTGAGGGAAAAATATTTCTTGGTAGTGTCTCACGCTAGCTGGAAACTTGAGATGAGAGACTGGCTGGTTATGTTTGCTTCTGTATAAAATTATTTGCTAGCATAGTGGCTTTCGCTCATGTAAAATCCCATGGTACATAGAGTTAATTTCGACAATCTATAGAAAAGAGGGTTATATTGGCAATAAATATCTTTGGCTGGGCACTTGTTAAGTTCATCATTTTATGTCTCTGAACAGTGGGGTGCTCTTTGGTTCCTTTCCTCCTTCGACAATTGCCCAAATATGCAGTAAAAGTATAGTGGCTCTGTTTGGTTTCATCTTGAGCAGAGTTTTCCCCCTTCTTCTCTCATAAGGAAAATTGAAGTTGCAAATTGTTGTCTTTACAGTGAAAATGGGTTTTCATTCCTCTAAAAATCAGAAATTCCTTTACTATCTTGTCTTTCACTGCAGAATGGCCTATCGTTTCTTGCCACAACATCATGTTATTTGCCTTTTTAATGCTATAAGTCTATAATGATTTCTCTTTGCATCTCCTGGCCAAAACTTGCAACCCACAATATTGATTATAGTGTTCCTTGGTTTTTGTCATTTATTAGTTTGATGGCTGTTGATATAGCAACTAACATGCATCTTTGCTGGCCTAAGCATACATGAGTTAGGTGAAAGCTTGTTTACGTGGAGATACGTGCTTTGATGTTAGGAATTGATTTTATTTTCTTTGCTCTAAATATTTACAGCCCGTCTCTTATTCTCAACTTGCTAGGAGTATTCATGAACTAGCTGCATCATCTGATCAGGTAAGGCCTTCCCTAAGTCTGAATTTTGATTTTCCATCTTGTCGCTCTGTTTGAATTTTCCTGAGTTGGGTCGTTTATCTTGTGTTGACAGAAAAGTTCTCAAAAGCAGCTAGTGAATCATGTGTTTCCCAAACTGGCTGTGTACAATTCAGTTGATCCGTCTTTGGCTCCATCTCTTCTCATGGTATGTTTCTACTTGAACTTATCATTTTTTTTATTCTTATTGTTTTTCTTTTTTTGATGAGAGGGGGGGAGGGGGGTGGCATGCTCTGCTTCTTCATTTTACTTTAAAAATTTTTTTTAGTTGATCTTTGTCGTTGTCTGTTTGGTTTGCTATGATATATTTGCCTAATTATTTTATCACAACAATTTTATATTTTTTGCTTTGCAAAGGTTAAGTTTTTTTCAGACGAAATGTTATTCACTTGTCTGGAGCGGTATACTTAGCTCGCGTTAAGTCTACAGATGGGTTGTTAAGATAGTATAGGTTTGGAAGCACCTTTTGTTGGTTAAGTTTTGCATAGAAATGTTACTTGTGCATCATCATTACATGAGTTTCTCATGCCAATTAATGTCTCTATTCCTACTGGCAGCTCAGTCAGCAGTGTGACGATAGGAGTGTTCTCCGTTATGTGTACTATTACTTGGCTAGGATTTTATCTGACACTGGTACTCAAGGTTCAAATCCTGGAGGTGGGATTCCAACTCCTAATTGGGATGCCCTTGCTGACATGGATGCTATTGGAGGAGTGACTCGAGCTGACGTCGTACCACGCGTAGTAAAACAGCTCACCACAGAGGCCACTATTGTAGATGTGGAATGTAAATTTACCTTCATCTATACTTCTGCATGGTTTTGTTATCCTTCTATGTACTTTTGGGCTCTATCTAGAGTAATCTGTTTCAGTCATCCTGCCATCTCTACTTGCGTAACGTACTTCCTCACTTCTAGTATGGCATTCTTTTTTCTCAAGATGATCGGAACTGTGTAGACAATTGATTTGGGATACTGGGTCAGCCCCTTTTACAATCAAACTGGACTGAGAATGACACATCTGGGATCAGCGAACAGGGGCCGCACATGCAGAATCAATTGGGGTGAAACCTGGTCCGGGTACCATGTTAGAAAGTTCAACCTAAAAGGTTAAATTAAAAGGTGGAGAGAGACTGTACGAATATAAGGCCCATTGAAACCCTAAGCAATGTGGGATTCACTAAGATTGCTCATTCAAAAGGGGGAGCTTATTTTTCTTCTAGTTTACTAACGCATTGATGGTCCCTCACAATTTGCTTATAGCATTTGAACATGGACTTCGTGTATGTTGTGAACTAACTCTATTATGAATGGTCTTTGTGTAGCTTGTTTAAATATATATGTAAAGTTCTTATCTAATGCAGATTGCTTTCTGATCCATTGACAATTATGTCAGAGGGAAGCTAATTATAATGCATGGGAAAATGATTGTTTGGGAATCTGGGATATATATTTTCGGTTACATGAGGAATGGCTTTCCTAAAATCATATGCTGTGTTGCTCGCTTGACTTGTCAGAGTGTTTACATGATTTGAATTCTGAGTTTGGGATAATGTTTGACTTTTTGCCATATCTTTTGAAGTCCATGCACGGAGGCTGCAAGCTTTGAAGGCCCTTACATATGCTCCTTCAAGCAGTACAGAGATTTTGTCCAACCTGTACGAAATTGTGTTTGATATTCTTGATAAGGTCAGTCAGATGTCAATACACAATTTTGCATTCAAAAAATTATGCTTTCGTCATAAAGTTTTGTGTAATTTTTTTATGTAGATTGTGTTTCCATGGTAAAGTTTGTGTACCTCCAATAACTCTTTAATTGCTTGACATGGTTCACTTTGGGCTAAATTACTGCCCCTTCAAAAACATCTGCCTGGTTCTTAGTTTTTGAATCCTTTCGTGTGTTTCTATCTTCTCAAGTTGATTGAACATATTTAGATGGTCATTATGGTTATCAAGTCTAAGCATTTTTTATTTTTTTGTATGCCCTTGTAAGTTGTGGCATTCTGTTTTAAAGAGGTTGTACTTGTGACATCTTACCCTTTTCCCTGATGAGTTACACCATCATTATACATCAGAAAAATCATTAAGAGAATAAAAAAGTTATTGAAATCAGTATTTAACCTCTAGTGTAATAATACATTTTATTTGTGGGAGGATAATGTGTGACGGGGTTGATAGTATGCTCTCTTGCAGACTAAAACAATTTGAAGTCTATGAACTTGAGGGATGTTTTGCCTGTTTGACACATTTGAGTAAGTAGACTTAAATTAGCTTGTTACTGAAGTTCGCTAGATTTAGGTAGTGTAAATATAGGTAGATTGCTACTAAGATTTGATATCTCTCATTAGTTAGAAAAAGAAAGCCTAGATCTAGGTGCCACTCGTTAGCACTAGATGACACATTCCTCTTGGTTTGGATTGCTAGGTGACATCATTGGCCTGGGGAATAGGGAGAAGAATACGTTCTGAAGCTTATAAAGATAAGGGAGAGGAGGAATTCTAGTTACCATTGATATGTAAGGCTACGACATCTGTATGAACAGATTAGCTGGAAAAATGCCTAGAATAGTTAATTTGTGATGATAATGTTTGAGCTTCCTTCTTTCATACTTTAGGGAGGAACTCACAATGTTTCTCAGAGCTTGGATGGACTTGGAGTTTGTAGCTCTTAAATAAGTACTCTTTTCCCATTTAACCCAAAGAAAAAAAGAGTACTTTTTTCTTTCCTTAGTATTAGATTGCGATGTGGACCATAAGCAGCAGCAGCTTTGTATTTTCATGAACAGTATCTATTTTAGTTAGATGTGGTTTAAAGGTTGAACCTTGGAGTTTTCAACTCTTATAATTCAACTTTGTTGCATCCATTTTGAATTGGTACTTTCTAGACGTGTTGGAATGGTTTTGGACTGCTTTCTGCTTTGGTCCCTAGCTGACTCAAGTGATCAGGTTATAATTTTTTTCCACATTTATATGATTTCAGGTTGGAGATGCTAACCAAAAACGTAAGAAAGGTGTATTTGGGACAAAAGGCGGTGATAAGGAGGTAAAATATAAGCTTGAGTAGATCATTCATGACTTTCTTTGTTACTTTTGTGTGCCTTGTCTTGTAGATGGTGATCATCTTTCATTAACCATTTTCTTATTCCCTTCTTTTCCCATTCCAATTTTAATGTTCCTGTAGATGCCCATTGAACCTTGGTTTTTTACTTTTGGCAAGTTATGTTGCTGATCTCTTGATTTTCTAATATATGGACTATCAGTCTATCATCCGGAGTAATCTGCAATATGCTGCTATGAGTGCTTTGAGAAGACTCCCCCTTGATCCTGGGAATCCAGCATTTCTTCATCGCTCGGTTCAGGGGTAAGATTTTATTTATCTGGTTATTCAGATATTTTTGTGACGAATACTCTGCTGTAGAATGTATACTTGACAATTTTTATTATCAGGCATTTTTCAATCTGTACTGTTATGTGGCAGAATCCATTGGAATGACAGTGAAGATTTGTACTATTCAGTTTAAACGTATTTCTTGATGTTTTTGGGACAATTAATTAGAGACTCAGAACGTATTTTTTCGGTGTTATGAGTTTTGGTTTTTCTAGAGTGACAGCTAAATTATAGTTATATCCGTCAGAAATCTATTTGGAATAAAGATTAAGTCTTTCAAAACCAAAAAAAGAAAAAGAAAAAAAGAGGGAATTCTTTTGTGTTGGATTGTGTCAAAAAATTCACGTGGGTTGTTCATGTCGTTTCATGTTAGTACCGATAAATTTTCACATCATTACAATTTTTTTTTTTAATTAATAATGGGCGCAAAACAAGTCAACTCTGTCAGTTTCAAATTGTCCTGTTGTTTTCCTGATTTCTGAGTGAATTTGCAAGTTCAAATCATGCTTTCATGTCATGTGAAGAATGGCCATCTTTATGGGCAGGGTGCTCTTAAGGCTGATGCTGCAAATTAAAGCAAATTTTGGATTTATTCTTGTGCAATTGTAGTAAATTAGTGAAAGGGTCTTCAACATCAACTAGTGTACTGTATTAATTGTGCTTAGCTTATTCTAGTCACTGCTGTATCTTTACTGTGTATACGTACTCTCATTTCTGTTCATGGTTTTCTTTATTTTCTTTTTGGTTGTTGTACACGTGATCTTGATACTAAGATAGGTTTATTACTGCTTTTATTCTGTTAAGGAAGTGTACCTGCACTAGCTTGGTTTTCCTCCATTAGTTTGCTATTGGAATGTGTTCAGTCAATCAGGATAGTAATGTTTCTTGGGATTCAATATTCAGAAAAGTGAAGATGCGCAGTTTACTAGATTGAATGCTACTTTACATTGTACATAAACCTATTCCTCATCTTCTGTTGCAGAGTTTCCTTTGCTGATCCTGTTGCCGTGAGGCATTCTTTGGAAATCATCTGTGAGCTGGCTGCAAAAGATCCTTATGGAGTTGCAATGGCATTAGGTGAGTTGAGAATACTCATACAGTTCCTTAGTATTGTTTAAACTCATATGTGTCCTTGCTGAGTGGAAGTTATATTGATGTCAGTGGTAATTCTTCTGTCTAATGCTTCTTACACAATCTTTCTGCAGGAAAGCTTGTAGCACCTGGAGGTATGATCCTTCTGTCCCTCTCTCTCTCTCTCTCTCTCTCTCTCTCTCTCTCTGTGTACCTGTAGCTTGTTCTGACTCTGCTTTGGAGTTATTCCTCCTACCTTGAAAGTCATGTTCCCCCCTCGAGAAGTTGAATTATTCACCTGTTATTCAACATATGTCTGAGGTTTTATCTTCTTCTTTCCAATGTATTTAGCTTCTTACTGTAAAAAAGAAAAAAGAAAAAAAGATCAATGTCTACGTTTGCTATGATGCAAGAGAAATTCTTTTCATTCCAGAAGATTTTTCCAATCAACCAAGTATGTTGGTGCTTAATCCTCTTCACCCATGCTGCTTTTCTTACCTTATTAGGAAGAGAGGGAGTTTTCATGGGTTTCTTTTTGTTTTGCACAAATTATTTTGAACAAGTTTTTGGGTTCTAGAGGCAGATATATCTGCACTGATCCACGAGCTGTTGTTACAATCTCGTCTTTGCTATTATTACATGACATGCTGATCTACTGAAGATTCTTTCTCATTAAGGGGACAGCATTTTCACTTTTATGCTGCTAAGATGTTTGCTTTTATGTGGATCAGGGGCCTTGCAGGATGTCTTGCATTTGCATGATGTTCTTGCAAGAGTTTCACTAGCCAGATTATGTCACAGCATTTCCAGGGCTCGAGCACTGGATGGTTAGTTTTTGGTGATATATCATATTATGGTTTACATATGTCCATGAGAAGGAAGATTGACTTGGTCATTGAAATTTTTTCACTGCAGAACGGCCTGATATTAAATCTCAGTTCAACTCTGTACTCTATCAGCTTCTGCTAGACCCAAGTGAAAGAGTATGCTTTGAGGCAATCTTATGTATTTTAGGAAAATATGATAACTCAGAGAGGTTTGTTTATATCCTAAAAAACACTTGTTTCTTCATATCCCCCCACATTACACCTTGCAAAAGTTATACCTGTTTCTTCCTATGCTTATTCTTATTTTTTTGACCAGGATATTTTTGCTATTCCTGTTTGTGCAGGCCTGAGGAAAGAGCTGCTGGTTGGTATCGTTTGACTAGGGAGATCCTCAAGTTACCGGAAGCACCGTCTGTGTCATCAAAGGATGCTAGTGCTGAATCAAAAGATGCTCTTCCACCAAAGCCAAGTAAAGACAAATCTCAAAAGACAAAGCGCCCACAACCCCTCATTAAATTAGTAATGAGAAGGTGAGAGACCTTGTTTTCCTTTATTTTCTGACTTGGTGGATCTTCACTATAGCTAGTTCATGTTTTGTTTATCTGATGTCTGTCAAATTGATTGTGGTCTTTATTAAGTCTCTGATACAAAAATTTGACTCATCCAGCTCTTTTTTGTCCTTGTGTTTCTATCAGGTTGGAGAGTTCTTTTCGTAGCTTCTCTAGGCCAGTACTTCATGCTGCTGCCAGAGTGGTGCAGGAAATGGGGAAGAGTAGAGCTGCTGCATTTGCTTTAGGCTTACAGGATATTGATGAAAGTGTTCAGGTCAACACATTTGCTGAAAGTGTAGAATCAGTTGATCCAGATAATGAAAATCCATTTTCAGGAGGTTAAGTATATATCAGTTCTTTTTCGTTCCCCATCATTATTTTGTACATGACCCTTAGGGTTCTTTGTTCATCTAAATGCTAAATAACACGTGTAGTTTTCAGTGGCTTAGTTCCTTCACATGCTATTGCTAATTTGGCAATAATGGCTTCTCTCTTACTTCTGAATTATGTTTCAGATGATTTGGATTGATTATTTCACCGAACATTATTGTCATTATTTGATGTAGGTAATCGGAGAACCTCTTCCATTTCTAGTGGGCCAGGTAGCAAGGATACAATCGCTAGTCTCTTGGCTTCGTTGATGGAAGTGGTGAGGACAACTGTGGCGTGCGAGTGTGTTTACATTCGAGCAATGGTGATCAAAGCATTGATCTGGATGCAAAGTCCATATGAATCTTTTGAAGAACTAGGATCTATTATTGCATCAGAACTTTCGGATCCATCTTGGCCTGCACCACTCCTGAATGACATCTTGCTCACTTTGCATGCTCGTTTTAAGGTATGTGACTCACCTAATAATGGCTTATAAGAGCATGGCTGTGACCAGTGGGTGTAAGTGTTGATGTACCGCTCCATTTATACCCATGATTTTAGCTAATTCAGATTTCTTATGGCCCTTTGAAGCATTTTCATTGGTCCTTGTTTCAAACAGACTTTTGTTTCCTTGTAGTAGGTAGGCTGATTCCCCCCCAAACAAAAAAAACAAAAAAAACAAAAAAAGTGGGGAAGCGGAGTGATAAAATTTCATGAGAAAGTTACCAATGGGGTATTACCCCCATACAAAACTGTACTAATTCTACTGTACTGTTTAATGTGAAAAGTAATTCTTCAGTAACCCACAACATCAAAACAAATGAGGTCCATTGAAGGTGGTGTCTTCTACTTCCCATTGTTTAATCTTTTGTTCCATCATTGTGGGGAGCAACTGACGATTCACTGATTAAGGGGGACAAGTGTTTTTTCCCTCTTCTGGGGAAAAATATCTATTGGTAAATAAAAGGCTAATTGCTGAAGATCTATTATACTCTGCATGAAATTTGTTTGAACCAGTTGTCAATTGAAGTCAATATGCCTGCTTCCTTTATATCTCCTATGTCCCCAAGCTTCCAATTTTTTCAGTGTCTTTTTTTCCCTGTTGTAACTTGTCCTTTCTTTGATAATGTTGGTCATCTATGTATGGGCTTTTGTTGTTCAGGCTACTCCAGATATGGCTGTCACTCTTCTTGAAATTGCAAGGATATTCGCAACGAAAGTTCCTGGGAAGATCGATGCTGATGTCTTACAATTACTGTGGAAAGTATGTTGTCTGACCAATAAATTTATTGTTGTTTTCTGATAATATTATGTTCATAACCCTATTTCGTCCCCCCACATGGCTAAAATAACTCTTAACAGCTAAAATTTGGGTAAGCATTTACATGGGCAAATGCTTGCTTTTTTCGTTTTAGGTTACCAATCTATATGCCACCTGTTACCATTTTTATCTGTGCAGTCAACTATGGCAAAGATTGTAACTATTTGTCTGCTTTCTTTTTGCTGCTGGAGCTTAACTTTTGCTCGTTATCTCTCTCTCTCTCTCTCTCTCTCTCTCTCTCTCTCTGTTTTGTTACCTGTCGGTTGTCTTTCTTGTCTCACTCCTTGAGTCCTTTAAATTTCTTGTTTTCACATCTTAATCTACATTGTGAAGTAGACTAAATTACAGGTATTCAGGTGCTGACAATCCATTTTCACCTGCTTGTCTGTTGCTATTCATGATATCGTTTGCATTAACTCATATTAATGCATTTTTCCCCCTCGCAACAGACATGTCTTGTTGGAGCTGGTCCTGATGGGAAGCACACTGCTTTGGAAGCAGTTACTGTTGTTCTTGATTTACCACCACCTCAACCAGGGTCTATGTTGGGTCTTACCTCAGTTGATACTGTGTCTGCATCCGATCCAAAGTCAGCTCTTGCACTACAGAGGCTTGTCCAAGCAGCAGTAAGATTTTGTTTTCCTGTTTAAATAATTCCGGAAACTTTGGTTCAGTTTTTTGCTTGATCTGCATTTTGACATTAATGTATTTCTCCTTATAATTGAACATGTATCTGGGCAGGTTTGGTTTCTTGGAGAAAATGCAAACTATGCTGCTTCTGAATATGCCTGGGAATCTGCAACTCCTCCTGGTACTGCCTTGATGATGTTGGATGCAGATAAAATGGTTGCAGCCGCTAGTTCTCGTAATCCTACTTTAGCTGGTGCCTTAACTCGACTGCAGAGGTGTGCCTTTAGTGGCAGCTGGGAGGTATAAGTTAATATGTACCAAACTCTCAAAACTTAATTTCAATTTCCAACTTTAAAGAAAGTTAATGTCATTGAAGAAGTATTTATAATTTTTCTTCTGCATCAGAACATGTGAAATGTTGTCTGTAAACAGGAAATGTAAGATGTTCACCTTGACTGCACTCAGTAGAAGACCTATTTATCCTATCTAAGTCCATGCAAAAGTGCGCAATAACAGATTGTGCACTCTCTCTTCTGCAACTATACTAAATCACTAAAGACTAAAGGCACTCTTCTTTACACTGTTAGGAATTTTGTTACAATTAAGCACTGAAATCCATGTTTTCCAAGTTTCGAAGAGATACTATCCATATGATAGAGCAGATATGGTTTCAGAATAATGCTGTTCTTATCCAGAGACAATGGGGGGTTTCCAGATTTTGTTTTCCTTGAACTTTGAAATGTTTTGGCCGGGATGCTGTGCAAGTTTTGAGGTACTGTATCATTAGGTACATTTTTTAATAGCAACAGATCCTTTAGGCATTGACTCTCTAAGATATTCATTGTCATCCTGCTGATAGACATAGAAAGCACTCTATTGTCATGCCTCAGGTTATTCTTCCTTCTCGTATTTTATTCTGAAGGGGTTTAATGTGAAACCAGGTTCTGTCTATGTTACATGTGTGTGAAAAGGAGACAATTTTCAAGAATTTTTCTTATTAGGTGTTAGATGGAAATTTTTACGATGAGAATTTTACAGCACGGATTTTCCAGAAAATTCTGAAAATTTGATAATTCGTTTGCCCAACTCTACAGGCAAGAAGGAATATCAGGTTGTCTCTTTGCCACTAGCTATTGAGTATCAAGTCTTTGTGTGTGCAGTTATTTGGCAAACGACTAATGTATTCCCATGAATTCGCTGTAAAATTCGTTTGCTTTTGCTCTCAGATTTATTTCTTCTTTCCTGCATAAAGCTAAGTTTCCTATTAAAACTCTAGGTTCGCATTATTGCTGCTCAAGCTCTCACTACCATGGCAATCAGGTCCGGCGAGCCATTTAGACTACAGATATATGAATTCTTGCATGCTTTAGCTCAGGGTGGTATGCAGTCTCAAATTTCAGAGATGCATGTCAGTAATGGTGAAGATCAAGGTGCCAGTGGTACTGGTCTCGGGGTTTTAATAAGTCCAATGTTGAAGGTTCTCGATGAAATGTATATGGCACAAGATGAGCTGATTAAGTAAGTTTTGTCTGTTTCTTTTTTTGTGTCAACATTTGTCGTTTCAGAAATCCTGAGAATGTTCCGATTTGGATATTCAGGGACATACGTCACCATGATAATGCGAAGAAGGAATGGACGGATGAAGAATTGAAGAAGCTATATGAAACACATGAGAGGTTGTTAGATCAGGTTTCACTGTTCTGTTATGTTCCAAGAGCAAAGTATCTACCTTTGGGCCCGATAAGGTACAATTGCATTAAACAGTCATTTTTTGTGCAGATTTTATTGCTAAATAGTGTGGAACAATGTAGGTAGATTACCCATGGAAAAAAGGAAGGGCAGGAAACATTGTGTTCAATCATTTCATCAAACAATGATTGCAGCGGCCTTGTTGTTTTTGAAGTAATCCTGGGAGTTCATGACCATATAAATCCATTCATGTGACTGAAAGTTTGACAGCTCTAGGTTTTCGAATCTCATAGTCCAATGTACTTAAAAAAAATAAAACAAAGTATGGTGCATGGTCTAAGAGAAATCATCTGATGAAGGTTAATATTACAAGGTGTTTTTCATGAAAATGCAGATGTAACTTCCACAAAACTTAGTTATGCAGTGACAGTTCCCTTTGATTAAATTACTTGTTTGAATTGCATGGGTCAGTACACCTCATTGTTTTAGCCTTGGTTTTCATGCCATAGGATTTGTAAATTATTATGCTGTTCTTGGAGTGGGATCATTGGTGAAAATTGTAATAGACATATGTCAATATAATATTTTGTAACTTTATCAAGTTTCGGCACTTCACAATCCATTTCTGAGCTTCTTTTCTGATTTGGAATTGATATTCAACACAAGCTTAATCTTGGGAACTTATTTGTTAACTTTGTACTTACCATGACATCAGCCAGAGCTGAGAGCTAATCGGACTGGTGAAGTTTCTCCTCCAAAGGATTAGCTTCCCCAATATCAATTTAAACAGTGATCTCTTGTTACTTCAATTACTCAAATTAGTGGCAAAATTTCCAAGTTTCAAAACCTAAATTTAATTTATGATTCTAAAGTTCCAGTTCTCTTATTCTTTTTGTCCAAAATTTACTGTAGTTTTTGGAATCATTCAAGAAAAGAAGAATCCTTTAGCTTAATCATAGTCTTCACTGAGACTGAATATTTGAGAACACTTTTAATAAGTAGTGAGGTTGAACTAGGTTAAGAAAGTGGGTTGATTTTTCAGTTACTAAGAAAAGCTTCGTATAATTAGTTGCTGCTGATGGGAGATTTATGAGTAATGTTTAATTATATTCTGATTTTTGTCAATCAAATTATTGAAGTTTACACTGCTGTTACAACTCATTCTTCCTTGCACTTTTCTGCCCTGAATCTTGTGACAGTGCAAAACTTATTGACGTGTACCGCACAAAGCATAATATCAGTGCATCGACCGGTTTAAGTGATCCAGCTGTTGCCACTGGAATATCGGATCTAATGTATGATTCCAAACCAGCTCCTGCTGAGCCAGGGACACTTGACGATGACCTAGTAAATGCTTGGGCCACAAACCTTGGCGATGACGGCTTGTGGGGTAAAAATGCACCGGCTATGAGCAGGGTATGTTGTTTGATTTGTCTAGGACAGTGTATCTGTTTCTGTTCGTAATTTTTTTTTTTTTCCCCAAAAGAGAACAATCTGTATTTCTTTTGAAATCTTTCCTCTACTTCTAATGAGGAAGCCTTGCTTCTATTTCAGCTTAAACTGAAAGCTAAAACTTGTGATCATTTACCTGCTGATCTCTCTTAGACTATCTGCATGTGTGCCTGGAGTGACTTTTGTGGTTATTGATTTTTTGAAGGGGATTACTTTCCTTTGGATCCTTTAGAACTTCTCATTTCCCGTTGTCATTTTTCTTGTCCCCTCTTTTGCCTTTAAAGTCACTTATTCAGGTCAATCATGGATGTGATTAGGAGGTTTACTTTTACTGAGCATGAGGTCTGGTTTGAGTCTCATCATTCTCCTTTCCAGTTCCATGTAACCAAAATATCTATCTGCATAGATGTTCTGGAGTTTTAATTGTGATTTTAAGAAAATATGGTGGATTACCCTTTTCATGTAGAAGGAGATTGTCCGCATGTAGACACTTTAATTTTCAGATAATTCTGCATTTCCCTTCTTTTTCTTTTTTTGGTCTCATTTCTTATAAAATTCAATAGCCTTGTTGACCTTGTAATGCACCATTGATTCATGGTGCAGGATATCTTGGAGATTTCTAAATCATGTCTCTCCTTGTGCTTTTTGTGTTCTTCAATAATCGTTCCCTCACTAGGTTGTGTAATAACTAGGCATTATATGGTCTGTTCAGACATCAACTTAAATGTCATGCAGAATCTTATATGGTCAAGACATTGTGATCTGAGATCCCTGTATATAGTGAATCAATTTTCTTTTTTCAGGTAAATGAATTCCTTGCTGGCGCTGGAACTGATGCTCCTGATGTTGAGGAGGAAAACATCTTTTCTCGGCCTTCAGTGAGTTATGATGATATGTGGGCAAAGACGCTCTTGGAAACTACAGAAGTTGCAGTGAGCTATCCTAAACTATTCAATGATTGCAATAGCAGTAGTGTATGAGAGAGGCTGCATGCATACCTTAAGCTAATTTGCCATATCTGTCATGAATTATATGCAGGAAGATGATGCGAGGTCATCTGGTACATCTTCCCCCGAGTCGACAGGATCAGTTGAAACTTCAATATCATCCCACTTTGGTGGGATGAACTATCCTTCGTTGTTCAGTTCCAAACCATCCTATGGTTCTTCACAGGCAACGGTGTGCTTCTTATGCCATTTAGTTTGTTTATAGTGACCTAAATATTTATTCGTGAGAATGTGTTGCTTGTTGAAGCTGCTTTCTTTTCAGTCTCTTAATTATCTTTTTTCCCCTCCCTTGAGAAAACAAGTTAACTTGTATATATTACGTACATATATAGAGAGAGAGAGAAACAGTTGCAGCAGTCAGTCCAACTTTCCAATTCATGGTTGTGAGGATCAAATCAGAAGGAAAAGAAAATGATATAAGGTTTTTTTCCACAAAGCAAAAAACGGAAAAACAAAAAAGAGTAGCGTTTGTGTGCTACTGTGAAGCTAACTTGGAAACTTTGTAATGACTAATACTTATTTGATGAAACCATACCTAACTGGATAAGGCTTGGCTTGTTGTTGTTGTTGTTATGAAAAACTATAATTCCTCTTTACTGTTAATGAACAGGAGAGGTCTGGAACAAGCAGGTTTAGCAGCACACCTGTCGGCGGTCCCTCAATATATGAGGGTGTAAGCTCTCCGGTTAGTTCACAAAAATTCTGCATCATATTCTATCTGCCTTTTTTTGTTTGGCCATTTCTTTGATCAGCGCTCTAATCCAGCTGACCAAGTGACTTTGACCTTTGTCCCCCAGATTAGGGAAGAGCCTCCATCATATGAATCATCTGTTATGCAACGGTATGAATCATTTGAGAATCCTTTGGCTGGGCGTGGCTCCCAAAGTTTTGGTTCCCAGGAAGATGACAGGACTTCATCTGGGAATTCACAATTTGGAACAGCTCTATATGACTTCACCGCTGGGGGAGATGATGAGGTTATTCACTGAGCAGAAAGATAACTGGCAATTGATTACTGAATGTTTGACCTTCCAAATTACCAATTGTGCACGACTCTTAGAATCTCGAGATCTCCCCTCCCCCTCCCCCTTCCCTCTTTTTTTCTTTCTAGGGAACATCTATTTCAAGTATCAGCTTGTCTAGAGACATGTTTGTGACTATTTGTGATATTTCTTGCAGTTAAATTTGACAGCAGGAGAAGAGGTAGAAATTGAGTATGAAGTTGATGGCTGGTTTTATGTAAGTATAAGCTGGATCTTTTTGCTAATTTTGTTACATTCTTTTCAATTGGATCCCGTATATAATCTACAGAATCTAACTTTGCTGCTAATGATAGCATGATCTATATAACTATGCTGTAGATGCTTCATTTATCTGATCTTTCACTGAACCAAGTAGTTGGGACGATTTGTCTCCTTTTTGGAGCCAATCGTCTTTCCCGTTGATTGTATGTATCAGGATTTATCCCCATCCATTCAAATTTTTGCTCCACTCTTCCTGCAGGTCAAGAAAAAGCGCCCAGGACGGGATGGGAAAATGGCTGGGCTCGTCCCTGTACTATATGTCAGTCAATCTTGAGAGATGATTTTGCAAGTTTCTCTTCACTCTGCTGCATGGTTTTTGCGTGTTGACATGACGAGCCCATGCTTTCTTACACGAGCAACAGAAGCATACCCTCTGTTCCATGGGCCTGGGAATTTCTAACTGCTAGAGATTTTTTGACCAGTGGGCATGCATGTGACAGAGTAACTCCACCCAGGTGTATGTCAGACACTCGGTGATTTGGCATTTCAGATTCTCTCTGGAGTCTGGGATTTTGAAAGAGAAGTAGAGTGCGGGAATTCTGTCAAGTCACAGCTGTATAATAGTGTATTCAGAATATACTTTTGCTTCTGTATTCTAAATTTTTTCATTGATTGAAGAGCACTCCAATGTAGGTTTTGTCGTACTTCGTGTGATGACTTTGTCTACATTGTCATAGTCCCCTGCGGCTGATGGAGCATTTACACTGCCAATTTTAAATGGATATCCTGCAAAGGCTTTTGTTGTGCAGTAATATATTCAACTTTTGGTTCAATTCAATGCCCAGAACCCAGTCGACAATGCACGCCTTGCATTCAGCATTCGATTTGATTTGTTCTTTAATATCATGGGGAAGCGTTTGCCCCTGCATTTCAAGAACAGTACGTTTCTGTAACAAAAGGTTTGATTAGCACAATCCTGAGTTGTCTTTTTTTTATTAATCATGGCTCTTGTGGCAGCATAAGTACGCCGGTGATTCTGGAGAACCGGCGGGAAGATGAAAATAACGAGCATCAATACACATTTTCAAATTGTCGGTGACAGGTGGAGATTCATCTGATGATCGGTTACTTAAGACTCTTGATCGTCGAAATCTAATACAGCCAGTAGTTCCTGAACCAAATGCCTCATGGATGCGTGTGATGATCCTTGTTCCGTCATGGCCATCCGGCTCTTATCCCTCATCTCCTTCACCTTGCTCCTCAGCTCGCTCTTGCTGTCCATCAAACGCCTCAGAGCTCTCGCCAACTCCTCGGCCGTCACCAATGCACTCCCCTCCCTGTAATCCAACCTAATCTCCAATGCCAATCCCAACTCCGCCACCAATTGGAGCGCGTTCATCTGCTGCTCCGAATAGATGGGCCACGTGGCCATCGCTACCCCGTACCACAGGCTCTCTAGTATGGAGTTCCACCCACAGTGCGAAACAAACCCGCCGATAGCCTTATGAGCCAGGATGGTTACTTGCGGAACCCACCCGCAAACCAAGCCGGTCTCAGCTGTCCGGTCCAGGAACCCTTCCGGTAATGCTTGATCAATATTCACATAGTCACTCGGAAGGTCCAATTTATCCCTCGGTGGCTCACGCAACGACCACAAGAACCGGAAACCAGCCTGCTCGAGCCCATTCGCTATCTCCTTCGTCTGAGGCGTGCTGAGGCTCCCCATGCTCCCGAAGCACAGGAACACCACCGATGCCAGTGGCTGCTTATCGAGCCACTGCACGATGGCTTCTTGCTCGGCCCTCTGCGGGTGCCACTTGACCGGTCCATCGAGGTCTATAACCGGTCCGACCGAGTAAACCGGCGGCGACATGCTCGCCCTCAGCGACCGGAGCGCATGCCCTTCAAGCTCCTCGAATGTATTTATGACGGTTCCCTCGGTCTGGCCATACCTCCCCGCATGGGCTACATACCAGGTGAGCGCATCCTTCCCCAAGAGAACGGAAGACGGCAAGACTCGCTTAGGTACTGAGTTAACGAAACTCGGAACGGGCAACTCAATGCTCATGTCCTCCGACTCGACCGCCTTCCTAGCTTCAGGGTCCAGCAGATAGAGCATGAACCCGAGAAAGCTCGCCGGGGATGCAAAGAAGAGGTAGTGAGGGATGCCCAGCTCGCCAGCCACGTCGGCCATGGGTGTGGTGAACATGTCCAAGAACAGAGCGGCGACTCGAGCCCCCGTTGACCTGAGGTCGACCAGAGCTCGCTTGACGAGAGGCGCGTGGTTGGCGATGTTCAGACAAGTGTGAGCCATGGCGGACTGGTAGTCGCCCGGACGAAGCGGGTCGGGCGGAGGGAGGTGGACGAAGCGGAGGTTGCCGGCGCCGCAGGAGGAGGGGCGTGAGCGGATGTAGGTGGTGGCGATGGGCCGGTGGGGATCAGTGAGGGCGAGGATGGTGGCGTGGAACCGAGGATCGTGATTGGCCAGGAGCTGGGCGAACTCGACGGCGGGGACGAGGTTGCCGATACCCGGCGTGGCCACGAACACCAGCTCCACCTGTCGTCTTCCCATGGCTTCTTTTTTCCTTCTTCTGTCCTGTGCCGGCGGCGACGACTTCTTATCAAGAGAGATTTGCTTTCACGGGCCCCAAAAACGAGGGAGCAGCTCGCGAAGTCATTGTCGTATACGACCGTCCACATGATTTTCAAGGGAATTCTATCCCGATGATGGTGTGATAACGCCATTGAATTTGTTGCTAGTCAATGTCTAAGGTTGTTGAAGGGCCACAATCTCCTTCCATGAACAGGTGTTGGAAGAAAATTCTCCGGTTGAGATTTGCTTAATTTATCACATAATGGAAAGACTCTAATTTACAGAATAGCTTTTTAGGTCCTTCCAAAATGTATTTCCTAAGCGACAACACTTTCGAGCTCATGATAGTTGCCATTTTCTTATACTCCATCATCACTCTCTTATTATTTAGCGAGATATTGTTTTACAAAATGAAATGAAAATCTTTAAAATATGATGAAGTCGATGAACATGTGAGGAAATTTCTTACATTGAGCAATAAATTGATTGACCAACTTATCATTGTACATATAGAGTCTAGCTAAATAAGCTACCGATATCTTCGGTATTTTTTTTCTTGTAGAATTGAGGACGTAATTGCTTTTCTATCTCTTCCAAATTATAAAAAGGAATTTAGTGGTATGTTAGCGTAACATGTGAAGGGAGTTTCTGACAATGACAATTGAAAAAACCCAAGTCTTAAATTTTCCTATTGCGCTTGCTTTTATCGGGAATTTATCTTAGTACATTTGTTCTTGCTTCACATTGGCTATGAAGACCGATATGTTTAATTGTCGATAGATCATCTTCAACAATAAATTTGAAAAAAATTGATATCTTGAAGCCCCTAGGAAAGGTTGTTTATGGACCCAATCACAGTGAAATTCCTCGTGGACAATGGTCTAGTTACTTCTCTAGGTCTAGTTACTTCTCTAACTCTAATTGTTTTGGAACCATTGTTGCCAGATGCTCTGAGGAGAGTAAGTGATTTGGTTGCTGATTTCGCTGCTCCTAAAGGATTCTGGTCTCGTTAGATTATTTAAGTTCGTATTAACTGGCATTTTAGGTTTGCAGAGAATGTTGTGCAACGTTCAATAGCATAACTTCACCGATTGGCATCCAATATTTTTTTATGTTTGAACACTTGTCTAGTTTGTCAAACAGTCTGGCCTGCCAAAATGTTATTCCTACTTTGGTTATTTTGACCAGCAGTGTTTTGATTATTACCATTATGTTGGCCTTGATTCGAGGATTCTCGCCTTGGTAAAATTGTTATCGAGAATTGAGAAAAAGTGTGGCCTAGATTATTAGCGTCATTGAGTTGACCAAATAGATTAAGAACATACCCCTACGCCATAGGACTTCCTTGAAATGGTAGTGGTTGCTTGGATTATCTTGACTTTGATATGGCCCCATTTAAAGCATTGATGATCGTAGACTTGATCACATCTGATATGTGCCTTACAATATAGTTTGCCATGTTGCTGTGTTGTTCATCCAGCAACCTCTTCATAGTTGACACCATATTAGGATTTGATGCAACTTCCTTAATTGCTCCTCAAGTTATGTTGAGAGAACGCAACAGAAACCTCATGTCTTTACCTGAGAAGATCGCTAAAAGGGAGCTAAAGTCCGACTCCATCAACATTTTAGTTGGACTTGCCTTGACACCATTTGTTGGGAGCGCATATAAAAAATTGATATCCTCATCCAAGGAGATTGCCAAGAGGGGCCTAAGTTTGAGCCTATCAACATATCCAATTGGACTCTCCATCACTCAAAAACTTATATCAACGAGTTATGAATCAACTATGACGTATTAATTGCTCAACACAACATCAGTTCTTCGATATAGAACTTTTTTAGCACAACTCACGACGTACGAACCCTAGAATGCCAAAACTTGGCATGAAGAAACACTTAAGTGCTAAAAGTTACAAAAAATACAATTAAATAATGGCGAGAAAATTTAGCTAAAATGCTGACATGACATTTTTCTGACGATTTAGAGTTGAAACGGTGTCGTTTTTTGTGCTGATGTGGCCAAATAAGCCCAAAATAACGTTGTTTTGGTCAAACTTTATTTTTTAATATAAATATTAATTAAATAATATTAAAAGCGAAAATTTTAAAAAAAAAAAAGGGCATGGGGCGGCAGCCACAGGCAGGCTGCTGCCCCCCTTTTTAAATTTGTTCTCATCGGCTGAGCCTGCACTGGTTGATGTCGACCAAGAGTTGGTCATTGTTTTTTGTGTTAACAGATTGGTGTATGACTATAGTCACATGAAACTTTAGGATGACCCAACAATGGATAGTTTCTTGTAAAGAGTTGTTTCATACATCAAGTCCATTAGTATGACTTTACATTGGTTTCTTGTAAACTTTGCTCTCATCAACTGTGCCTATTCATGTTGATGTCAAATTTTGTTCTCATCGGCTGAGTGAGCTCTGATTTATGTCAACCAGTAGTTGATCATTGTTTTTGGTGATAACAGATTAGCGTGGGAGTATCGTCAATGATACTTTAGGATGAACCATTACTGCATAGTTTCTTGTAAATAGTTGTTTCATACATCAAGTCCATCTGCATATGTACATCTATCGATCTTAGCATGACTTTGTACTGGTTTCTTGTAAACTTTGTTCTCATCGACTATGCCTATTCTCGTTGAAATCAAATTTTGTTCTCATCGGCTGAGCCTACTCTCGTTGATGTCAACCAAGAATTGATCATTGTTTTTGGTGTTAACAGATATTGGTGTAAGTGTATTGTCACATGATACTTTTAGGATGACCCAATATGCTTGGTTTCTTGTAAATCGTTGCTTCATACATCAAGGGCATCTGCATCTATGCATGTATCGATCTTAGATTGGTTTTACGCTGGTACAAAGTAATATGCGGGATTAGAGTACATAATTTATCGAAAGTTGACATTTTATCGAGTAAAAGCATATATATTGATTCATTCATGTGCTGTGCATTGTGCTCAACTTTGTGGTGAGTCATAAATACTTAATTCAGGCGTCCATCAGAGGCAACCCGCCATGGAAAAATCTAAAAGATAATATAAGATACGTGGCCTAGCTTCAGCAACAACTTCATGAAAAGATGTGCGTTACGTAGTTACAAATTAACGAACCTTGCTTAAACAGTCTGAGTTCCAGAAGTAAAATGTGCTCTTTTCGAAGTGATTTTGCCATCGAAAAGGCAAGTAAAAATCCGACATGGTTTATCAACCAAACGGCTTAGGTAATGTTCGTTATTGTGAAGGATACTTCCACTCGAACGAAACCCGGTTTGTTTTGAGAAATCCTTGTTAGCTTCTCAAGAAAAATGTCACTCAATGTACCATTCTAAGCTTGTTGATGAGTATGCCTCTAATTTGATAAATCCATAACGTGATGGAATTTCCCTCTTGATTGTGCGAGCGTGTCTTTACGAGTTGTTTAAGCTTCCAGTCAGCACTTCATAAGAGAGAAGAAGAAACGAGAATGGGTATTACTTTTGCATTAATGCATTCCACTTTCTGATTACCATCGGCCTCTGTTTTCGAAATGTCTTCCCGTTCAGCTTCTTATCTTATATGCTTTTCCTGAAAGATTCGTTCTAGGAACATGTCTATGCTTCTCTCTTTCTCAGTTACGCATACGTCACTAATCTACATTGCCCACACGCTTCGTTCACGGTGCGGGAATTCTGTTGGTCAAAGCTGTATGCTACTGTATTCATGTCTTACTTTCGTTTCTGTAGTCTAAATCTTTTTCATTGATTGAAGAGCACTCTGATATATATGCAGGTCTGCCATTCTTTGTGTGATTTTTTCATCTCCTTTGCTGTCGTTGCCCAACGGCTGATGGAGCATTTCAAGTTTGCCAATGTCCAAGGATATCCTGAAAAGGCTTCTTTTTTTCCAGTAACGCGTGCAAATGTTGGCTCTATTCCATGCAGTTGCAGAGCCCCCAAGGACCTGTTCACGATACACGCTTTGCATTCAGCATTCGATCCGATTTGTTTTCTTCTTTTATTTTATTTCATAAGGAAGTGTCGGCGCAGCATTTGAAGAACAGCTGAACTGGAGACGTTTCTGTAACAGGAGATATGATATAGACATAACGCATAACCTGAGCTGTTTTATTAATTATATATCTTCTGGAAACATAGGTACGCTGGTGATGTTCTGAGAACATGAGAAAATTGAAAATAACGAGAATAATACATGTACGTAGAATTGTGGGTAACAGACAAGAGGTTCATATGATAAGCGGTAGCTTCGTTTCTTGATCATCCAAATCCAATCCAACCAGCAGTTGCTGAACCAAACGCCTCATCGAAGCATGTGACGACCCGTGTTCCGTCACAGCCATCCGGCTCTTGTCCCTCATCTCCTTCACCTTGCTCCTCACCTCGCCGCCGCCGCCGCCGTCCATCAAACACCTCAGCCCTCTCTCCAACTCCTCGGCCGACACCAACGCGCTCCCCTCCCTGTAATCCAACCTAATCTCCCCCGCCAATCCTAGGTCCGCCACCATCTGAAACGCATTCATCTGCTGCTCCGCGTAGATGGGCCACGTGGCCGTCGGTATGCCGGACCACAGGCTCTCTAATATGGAGTTCCACCCACAGTGCGAGACGAACCCACCAATAGCCACATGGGCTAGGATGGTCACTTGCGGAACCCACCCGCAAACCAAGCCGATACCAGCCGTCCCGTCCAGGAACCCTTCCGGTAATGCTTGTTCTATACTCTCGTAGTCACCGGGAAGGTCCAACTTACCCCTTGGTGGCTCGCGTAACGACCATAAGAACCGGAACCCAGACCGCTCCAGCCCATTCGCTATCTCTCTCACCTGAGGCGCGCCCAGGCTCCCCATGCTCCCGAAGCACAGAAACACCACGGACGAAGGTGGCTGCTTATCGAGCCACTGCAGGATGGCTTCTTGCTCGGCCCTTTGCGGGTGCCACTTGACCGGCCCATCGAGGTCTATTACCGGTCCGACCGAATAAACCGGCGGCAATGCACTCGCCCTCAGCGACTGGAGGGCATGCCCTTCAAGCTCGTCAAAAGTGTTGATCGCAATCCCCTTGGTCCCGCCATACCTCCCCGCATGGTTTACGAACAAGGTAAACGCATCCTTCCACTTGAGAACTAAAGAGGGCAAGACTCGCTTCGGGACTGAGTTGACGAAACTCGGAATTGGCAACTCAATGCTCATGTCCTCAGACTCGATCGCCTTCCTAGCTTCAGGGTCTAACAGATAGATCATGAACCCAAGAAAGCTCGCTGGGGATGCGAAGAAGAGGTAGTGCGGGATGCCCAGCTCGCAAGCCACGTCGGCTATGGGGATAGTGAACATATCCAAGAACAGAGCAGCGACTCGGTTCCCCGCGGAGCTGAGGTCGGCCATGGCTTGTTTGACGAGAGGCGCATGGTTCGCCATGTGCAGAGAGACGTAAGCGAAGGCGGACTGGTACTCGCTCGGATGAGGCGGGTCCGCCTGAGGGAGGTGGACGAAGCGGAGGTTGCCAGGGCAGGAGGCGGCTCGTGAGTCAACGTAGGTGCTGACGAGCGGCCGGTGGGGATCGGTGATGACGAGGATGGTGGAGCGGAACCGAGGGTCATGATTGGCCAGGCGTTGGGCGAACTCGACGGCGGGGATGAGGTTGCCGATCGCCGGCGTGGCCACGAACACCACCTCCACCTCTCCTCTCCTCATGGCTTTCATTTTGCTTTTCGTTTCGTCCTATATCGGTGCGACTCTTTCCAGCTGCACTTCGCCAACCGCTTCACCATATTTGTCCTTTGAGGACAGAACTAGGTTGCAACTCACTCATCCGTGTCGTTCACGACAACACAATCCTAGAAAAGTCCATCCTAGTATGCTCACACCATCGAAAATGTCACGAGTACATCTTCAAGGCTGGTCCCCAGCACAATCTTCCTCAATGAACAGGTCAAAAGGAAGATCTCCGACGTACGTATTTGATTTTTATCACATTATGGAAAGTCTCTTAACTTATGAGGTACCCTTTTTTGGTCCTCCAAAAGCACATTCCGTGAGCGACCGCACTTTCGAATTAATAATATCCACCTAACTCGCGGATTCTTTTCATAGCCGTTGCTCTCTTTTTATGTAGTTGATTAACTCGTCAGTGATGCGAAAGCATCGTCCCATGATACTTTAAATGAAAAGCATACGATAATGTGTAGCACGTGTCGTCGAGAGTCTACTCGCTGGTGGAAACATCTAATCGGATCAAATAAGATAACTAGCTTCAGAACCAACTTCATATGATGATGTTCATTTGTGAGTTACAATTTAAATAACCTTATCTCAGTAGTCAAAGTTCCCAAAAATAGAATGCCCTTCGGTCAAATTTGTCTTCCGTCGGAAAGAATTTGGAATCTGACTTGGCTTAGCTGCCAATATACTTAGGAACCCATTTTCCTCTGATATGATTTAATATATCTTACGGGGAGGAATTCTCCCGACACGGATGAAACACGGCCGATTTTTTTGAGTAATCTTGGATGGCTTCTCAAGAAAAATGTCATTCAATGTATCAATGCCAGCTAGTTTATAGGAATCACTCTAAGCTCATTCAATGTATCTCCGGTATGACTAATAGGTCATTGCTGCTCTTGTAAAAGTAGTTTGTTAAAATTGACCAAAAAGTCTTGTACTGATTGTATGGCGGCTAATTCAATATTAAATATTTCAATTATGTTAATTTAGTTCTAAATCTTTTGACGACTTGTCAATTTAATCCTAGACTTTTAAACGAATTGTCAATATAGGCTTTCCAACTAATTTTATTTGGAAATCTATGACATGGCGGTCCAATTAGCATTAACCGTGCTCCAAGCGTGCCAATGCTAACTCAGACTATTTTTTGACTCTTAATTTTATTATATTTTTGATTTTTGATTTTTGATTTTTTCTTTTCATTCTCTCTTTTTTTCTTCAAATGGTTGGCAAGGCCAATGACCACTAGCAAAAGGCTAGTAACTGGGCTTTGTCAGCCTTGGCGAGGGCTCGTGAGCCCTTGTTGTAGCCAGGGGCATTGCAAGCCCTTGCCCAAACCCTCATGGGCCATAGCAAAGACATCGTGGCCTTAGCTCACCCATGTTGTGGCCGGACAGCACCTCGGCAAGGATTGAGATGCCCTCACCTTGCAACCCTCCTAAGTGACCTTCTAGAGTGCATATAAGTTATGTGCGCAGTATAAGTTATTGGCTCAACTCATCTTAAAGAAAAGGAAAGAAATTTACTCAAAATTTGAGAACTTCATTGAATCCCTAATTGTATTGTCTTTTTTTGTTTGGCACATCCATAATACGAATTATGTTTTAATGTAAAAAGAGGTAGAAAAAAGAAAATAAAAAAATCAGAATTAAAAAAAAAATTGTCCATGGCAGTGCTGGTTTTATCATGTAGGATAGCCAATGCTGACTCACCGCGTCAACAATTTTTTTTCAAAATTAGTTGGAAGGGCTATATCAATAATTCATTAAAGGGTTGGGGACTATTCTAACTCATCTTCAAAAGATTTAGAACTAGATTTTAGAATTGAGTTGGCAAATTGTCAAAACATTTAGGACTAAATCGGAATAATTGAAAGGTTTAGGAAAATTGACCACTGTATAATAGGTTTATAACTTTTTGAATAATTTTCCCAAGGTATTTTTCTCTTTAATTTGATAAATGAGGAATGTGATGAAATATTTCTTGTCAAAGAATTAGAAGAAAATCTCGGCATATGATATTATTTTGTTTTCATTTATTTTATTTCCTTTTATTTCTAATACTCAAAATTAGGAAGTAGATCACTAGAATCAGGAAGTAGGAAATATGTTCCTATTTATGCTCCTATTTTCTAGTTGTCTTAGGCCTATTTATATGTTATGTTCTTTGTAAATATGATAAGCAATAAGAAACGGACGAAACCATTTTTCTTCTTTGAAAATCCGTATTGGATCAAAGTTGAGGTTTCGACTCTAGCTCCTACTATAGTGATAATAGTGATAAGCAGAGCTAGTAGGGACACCGCTTCTTCAAGTGTCATGCTAGAGAATAACCCAACTAATCTCTCTACACAACCAAGCAGTGTGGGGAAGCAATTCTCCCATAACTCCAACCTACTATTAATTGTTCACCAATTGAATGACCAAATTATTTGGAGTGGGCTCAATAAGTGAAACTAGCAATTAATGAAAGAGGGAAGCTAGGCAACTTGATAGGTGAAAAGCAATCTGTATTGGAAGACTTGGAGATTAGAGAACTCCTTAGTGATTGCTTGATTAATCAATTCTATTTAGCTAGCAATTGGAAAACCGCCGTATTCCTTCCAAGAGCTAAAGATGCATGGGACATTATGAGAGATGCATATTCTGATTTGGAAAATTCTTCCTAAATCTTTGAACTAAAGACAAAACTGGGCAATCAAGACAAGGAGATCGTGAGGCCATTGTTTACAATAATGAAATGGTGACCTCGTGGTTGGAATTAGATCAATGCTATGATGATACATGGAAAAGTCTGGCTAATTGCAAGAGATAAATGAAGAGAGAAGAGAATCATAAAGTGTACATGTTTTTAGCAGGCCTTAATTGAAGCTTGAATGATGTGAGAGGAAGAATCCTTGGTTGAAAACCTCCCCTATCCATGCATGATGTTTTCTATGAAGTCAAAAGGGAGGAATCTTGGAGGCAAATCATGCTACGTGATTCGGAAACAAATTTCAACTCAATATTCGAAAATTCTACACTTGTATCTCAAGGGTCTAGTTCTAAGGAAGATAGGAGGAAAAAAACCATGGTGTGAACATTGCAAGAAACCATGGAATAACAAAAGGACCTATAGCAAAATTCATGGAAAAACACAGAATTGAGAGAATGAAGATTGGGAGAGAAGGAGCAATAGTGATGGTCATGTATTCCAAGCAACAAATGAGGAAGAACAAATCAAGTCAGATTTGTTATTATTATTATTATTATTGATTTGGTTTTCTGGTTGGGACCACCCTTAGTTCCTAAAAGTTGGGTCCAAATCTTGACCTCCACATCTCAAAAGAGATGTGTAACTATTATTATTATTAATTTGATTTTCTGGTTGGGACTGCCTCTAGTTCCCAAAAGTTGGGTTCAAATCCTGACCTCCACATCTCAAAAGAGATGTGTAATTATTATTATTATTATTATTGATTTGGTTTTCTGGTTGGGACCGCCCCTAGTTCCTAAAAGTTGGGTCCAAATTTTGACCTCCACATCTCAAAAGAGATGTGTAACTATTATTATTATTATTATTATTATTGATTTGGTTTTCTGGTTGGGACTGCCCCTAGTTCCCAAAAGTTGGGTCCAAATCCTGACCTCCACATCTCAAAAGAGATGTGTAACTATTATTATTATTATTATTATTATTATTATTATTATTATTATTATTATTTTGGTTTTTTGGTTGGGACCCCCTAAATCCCAAAAGTTGGGTCCAAATCTTGACCTCCGCATCTCAAAAGAGATGTGTAACCAACTAGCTAGCTCTATTTGGCGGGGTAAGTACACCAGGAGTGCCATTACTTTCGTACAACGCTCACTTTGGTGCCAAAACCTTTTTTTCGCACACTTGAGTGTCACATCGAAGTAAAATCGATCACTTGAGCGCCACAACGCTGGAAAAGCTAATGTGGCCGCCGGAATGCTAACGTGGCAACCGGAAAACATTATTTTAATTATTTTTTTGAATTTTTTTTTTTTTTTTTTTTAAGGCCGGCGAGGGCCACCGTTGACCCTCGCTGGCCGCGGAACCCTCGCCCAAATTGGACAAGGGGGCCCTCGCCATTGGCCACGAAGGCCTTGGGTGAGGCCGTCACGGCCTCCTTGCGGCTGCCGAGGGTCAACGGTGGCCCTCGCCGGCCTTAAAAAAAACAAAAAAATTCATAAAAATCAAAAAATCAAAAAAATTAATTAAAATATTAAAATATTATTTTCCAACTGCCACGTCGGTATTCCGGCGGTCACGTCAGCTTTTCCGGCGATATGGCACTCAAGTGATCGATTTTACTTCGATATAATATTCAAGTGAGCGAAAAAAAAATTTTTGCACCAAAATGAGCGCCGTACAAAAGTAATGGCACTCCTGGTGTCCCAATCCCTCTATTTGGCAGATAGAGCGAGTAGTTGAAGTTGTTTCACTTTTGATGCTTTTCTTAATGTTGGATTTATATTTTGTTTAGACTCAAAAATATTACATGTGATTGTATACTTGAAATTAAGGAGGTGGATACCAAATTTGAAAGGGTCCATGCATCTTGTAGGTTTCCAAATAACAAAGATTTTTTTTTTTTTTTTTTTTTTTGTATATTCTACTTTAACTCTCAACTCACTCTCAAACTTTCGTTTTATCTTTTTGCAAAACGTGAGAGTTGAATCACATATTTGAAACTAAATGTTCCCACTCCCAACCGAACCAACTTGAGAAGGTCAGGACTCGAACTCCCTATTTCCTCCTTTCCACATGAGAAGGATAGCCACTAAAGCAACTACTAATAATTAATGGAGAGATTCTTTCACCTGCATATCTATAAGCCAAATCATGACAATCGTCTTCTTTTTCGTAACTCTTTTCTTATGCTGTAAACATTCAGTTACCTTGAAAACCTACTCTTTTTGCATCATGATTTTTTTCTCTCAAAGATCAATATGTGAAATACATGTTCGTCTATACAACATTTGAAGAATTTAGTTGAGACTTCTCTAGGTCATCATAATTAATCCAATTCCAACCGTGGTATTTGTCATATATTAATGTTCAAGTTATGTGAGAAAAGAATCCAAGAATTATTGCTAGAGAGAAGTCGAACTCATTAGCGGGGAAATCGAATCTTACAAACCAGATAAACAATTGCAGACTTACTCTTTGACTGCTTCTGCAAGCATGGTGGCCCTTAAATATAGTGTCGAATTCGGGACTAACGAACATTTTGTTATAAGCCCAAACGGTTAGTATACCTCCAGGATTACGCAGAAGGTGTTTGGCCAGCTTGTAAAACTTTGGAAGGTCAAACCAGTGCACTGCAGTGGCAATGGTGATCAGATCAACACGATTTTCAACACCCCCCCCCCACCCCTCAAAAATAAAAATCAAGGCTACCATTTCATCCTCTGACATGATTTGTGGAGATGTGCGGGCAGCGAGCATGGAGTACCACTCACTTGGATTAGTTGGTCTGGCTTATAGGTAGACCTTTGCCTACTTGTCAAATAGACCCGCCATGTCTATACAACTTCCGATATTTGCTGTTTCTAAAAGTCCTTGGTGTTGGCGTTGTATATAAAGATCGAGAGACGTTTGTGTCTTCTCAGGAAAGATTATTTTGAATTGTGCTGGCATTTTCTTGTTTCCTAGGGGAATATTACAAGTTCATTAAAATGAATTGACAGATTCAATGGCGATTTGCCTAAGCAATGACGCAACTCGTTACTTTGAGAGTTGGAGTGGAAACTTGGCTCAGAAAAGTCTCATCGCTTCAGGTGGAATTAGACTTCTGGTTGCATGTCAAACTAGAAGATTGAAGATTTTCTTGCCATGCGCAAATGTCAAACATGCCTGCAGGAGTGAAATCCGCGGGAACCATGCTTATACAGTAATACAGTAGGAGAGTGCATATTTCTCAAAGTTATTTTGATAATTTAAAATTATAATTTTTTTTATTCAAGTACTTTGTATAGGATTCCGAAAGGATACAAAACACCATCCTTGCTTCCCAAGAATAGGGCTGGGTACCCAGCTAGGTAATGGCCAATTTGGCTACCTTAGTAGGTTCATCTCTGAAAACCCGACTCCTCCAGTTTTGAACTTTCGATTTGTTCGCTCGATCCAGCGGGTGTCGGGGCCCTTCTTTGGCCAGACACCCAGATGCTTAACGGTCAAATTTCAAGTCGTTTGAAATATTGTAATGGTTAGTTGAGCTTGTTTTTCTGTAAAGAGGTTTGCCTATTTCCTTTGGCATTTTGGATGATACTACGTACACTTGCGAAAACCCTTGTATAAATTTTGCAATTGAAATTCCTCACAGATAAAACATTTGAGGGAAGATACTTTTTTAAAAGAGTTTATCCTATTTACAAAAGCAGGTTACCTCCATTATAAACCACCTTCATGTAGAGTGGATTAGGCGTAACTCTAGAACGGTCTCGATGAGCGGAGGAGGCTTTGACTTGGAGCCCAAGCACTATTATCGACCGAGCATTCCTATATCCCTTATTGTTTTTTCTTATGTGCATATCATGCATTTGATAATTTGTCTCGTGACACCCCCAATAACGTCACTTTCTATTTACAAAACGGAAGTCTAATTACAACTATGATAATAATCACGATGCAAAATATGTAAGATGCCCTTCTTCTAGTCGGAGGCTATAAGCCATATCTCTTTCTTATTATTCCTACATAGGTGGACATATACGATTAACTTAAGTTCACATAGGGCTGCAAATGAAATCAGAACAAGAGGAGCATGGTTCGGCCACCTTAAAACCTTCTTGCGTTCACATCATAGGGGACATCCAAGTTTTCATTCCCATGGGGATTACACTTGCTACATATTTACATCATATACATCCTATTTATCAAAAGTGTGTAATGCAATGTCTGGGAGAGAGGTTAAAAGGAAGCCTAATTTCACTACCCAGCATATCACCCATGGTATTCAAAAATTCTTTCCCACTGATCCGAAGTAAGCTAAGCGCTAGCCTCTCCCGAACCTGGTCTGTCTGGCTTGAACCGAAGTGGCCCAAGTGGTTTAAGAATCACGAGATAAACCTGATTGGGATCAAGTTGGGACACCTGTAGTCCATCCACAAGGTCGCCTCAAAACAAGTGAAATCCAAGTCAGCCTCGGAGTCATGCACATCATGGAACGAGACATCTATATATGCAATGGTCTCGTACCTTGCGATGGGAGGGATATCCATTCTATCAATCTGAAAGACAGAGGGGTGAGCAAAGTCTAGTAAAAGAAATAACTAAGTCTTAGAACATGTAGAGTGCGTTTGGTTCGGCTTTTTGGGAAAATGCAAATACCTTTGGGTTAAAGGGGTTTTTTGAAATGCAAATACTATTTGATAAATTTTGCTTTGTGAAACAACTTTGGCCTAAATGATGTTTGGTGGATACCATATTTTGCTAAGAGATTTTTGCGAAATTTTTTATTAAAAAAAATTTGTAAATATTTTTTTTTTCAATCCACCATCCGACAGCTTGGCCGCCGGCCACCCTTTGAGGGACCCTCCGGAGGCCAAATTTGGCCGTCGAAAGGCATGACCTGAGGTCACGCGACCTCAGGCGGGGCGGCTTGAGGTCGGGCAACCTCATGCGGCGGTCGCTTGGGTCGTGCGACCCAGGCGACCATCCTTTGGGTCGCCGGCGACCCCAAGCGACGGCCCATCACGACCCAAGTGTACGCCTCCGTTGCTTGGGTCACGCGAACCGAAGCGACAGAGGCAGCCTACTGGGGCTGCCTCTATCGCTTGGGTCGGGCGACCCAGGCCGGTGAAAGCCCCCCTTGGCCGGTCGCCCTCTTTGGCCGGTCGTTGGCTTCCTTGGCCACGTGGGGAAGATGAACAATATTAACATGTTGCATTTCGAAAATGCAAGTTGCAAATGCACCTCTAGACCTGCATTCACCTAAGGGACTTTAAGGATTCTTGGAAATGCAATTGCATCTCCCCAAAGTCCCCCCAAAGCTGAGCCAAACACCTTTGCATTTTCTCAAGGGGCTTAGGGGGTTGAAAGCCCCTTGGGAAAGCCCAACCAAACACACTTGTAATCCACTCATCACTCAGTATAAGTTAGCCCATACAATCAATAACGCCTACCACTTTCGCCTAACCAAGCAAGACTCTATCTTATCACTCACATATGCATAGCTAGAGTTACATTGGAACATTGAGTATTAGAAGCATTCTACTATCATGCAATTTCCGTGATATAAACAAAGAGAGACACACGATCATCATCTTCCTACTTACAACTCATGCAGACAGCCCAAAAATGCATAGATATTACACAAGTTGGGTTTCGAGAACCATGCACAATGTATAATAGAATTTCACATTTGAATTTACACACGTTCACACTCTTTCACACAACTCACACACCTCATAGTCTTAGTATTTCACGAAACCAATTCTACTCTCAAGTCACAATTTGACACTAGGTCATTGGCTGGTCCACTTAAGTCACTTCTTGGTTGCTGGCCAGACTTCCATGGGACGCTGGCCATGGACATCTCACTCCGAGGCATCTTGATTATTTATCAGGGCATCCAAGAGTTGCTAGCCTTGGGCATCTTGACTCCCCGGGGGCATCATCGGGTCGCTTGCCGATGGACATTCCTTGTTCTTATTTCTTTCGCACAATTCATGCAAGTTCACACACACAACTCTTGTTTTATGCCATAATAAATTTACCACCAAAATGTACCAGTGTCACTTCAAGTCAGTTTCACGATTCACACATTAATCCACACTACGGGTACATTGTGCACACCCAAGCATTCCGGTCACTCATTGTTGAAAACTCCTAGTTTTAATGTTAACAAATCATTTTATGTAAGTTTTTTTACATATCTTTAGAAGGAATAAGCTACAAAATTGTGTATGTTTTAAGTTTGCCAGTGGCAGAAGGAAAACATACGGTGTTTCTGAGTCTGACCGTACCAGACGAAAATCTTAAGCAGACTCAGAATTTGAGTTTGTCAGACTCAGAACGAGACCTCAGGAACAGATCACCAACGGTCAAGTATTTCACTTACTTTGTTTACATTGATTCTATTATATTAATTCGATTGACATGATCAATTAAAGGATAACTTCCAAAGAAGAATGGAGTACTTATGGAAGCCCGGATTCTGATTGTATGGGCAAGCAAAATCCAAGGGGATTTGATCTACTTCCAACGGTAAAAAAGATTTGCCTTATAAATTCTGTCCAAGAAAGGGAAGACGAAACTCTCAAGGGAAGAGCCAACGGTCGAGTGTGGCTTGGAGAATATATAAGGATAGGATAAGACCTAGGAGCTAGATAGGATAAATATATTCTAAAGTGCGATTCTGTTCTTCAGTTGTCTAAAGTGCGAATTTGAGAGGTCATAGTGAATTACCAAGAAGAGTGACTCTGTGAGATTCATTATCACAGAGTGCTAACACTCAAGAGTGTGTAATCATCTTTGATCTTATAGTGAAATTCAGCCTATTGGCTGATCGCCTGAAGAGTGGACGTAGGCTTGTCTAAAGCCGAACCACTATAAACTGTGTTTGCAATCTTCTCTACTCTCTCTATTTAATTTCAGTTTATAGATTGCAAAAGTTTTGTTTTAATCGTGCGTAAAATTCCTCTACACCTATTCACCCCCCCTTTAGGTGTTAATACTAGTTCTAACAATTGGTATCAGAGCCCTGTGCTAAAAGTTTTTGAAGTGTTTGTTACTTCAGAGTTAAAAATCCTCTATGGTTAGTATTCTTGCACTAGGACTAATCGAGGGACAGAGCAATACGCGACCACCCTATTTTGACGGCAAAGAGTACAATATATGGAAGAACAAGATGAAGGTTTTCCTCAAGTCAAAGGATCCACTGGAATGGGATGTAGTTGCAAGAGGAATTGATCCAAATGCTGAAATCAAAGAAACTTCAAAGAAAGACGATGGCAAAGCAACATAAACTTCAGCTACCACCTCTCCAGAAGAATTGACTAAGAGACAAATTATTGATGCTAAGGCCATCTACTCCCTTTACTGTGCTTTGTCACCTAATGAATATAATCGTATATCTTCTTGTGATACAGCAAAGGAAGTATGGGACATACTGCATGGAACCTATGAAGGAACTAATCATGTTAAAGAGACCAAAGTAAATATTTTGGGATTAGGACACTAGGAGTGTCATAACTTTGGTACGGCGCTCACTTTGGTGCCAAAACTTTTTTTTCGCTCACTTGAGTGCCACATCGGAGTGAAATCGTTTAGTTAAGTGCCACTTCCGGCCAAAAATTGTTCAGTTAAGTGTCAAAATGCATACGTGAAATTTTTTAATGATTTTTCTTTTCTTTTTTAATAAATTTCGACGCCGACATGGACTTTTCGGGCAAAACGACGCCGTTTCTACTCTTTTAAAAAAAAATCGATTTTTTTTTTTTTTGCTTTTTTTTTTTTTTTTTTTTTTTTTTAGGGCCAGCGAGGGCCACCGGTGACCCTCACCAGCCTTAAAGAAAAAAATCAAAAAAATCAAAAAAAAAAAAAAATCAAAAAAATCAAAAAAATTAATAAATATATTAAAATTTTTTCACCGGCGCCACGTCGCTTTTCCGGCGGCCAAGTCAGCTTTTCCGGCGGCCACATCAGCTTTTTCGGCAGCCACGTCAGAATTGACACTCAAGTGAACGTTTTTTAAAACTTGTGGCACTCAAGTGAGCGAAAAAAAAGTTTTGGCACTAAAGTTAACGCCGTACGAAAGTTATAGCACTCCTAGTGTACTTACCTCTAAATATTTTACTTGGTCAATATGAATCCTTCAAGATGAAGCATGGAGAGTCAATAGGAGATATGTTCAGTCGATTTATAGAAATTGTAAATGGATTGGCATATCAAGGACAGCATGTTCCTGGTCCCATGAAAGTTAACAAACTGTTAAGAGGACTATCAAAAGAATGGAATAATGTAAAGACCTCTATCAGAGAAACTTTGCGTATTTCACCATTGACAGTCAATGAGCTCGTTGGTACACTGCAATCCTATGAAGCAGAACAAATGAACGAAGAAGTCAAATCCAAATGTAAGAAAACCATTGCTCTTAAGTCTAACATTGATTCTGATGGTACAGATTCTGAGGACGAGCTGGACGATGAAGAACTGGCATTACTAATTAGAAAGGTAAAGAAGCTAAACAAGAAGGGCAAGAAGTTCTACAGCAAGAAGCAAAATAGGCAGATTGGACAACGAAAAACAGAGAATGAGGAAGATTATGTCAAAGATGTTGTTTGTTTTGAATGCAAAAAGAAAGGTCACATAAAACAGAACTGTCCAACACTTAAGAAAAACAAAGGGAATATGAAAAGTACAAGAAAGCCCTAAAAGCCGAAACTTGGAGTGATACTGAAGTTGAAGACAGTGAAGACGAATATGGTAACATATGTCTTATGGCACACTCAGACTCAGATTCAGACTCAGACAAAGAATTTGAGGTTAGTCACTCTGATATTCCTACCAAAGTTTCAGATTACATAAATGAACTATGTTTGAATTTAAAATCTACTCTGAAAAAAATTTCTAGTTTAAAGAAGGAAAATCACAAGTTGAGTCAAATGAATCATTCTTTAAATGAAAAATTTGATGATCTCAAAAAGGAACTTTCAGTAATAAAGGAAATCGAGATTTTCTCTTAAATGAAAATGAATCTCATAAAAAGGAAATCTTGGAGACAAAAGAAAATAGAAATTCTTTGCTAAATGAAAATGAGTCTCTCAGAAAGGAAATTGCGAATATTACTACAAAGTTTTCAAAATGATCTAAAACCCTGTAGCATATACTTTCCATTCAGATTCTCTATTATCATAAGTCAAGACTTGGGTTTTATAAGGAATGTGATTCATTAATTGATTTTCCTAAAGTCAAGGAGAGAATTAGAAAGAGACCTCCTCAACAGGCCTATAGAAATCATTTCAAAAAGACTTTTACAAAACCTATTGGTTGGGATCATCTCAGACGCTCTAACTGTGGAGAAAAAAAACATTTTGAAAACAAATGTCTTAAAGTCTAGAGACCTATTCAGAAGAAATGGGTAGACAAAACATATACTAACACCAAAGGACCCAAGAAAATCTGAGTACCAAAGAAGAAGTGAATATGCATGTTGATTGCAGGTAAGTTTTAAGAGCAAGAAGAAATGGCATTTGGACAGTGGATGTTCAAGACACATGACTGGGGATTCAAGAATGTTTGTTGTTTTAGAAAAGGTTAAAGGAGAGACAGTCTCTTTTAGAGGAAATACCAAGGGAAACATTGTTGGATCAGGAACAGTCAAGATTGGCGATTTAATCATCAATAATGTATCTCTTGTTAAAGGACTAAACTACAACCTTCTGAGCATCAGCCAGCTATGTGATGCTGGATTCAGAATTAACTTTAAGGAAAATTTATGTTCTGTAACTAGCAATGATTCTTCTCAGTCATTCATTGACGAAGACATGGGAACATCTATCTTCTGAATATAAATGAAGACATTGCCAAATGTCTAATTTCAGCTCATGACGAGACAAACCTCTAGCATCGCAAACTTGGACATGTCAGCATGAATCAAATCTCCAAGCTACACAGCAAAAAGTTTGTTCATTGCTTGCCCTCATTAACCTATAAGAAGACAGATCTTTGTTCCGCATGCACTTTGGGAAAACAGGTTAGAAACTCTTTTAAATCTATGAAATAAGTTTCTACTAAACGTGTACTGCAGCTGCTTCATATGGATCTATTTGGCCCAACTAGAACTCAAAGCATTGGAGATAAGAAATACTGTCTGGTAATTATAGATGACTACTCTCGTTTTTCATGGGTGTTCTTTTTTACTAATAAAAGTGAAACTTTTTCTTATTTCTTGATAGTTGCAAAAAGGGTTCAAAATGAGAAAGGTTATTCTATTTCCAACATTAAAACAAATCATGGAGGAGAGTTTGAAAATCAGAACTTTGTAGACTTTTGTAATGAAAATGGTATTCAGCATACGTTCTCCTCTCCCTACACTCCAGAACAAAATGGAGTTATAGAAAGAAAGAACAAATCTTTACAAGAAATGGCTAGAACTCTGCTTATTGAAAGTAATGTGGCAACTTGTTTTTGGGCAGAAGCAGTTTCCACGTCTTGTCATATCATTAATAGAGTTTTTCTGAGACCAATTCTTGAGAAAACTCCTTACGAGATTTTCAAATGAAGAAAACCAACTGTTTCCTACTTCAAAATTTTTGGTTGTAAATGTTTCATTCTTAAAAATACTAACAATTTTCCAAGCAAATTTGAGGAGAGATCAGATGAAAGTATATTTCTGGGTTATTCAGCGACCAGTAAAGCATACCGAGTGTTCAACGAGAACACTCAAACAGTAGAAGAATCTATGAATGTGAAGTTCCTGAGCAAGATCCCTCCAACAAGAGCATAACAGTAATAGAAGATCCAGAACCAACTACTGCTCTTGAGAATTCAACTCTCAACAAAGAAGCTGACTTGTCATAGAAAATCGACTATGATGGAACTCAAGAACAAAGAATCACTCAACTGGATATTCCTCAGTTACCAAAAGATGCTGATGACAACATAGTGCAAAGCAAAAACTAGAAGCATAAGTCCAGCCACCCTCAATAGCTTGTCATTGGAAATATCAGTGAAGGAATTCGAACTAGATCAAAGAATAGAAAGGAAACAAGTATTGTAGCGCTCATCTCTGAGATTGAACCCAAAGGAATAGATGAGGCCCTTACAAATGAAAGCTGGATAGAAGCAATGTAAGAAGAACTCTAGCAGTTTAAAAGGAATGACGTATGGGAATTGGTTTCTAAACCCAAAGGAAGAACCATCATAGGTACTAAGTGGGTATTCAGAAATAAAGTGAATGAACTTGGTAAAGTGACCAGAAACAAAGCAAGACTTGTAGCCAAAGGCTATTCACAGTCAGAAGGAATAGACTATGATGAAACCTATGCACCAGTAGCAAGATTGGAAGCTATCAGACTATTACTTGCCTATGCTTGCTATCAAAACTTCAAGCTATTTCAAATGGATGTAAAGAATGCCTTTTTGAATGGGTTTATCAAAGAAGAAGTCTATGTGGGACAACTTCTTGGGTTTGAGGAACAAAGAAAGCCAAAACATGTATATAGACTGAAAAATGCTCTGTATGAACTGAAACAAGCGCCTCGAGCCTGGTATGAATGACTAAGTTCCTACTAAACAACAAATTCAAGAAAGGTATGGTTGATACAACTTTATTTATCAAGAAGGAAGGCAATGATATTCTTGTAGTACAAATCTATGTAGATGATATTAACTTTGGTTCTTCTAATGAACGATTGTGTAAGAACTTCTCTAAGTCTATGCAGGAGGAATTGGAGATGAGCATGATGGGAAAACTTACATTCTTCCTAGGATTTCATATCAACCAATCAAAACTTGGAACTTTCATCCATCAAGAAAAATATGCCAAAAACTTGATCAAGAAGTTTGGAATGGAGAACTGCAAGAAGACTAAAACTCCAATATGAACATCCATCAAACTTGATCAGGATGAATCAGGGAAGAAAGTTGACCAAAAAACCTATAGAAGCATGATTGGATCTCTCCTCTATCTTACTGCATCTAGACCAGATATTATATACAGTGTGTGTTTATGTGCTCGGTTTCAAACAGACCCTAGAGAATCTCATCTTACAGCAGTGAAGCAGATTATTAAGTACATAACTATTTATTCACTTATGGGTTTATGGTATCCTAAAGGAATAGACTTTACTCTCCTTGGCTACTCAGATGCTGACTTAACAGGATGTAAAGTGGACAGGAAGAGCACGTCTGGAACATGTCAACTACTAGGACAAATGCTGATGTCATGGTCATCTAAAAAGCAAAATACTGTAGCTCTATCAATGGCAGAAGCAGAATACGTTGCCTTAGGAAGTTGCTGTTCATAGATTCTATGGATGAAACAGCAACTGAGGGATTATGGAAAGGAAGAAACCTGCACTGAAATAAAGTGTGACAACACAAGTGCCATAAATCTTACCAAGAACCTGATCCTACATTTCAGAGCAAAGCACATTGAAATCAAGCACCATTTTATCAGAGACCATGTACAAAATGGAGATATATTTGTGGAATTTATCGATTCAAAGAATCAATTGGCAGATATATTCACAAAGCCGCTGGACAAAGGTACATTTGATTCAATTTGTAGCAAATTAAATATTATTAATCATTTTGTATAAAATCCTTTAAGACAGGATATAGTTTGGGAGAAGAAACTGGATCGACTTTCTAAGATGCATCCAGAAGGAGTTGACGGTATTCCTTTTAAATTTAATTATTGGCGCGTAAGTTATTGTCTTATATGACTAATATTGGTAAGTTATTATTAGCAAATAAGTGATTTGCATAATTTCGGTACATGTCTAAGTTATCTGCATCTATTTTTTCCTATTTCAATGATTTTTGAATAACTGCTATTTTAGTCAAAAGTCATGTCCTTTCGTCTTCGAAGACTATATAACCCCCAAAGAGAATGAGTTTCTTTTCGACACTCTTCAGAAATCATCGTTTAGAAACCCTAAATAACTAATCTTTTTCTCTAAATCAAGCCAAACCCTCTCCGAACAATGGCTTCAAGATCCTCCATGTCCAGATCAAGATCTGTGTCCCTATCTCCTAGAAGAAGATCCAACAGGATTGCTGGCAGAGAACCAAAGAACGTAGAGGGAGGACAGACGCATTTCGATCTGACGCAAACTTCTGACGACTCCTAAGGACATTCTCAAAATGCATCGATTCAAAAAGATGCAACTGAAAATTTGGAGCCTCAGAGAAAATCCCCAACAAATTCTAAGCGGATAAATGTCTCCAGAAGAGGTATGCCTGGATTAACTCTGCCCAAACCAAAAAACCCCTCATTTTGTTATGAGAATGTATCAACGCCTAGTGCGAAATAATGCTACAGAGGAAGTGAAATTGTACTTTTTGAGAGAAAGAGGGTATGCGAATGAACTTCGTCTGGTTCAGACTGTGCAAACTACAGAACCACCTTCTAGACAAAGTGCACAGGGGAGTGAAGTTAGTAGGAGTAGGGAAAATGCCTTAGGAGAGAAGGAAGATGATGAACGACTCTATAGAAATTTTGAAGTCAAAATGGGAATTGTAGCAGTGGTTAGAAATACCACTGGAAACTATTCCGGTCGAAAGAACATAAGAACTCCTATAATAGATTGCTGGAACATGGAGTTATGCATCATCGAATTGTGGACTTTGATTTCTTGGATGTTGCTGATGTGAACCTGCGAGAACATTTTGAAATGTTGCAGATGGACCAATTTTGCACTAACTCTGCTATTGTTTATCCACAACTAACAGCATACTTTTTCTCAAATTTGACATTTCTGTCTCTAGATAGAATGCAGTTCAGTGTGTACGATAGGTTTTATGATGTCAATACAGATGTTCTGGCTGATATAATGAAAGTTGAAAGGGGTCCTTTCAAGCCAATAGAAGTCACCTATGAGACTGTCTGTAAGTATCTTACAAAGCCTGTTAGGCCTACTATTATTTATCATTTCTTAACTTCAGCAAGAACTATTATGCATAAAATCATTATAAGTTGCATTCATCCCAAGGCTTCATCAAAAACTGATGTGTCAAGATTCGAGGCCAAACTAATGTGGGCAATTGAGAATGGAGTTTTATTCTCACTTCCTCACACTGTTCTTCTACACATGTATCAAACAATTTCAAAAGATAAATGACAGTTGTCTTATGGAGCTTTAGTAACTAGAATCTTTGAACATCACAAGATTAATATACCGGGCATACTCTGCACTATAGAGCTTTCAACCATGGTCATCGATCTTAAGATGATAAACAAGATGAGGCTAAGGGATGTTATAGAGACATGGAGAAGAAAAGAGAAGGAATTGGCAAAGGCATCAACCACATCAAAGCGAAAAGGAAAAGAGATAGCTGCTACAGAACCTAGTTCCAAGAAGAGAAGACAACTGTTACTACATGATGAAGATGATGAAAAGGAGACGATTTCTGAAATTCTGGTGAAAATGGGTCAAACTGTACATAGAATGACACAACCATAACCAGAATTGCCTACACCAACAGTGACAGAAGAAACTCTTCCTAGTGCAGCACCTCAACTTGATGAAAATGTGGAAATCTCAGAGCCAGAGGAAATTGAGTTTGATAAAGGTGGACCAGGAGAAGGGGAAGATATTCCTGAAAAGGATAGAAATCCATTGGGACAGGAAGGACAAACAGAAGCATCAACTCAGGGGGAGCCTATGTTTCCGACTGGTGAGAAAGATATTCCTACAACTTCATCTGATCGTGCCGATTCTCAGAAGATATTGGCTTTGCTTATGGAAATAATAGATCACCAAGTTGCTATGGAAACCTCCCTCAATTGCAGACTAGAGACTCTCGAGAAAACAATTCATCAATGTCTCAACAGAATCAAAGAGTTTGCCATGGATATGGAGGATTTCACCCTTGTTCGAACCCCCAAGAAAAAATCTTCTTAATCATCTTTTGGTTTATCTTGTTTGAATTTTTGACATTTTTTTTAAAACGTTACTTCTCTTTCAGAATATTGTCTTTTTGATTGTGACAAAAAGGGGGAGTAAGACCTGGATTTGGATTGGATTAGATGTTTTTGGACTGATGAACTTTGCGGTTTGTTGCTTGTGCTCGTAAACTGAATAATTGTTTGCTGCTTAATCTATTTTAACTGATGCGGTGTTAAACATAGAAGCATGAATTATCTGATGTGAGTATCATTACTCCTGTTATATTTTGTAGTATGTGTTGTCAACCATATTTTTGCGAAGGATAACAAGCAAAAAAGCATAAAAAGTTTTGTCACCATAAAAAATGGGGAGATTGTTGAAAACTCCTAGTTTTGATGTTAACAAATCATTTTATGTAAGTATTTTTACATATCTTTAGAAGGAATAAGCTACAAAGTTGTGTATGTTTTTAAGTTTGCCAATGGCAGAAGGAAAACATACGGTGTTTCTGAGTCTGACCGTACCGGACAGAGGACTTGAGGAAACACAGATTCTAAGTCTAACCGTGCCAGATGGAAATCTTAAGCAGACTCAGAACTTGAGTTTGTCAGACTCAGAACAAGACCTCAAGAACAGATCACCAACGGTCAAGTATTTCACTTACTTTGTTTACATTGATTATGTTATATTAATTCGATTGACAGGATCAATTAAAGGACAACTTCCAAAGAAGAATGAAGTACTTATGGAAGCCCGGATTCTGATTGTATGGGCAAGCAGAATCCAAGGGGATCTGATCTACTTCCAACAGTCAAAAAGACTTGCTTTATAAAGTCTGTCCAGGAAAGGGAAGACGAAACTCTAAAGGGAAGAGCCAACGGTCGAGTGTGGCTTGGAGAGTATATAAGGATAGGATAAGACCTAGGAGCTAGATAGGATAAACATATTCCAAAGTGCAATTCTGTTCTTTAGTTGTCTAAAGTGTGAATTTGAGAGGTCATAGTGAATTACCAGGAAGAGTGACTCTGTGAGATTCATTATCACCAAGTGCTAATACTCAAGAGTGTGTAATCATCTTTGATCTTATAGTGAAATTCAGCCTATTGGTTGATCGCCTGAAGAGTGGACATAGGCTTGTCTAAAGCCGAACCACTATAAACTATGTTTGCAATCTTCTCTACTCTCTTTATTTAATTTCAGTTTATAGATTGCAAAAGTTTTGTTTTAATCGTGCGTAAAATTCCTCTACACCTATTTACCCTCCCTCTAGGTGTTAATACTAGTTCTAACACTCATGACCTGCATGAATTGGCACATGTTCATGGTCTATAGTCATTACAAGTAATGCACTCAGCCAATTATAAACGAGTTCAAGCATCATCCGCATTCATGGTGACCATTAACCAACAAACAGGACACATTTTTCACTAACCAGATGTGCACATGCAACCCTTCAGAGCTCACGGCACAGAGCAATGTATGCAAACCGCACAATTCAACATTCATTGGCATGCTTAAAATCGATCACAAGAAGGTTTCATGGCATAAGTTCAACCCAAACACCATTTTGGCACTTACGAGCGAAACCGCACACTCACCAGCAATAACTATCAACCATGACTTCCTTGGGCAAACCTAGCTTCAAGTTCATTTCTCACGAGGTTTACTATACTTGTAGATTCCAATCTACTCTCCGACTGTCAGTTTTCCATTAGGTCAGCACAAACCAGCTAAAATAGCTTCGATTGTGAGCTTAAATTTAGATAGAGCCTTGTCACCATTCCACTCATTCGACTTGTTGTATCTTTTTGATATTTGTATCTTTTTGATATTGAACTTGGCACCATTCTACTCATTCGACGTGTTGTTGTGGTGAGCATAAGTGGGTGCCGATTTTTCTTTTGTCTTGTCTGGTTGGTTGGTTGGAATACATGCTTACTTTACCAAAAAAAACAAAAAAATTTAGATCGAGCCTTGTCAACACTTTAATTTTTGTTCGTGGACTTCATGCATGGATTTTCCTCCTACACTTCACCTATGGCATTAATGGCCTATGCAGAAATCAACTCAGTATGCTACGTCCTCGAGAATTAACTGAAAACGAAGTGAACATGCAAAACGACACAAATGTTGAATACCCGTAACAAACCCTCAACGTTCCACGCATGACTAGCTACATATTAAGCCAGAACAACTTTAAAATCTAGTCTAGAGTCGTGCCTCTTAACTCCTTAACTAGAAAATCCATTAAACTTCACATGTAGAACCGAGAATCCAATAAACCTCGTATGCATGACCTTCTCCTCCCAAAAATAGCCCTAGAATTCCATAAACGGCTCCCGTCACAACTCATCCAACCATAACCGAGTACCAAAAGGATTTCAATGCCTTAACACTTAGTGTTTTCCCTTATCTGGTTACTGTCCTAGGCTTCTTTCCCTCTTGGCTTTGCTGGTTCTGGCAAATCAGAACTTCTTTGGCTCCACCGAAGAGAGAAAACGAGGGAGAAGATGAGAAAAGTGAAGGGGTGCTTCAGCTCGAATAGGAAAGAAATGAAAAGGAGAGAGAGGGGGGGGGGGTTTAAGAGAGTATCTTGGGATTTGATTTTTGCAAGTCCCGAGCAATGATCTCTCATTGCAAATCCCCACTTCTAACGGGACCGAAGAAGGGCGGAAGGGACAAGGGAGAGATTTCCCTTTTGCATGGTCTCTCCACCATGCACACTTGTCCAAAGATGGGTCTTAAGAGGAAACCATTTGTGGTTAATTTTATTTTCTGTTGAACCTCATCATTTGTCCCTATAACACTATCAATGTGCCCCATTTTGCCCCTATTAATTCGGCCACAAGAGGAAGTTCTAGGTGCTCCATATAATTGCACTTGTCTAATAGTTACATTGATGTTACCAAAGCAAGATTAGGGCCGAAGGTCATGAACATTAGCATCGGGCTATTTAATACTTGATCGTGGCTATACATAATTCAATGAACCCCTAATTTCAAAATTTTACTTTACATGAATGGATACTGTTTGGGAAAAGGGCGGCCATGCACCTATCACCCCTAAACTACTTATATTTCACTCAATTATACATACATGCATGTAAATGCATGTATACGTGGATAGCCGGCCATGGTAGACACAAATTTATGTGTTCACCATGTTCTATGGTCCAAGGACCAACACAAACTTCCATGCACGACTTAGACGAGATGCTACGTAAACACACAGATAGTGAGCACAAAATATAACCATCAAGGTACATGAGACACTTTACTAGCCCCATGTATAAATGGCATCTTATGGTCCTTCCGGCCTCACAGATCACTCATAACCCAAATTGGGCCTTTCGGCACCACAGACACCACCCTAGGCCCTCACGGCCCACTTGTATACCAATTGGGCCTCACAGCCCACTCTAAACTTATCGGGCCTTATGGCCCAATTGTATTATATCATGGGTCTTGTGGCCCACTTACACACTCTCGGGCCTTACCGGGGTATCGCATAATCCTTAAAATGTACTTATAAGGCCAAACAAAATTTGGGGTGTCACATGTCTACCTCATACAATTCCATTAATATTCGATATTGTGATGTATATTCTATATATTTGAGACACCAGACAGAGCGCATGGCCCGCCGCAACCATTGTCGTGCCACAAGGGCACTCGTCTAGCCACAACGATACTCATCCCACCACAAAGGAATTAGTCTCCCCGCATCAGAGATAGGCTCGCGACAGAGCAACCGTCTCCCCTCAGCGAAGGGATTGGTAAACCCCCAATCTCTACTACATATATTTATTTGTTGTATTTAAGTACTTTTTGCAGGATTTCTTAAGGGCATAAAAGACCGTCCCCGCCTACGCCGGGTACCTGGCCATCCGGATACCGGCAAGTTTCACCTCCGAGCACGTGGCTCCTACAATTTTGGATTTCGAAAGCGTCCGCCTAATCCAGCTTGTGTCCAGCCCTCAAGGGTTAAAATTTTTAGCAGGCAGTTGAGCTCGTTTTTTCCGTAGATAGGGTTGCCCGCTGCCTTAAAGCATTTTGGAGGTACAAATAAATACTTGCTAAAAGCTATTGTACACACTTGCAATCAAAACTCATCAAAACTCCTGGGAGATTACACTTGTGAAAGGGAGTAAAAAAGTGAGAGTTGGCTCCATTACAAACCACCCTATGTTTTTAGGCACTGGTTTGGTGCTGAAGCACTATAAGTCCGCTAAGCATTTCAATATCCTTGCGCTTTATATATATTTATGCATCTTATATGTTTGATAGTCCGTCTAACTCGTTTTTGTGTATAGACATTTTGATAGTGTGGTGCATAATCTATTTATTCGGGACAATCAAGCACAGCACGTAGCTCGCCGCAATGAGTTGTTGTGCTGGGAAGGAACTTGTATCGCCATTTCGGAATTTGTCCTGCCGCAGAGCAACTCGTCCCCCTACATCGGAGATGTTCTCGCAACAACGGAACCATCTCCCCCTAGCGAAGCTCCTCTCCAAGAGATTGGTAAACCCTTGATCTCTATTTATTTAATTTTTTGCTTCGTGAAGAATGAAACAAGAATTATGCCTGCGCAAAAGAAATTTGTGTAAGAATAAGAACTAGACTCTCTCTCTCTCTCTAGATATTATGCAATAAGATTTGATAAAAGAAAAAAAAACAATAATAGAAAGAGTTGATTCGATACCACGTAAGATTTTTGTCAACCTAACATCATTGGAATAGCCCAGAAACCCAAGAGACATGGCTAACACTCCCGAGATAGCGGTCATAGCTTCATAAAGTGATGGCATTAACGAGTTGAATCTAGATGTGGACCACCCACTAGGCAAGCCTTAGCTATTGGAGGAGGATATTATAGTGTATGGTCATCCTTGATGATGATGTAAGATTCGGTTATCAACCGCCATTGATTCTGTTTTGATGCTTAGGCAAGGCACGACACAAGTCCTTCTACACGGCTTTATCAATACACAACGCAATTCATTGTTTCAATTGTCAAATATAACATCCGTACATGATGGTAACATATACACCCCCGTAAATGCCACGTGAACTACTTGCCAAACCGCGCACGAGCATGGCATCCCCTGACATATCGATCATCTCAACTGCTCAATCTTTCTTCTTTTAGATGATTTCCGATTGTGCGTTTGGAATGGAGACCTGTGATTTGGACCGCAAGTATGCCCCGTTAAGACATCACCAATTAGATCTACGAGATATATTCGTCCGATATTGAAACGATGGGAACAGGCAACCAGCATGGTTTTTCTATCAGCATGAATCATCCAAAAGATTCCTTTGATGATTTGTGGTAGGGAAATTATCAAAAAAGTCTTAAACTTATTATAATTTTACCAATTCAGTTCTAAACTCTCTTTTTTGACCAATTCAATCATAAATTTTTTGTAATTGTGTTAATTCAGTTCATTCGGCGAAATTTGGTCAACCGGTGCTGATGTGACCACCGGTCAACACTGGCCATCCGACGATCAAATTTTTAATTTTTTAAAATTTTCCTTTTCACCTTTCCTTTTTCTTTTGCTTCTTCTCCATGGCTCGCCAGCCATTGGACAAGGGCTACAAATCCCTCACCAGCCATTAGACAAGGGTTGCAAAGCCCTCGCCAGCTACCAACCCTTGCTGGCGGCCTCGCCCACCTCGCTAGTGGCCTCACCCAAATCTAGGCGAGGCCTAGGGGTTGTCAATGAGGGTAAGTAAGGCCACAACCCTCGCGATGAGGGCTTCACGGCCCTCACCAGAGTCTCGTCAACAACTGCATGGAAAAGGAATCAAGGAGGAAGAAAAGGAAAAAAAAAAAGAAAAAAGAAAAAGAAAAATATTCTTAAAATATTCTTTAAAAAAATATTAAAAAATTGCTGGTCAAACAGTCGCCGCGTTACTATCGGTTCGCCAAATTTCGCCAGATAGACTGAATTGGCATAATTGCAAAAGGTTTAGGACTAAAATGGCCAAAAAAAAAAAGTTTATGATTGAATTGCCACAATTGTAATAGATTTAGAAATTTTTTGGCAATCCTCCCGATTTTTGGTCTAATAGACAATACCGTCCCTCAGCTTTTAAAAATTTCTAAATAATATAATGATCACATTGTATAAATTAAAGATTTATAGACTACGGTGCACAAATTATTCCTCTAAATTAAGTGATGATTTCAAAACCTCCAAAAATTAAATAATTAATTTATCTAAATTATCTCATTGAATTGGTCACTTAGTAAAAGCAAAGACAATTTTTTGTCTTTTTGGAGATCTGAAGAAGAGACAAATTTGAAACTCGTCGTTTTGGGAAGTTACTATTTGTTGGAGCTTTCAAAGATTTTTAGCAGAAGTCATTTCTAAGGAGTCCATGATGGCAAATCGGTCTAATCGCGTTCTCTCTTCTTCTCAACCCCCAACGGCGAGCGCCATGAATTCCTCCGGCGATGTTGATGATGACCAAAAGCTCCCTAATGACATCGTTGTCGAGATCCTGAAGCAGTTGTTGGCGAGATCGCTCCTCCAATTCAGGCGCATCTGCCAGTCATGGCATTCAACCATTGACGACCCTCGCTCCCTCCACTTAAGTCACTTCGCTCTCGACGCCTCCAATTGGTATTTCTTGTGTCTAGATTGTGGCGATGGTCCTGTCCCTGTCCAGTACCAATGTTCTCTGTTTTCCAACGAGTCTCTTACCCTGTTGCCTTCCCAGTCGCAAATCAAAATTTCATCCGTTACTCCTCTTGAGATTTGCGCTATTGTTGGTTCGTGTAATGGTTTGATCTGTGTCATAGAGATTTCTAGAAATGAGTATGGCCAGACGATGTATGTGAGGAATCCATTTAGCAGAAAGCACAAGGTGGTTTCACGAAATGGTCTAGATTATCAGTGTTTTTCCTCAGAGATTGCTCACTCTAGGGTTTGGCTTCGACTCTAGGTCTTTTTTTTGGTCGGAAAAAACTTCATTTAAAAACTACTCGAACATGGGTTGCAACTAGTTCCAAAGTCTAGACATAAAATTTGTGAAAAGGGATAAGGAGGGCAATTGGCCCAATTAAGTGGGAGAGTTCCCGCATGTAGGCCTTAGCAACCCAATCCGCAGTCCAATTAGAATCTCTTGGTTCGTATTGAGAGTGATATCTTCTAGTTGGGCCAGCATCTCACAACAATCCAACATAACAACTCTGGAGACCCATGGTATCTCTCCTTGGCCCAGAATTACGTTGACTGTAGCCAAACTATTGCTCACCAATTCCACTTTTAGATAAGTTCCCTATACTTTCCTCCTAGTTAACTCATGTGTTTACTTCAACCACCAAAAAGCTTGTTGAGTTGCTAGGGTTTCAGCAATAGCAGTTGAAGATAGCAGTCGAAGAAGCGACAACTTTTTCAGCAAAACCCTCAACCAGCACTCCGTCACTATTTGGAAAATCCTTGCAAATGAAGCCTTCATCATTGAGCAACACCAAGAGCCATCGATATTCACCTTTAGTGATTCTTTCGGTGGAGGAATCCACCACTTCAACATAGTAGCTCAGATTTCACTTTTCAAACAACTGAGTCATGGTGATTGCTTCACTCACGATCAAGCTTGGGGTGGGTTTCCATCCTTGAAAAACCAAATTATTTCTCGACTTCCACACCAACCAGAGGACATTTGCGAAAAGGGATTTGGCTCATGAAGATACCCTAGAGAGCAAGCAATCGCAAACTCACTTGTCGATCTACTTATAAGCGTTGGGGAAGTGGCTACTCCAATTTTTGGATCTAACCAAATATTTTTTGTCTTGTTGCATAAGGTAAAAAGGTGCTCCGTAGTCTCCAAAGCTTGGCCATAAACAAGGCAAATCGATTCAAGTATAATTTTTTGTCTATAGAGGTTATCCTTGGTAGGTAGTCCTTCACTGCACAAGCTCCACATAAAGAACTTGATTATAGGATTAGTATGTAGATTACATATTTCAATCCATAATTTCCTTGGATTTTTGTATGAAGTCGTTGCTTGATTGTCTACCTTAGCCTTCTCCTATTCATGCAGTTTGTTGTAAGCACTCTTTACCTTGTATATACCCGAATTGTTTGCTTTCCAAACCAATATGTCTGGTCCTGGGTTGAGGCTTAAAGGAATGGCTAATATCTCTGTACAATTCTATATTCAAAAGTCTGTTGTAGTAATTGTAAGTTCCATTTAGCCAAACTCTAAATAATCAAGTCAGCAACAATCTCAGGCTCAATCAAATTCGCTGGTTCTCCAATTTTACTATATGGCAACCACTTATCCTCTTTATTACTTATACTTTTACTGTCCCCCACTTTCCATATAATATTTCGTTCAATAACATCTCTTCCCATAAGTATACTCTACCAACCCCAAGATGGTCTAGTGCCTTTGCAAGCATTCCAAAACTCTCCTCTAGGGAACGAGAGGCCTTTAAAGATTCTACTCCTTAAGGCTTCTAGAACTTGACTTAGCCTCCAAGCTTGTTTCCCTAGCATCGCTCTATTAAAATCAACAAGGTCTTTAAAACCTAGTCCCCCTTGATCCTTCCTAGTCTTTAGGACATCACATCTCTTCTATTGAATCCCTCTCCATTTAACGTTATGTTTCCACCAAATGCTAAAATCCTCTTTTTGATCACTCTACAAATTGAAATAGGGATTTTAAAATTGACATGGCATATTGTGGTAAAGATTGGACCATCAATTTAATGAGAATCTCCTTTCCAACCTTCGATATAAATTGCTCTTTCCACCCTTCTAACTTACTATTGACCCTTGCAAATACCCATGAAAACATTTGTTTCTTCGTTTGACCCCAATCCAAGGGTATGCCCAAATACTTCCCTGTTTTCTCAATGATAGGCACTCTTAGTTCTATTGTTATATTTTGTTTTAACTACTGAGGACAGCCCTTACCGAAGAGAATGCCTAACTTCTTTAGATTAATGGACTAACCTGATGCAAAGCAGTATTGGTTCAGAACGTTTGCCAAATTCTGAGCTTCTTTCACTATGCCATCCAAGAAGAAAATGAAGTCATCAACAAACAAGAGATGTAAGAGGGTAGGACAATAAGGATTCAATCAAATACCCTTTATGCTTCCTTCAGTCATAGCTCTTGTCATTAGGGAAGATAGAGCATTAGGTATTATAATAAATAGATAGGGAGATAGTGAATCTCCTTGTCTAATCCCTTTAGTTGGATGAAAGATCTCACAAGACTCCCCCGATGACTCTTAACACCGAAAGATATTGAAGAAACATAGTATCCAAACAACACAACCTATTTCTCACAAAAACCCATCATTAACATACAATCACATAGAAAATCCCACTCAACTCTATCATAGGCTTTTTGCATATCCAATTTTAGGATTGCTTGGAATTTCCACTTCCTTTTTCTAAACCTTATCTAATGTAAGACCTCCTGAACAAAAAGAAAAATGTTATCTTGTATTTGACGTCCTTCTACAAACATGCTTTGTTTAGGGGATATGATTTATGGCAACCATGGTTTAAGTCTATTCACCATAATCTTTGCAATTATTTTATAATTAAAATTTCAAAGACTAATAGGCCTATATTTAGTGATACTCTTATGGTTAGGAACTTTCGGAATAAAAGTAATGTGGGTCTTGTTAATATCAAGATCAAATGTACCTTGAATAAAGAAAGAGTCCACCATTTTGAAGATATCCTCTTGAATGGTAGTTCAATTGCTCTGATAAAATAAGTCGTTTAAATCATCTAGGCTCGGTGCTTTGTTGCCCCAATTTGAAATACCGCTCTTCTCACTCTTCCTTGGTTATCTACGTCATTAGAGCCTCATTTATCCCATCGGACACCACCAAAGAACATTTTTCCGGCATAGGTTGATAGTATCTCTGTCCAACAAAAGTGTACAAACTTTTATAAAAACCCGTGATGTGTTGTTTAAGGGTAAGAGGATCTCAGCTCAATTATGCTCATCAAGTTTCAACATCGAAATCTTGTTGCATTGTCTCCTCTGAATAGTAATAGCGTGAAAGATTCTTGTATTTTTATTCCCCCATCTTAGTCAGCCAGTTCATTCGAGATCGCATGCAACAAAACATTTTATCTTGTCTCCATAAAGCTTCAATTTGCTCCCCTATCTTTTTGTGTTCCCCACTAGAAGCTCCTTCCACCGTGTTCATTAAGTCTATGAGTTTATTCCTAAGTGAGTCAATCTGCCTAGCTGCATTTTTAAAAAAAATTTGACTCCATCTCCTCAATTGAGCTACTACATTCTTGATTTTACTGATAATATCCAGCTAATTGACTTTAACATCCTTCCAGGCCTTTTCAACCACGTTTGTACAATTGGGATTATCTAACCAGAATGCTTCAAATTTAAAACTCTTATTTTTTTGAACCTGGTAACATCTGAAGTTAGAATAATACGACTATGGTTAGATCCAATAGCAATGTATGCAAATGCCTCAACATCAAGGAATAAAACCCTCTAATCTAGGATACAAAAAGCCCGATCAAGTCGCTCTTTAACTAGCTCATCCCCTTCTCGATTATTAGTCCAGGTAAAGACACAGCCTTTATTCTCTATATCCATAAGGGAACATGAGTCAACAGATTCCCAAAATGCTACAATTTTGTGCCTATCGATAACTCGTTTACAAACCTTTTCCCATTGGTACAAAACTTCATTAATCCCCCCCCCCCCCCAACGCATAACCATGGGACATTAGTAGACATATTTCTAGAATGTAGAGTATTCCATACAACTTGTTCAAATCATAATTTTCTTGAGAAAATTACCAAAACAGTTCTAAACCTATTGCAATTTTTCCGATTCAATCGTAAACCTTTTTTTTTGCCAATTCAATTATAAACCTTTGTGTCAATTTAGTCCATCTAGTCAAATTTGGTCGGCCAGCACTAACATGGACGCTGATCGGCGCACAATGGATAATTTTTTAATAATATTTTATTTTTTCAATGTTTTATTAATTTTTTTCTTTTTTTTCCTTTTTTCTTCTTCTTTCTCTTCATGGCCAATTCAATGACTGGCAGAGGGTACAACTGGCAAGCTCATTGGCCACTGGCGAGGCCTTGCCATTGTGGGCAAGCTAGCCCTTGCCGTCACTAGACGAGGTTGAGCTCACCTAGCTATGGTGAGGCTTGCCCTCACCCAGATCTGGCAAGGGCAAGCCTTGCCTTCGCCATCACAATGCTAGGCGAGCTCACCTTCATGGTCACAGCACTAGGCGATGCTCATAAATGGTTAGGTGAGACCATATGTACTCAAAAATGGGTATTGTCGACATACAATGGTGGCTATCGTTGTAACCTTTGAAAGGAGGAAGGCAAAACCCATAAAGAGAGGGTAGAAAGCTTCCGTCTTTTCAATTTTGAATCTACAATCTCAAGAATGAGGATAAGTAGCCTTTGTGCCAACTCGACTTCCAATCTCAGCTTGCTCCATCTCAGCTTCTCCTCCTCAATTAGCTTGTGCAATGGTCACCGTTGTACCCCGATAATACCCATTTCAAGTACGTATGGTCTCTAGCTAGGTGAGCTTGTCCTCATCGTCATGATGATGGGTGAGGCTCGCATTTGGCGAGGGTGAGTTTGCCTAACACCACGATGGTGATGATGAGGCTCGCCTCATTAGATTTGGGCAAGGGTGAGCCTCGCCATGGTTAGGCGAGCTCGACCTCGTCCAACGATGGTAAGGGTGAGCTCACTTGTGATAGTGAGGCCTCACCAATGGCCGACAAACTCGCCAGTTGTACCTTTAGCTAGTCGTCGGACTGGCGCGCCGAAAGAAGAAGAAAGTTAAAAAAAGAAAAAAAAAGAAAAAAAAGAAAAATTAATTAAAAATTTCGAGAAAAAAAAAACATCAATAAAAAAATTATCTGCCTACATCAGCATCCATGTTAGCACCGACCGGCCAAATTTGGCCAGATAAACTGAATTTGCACAATTGCAAAAATGGGAAATCGACTACATAGGTCTGGAATCTACTCACTCTACAAATACTTCTAGAGAGATTACATTAGAAAACTCCTGTGTCGAGTCACGTGACAAAATTGTGCTATGTCACATGATCGTCACTTGATAGACAGAGGTAAAAGGGGACAGCGACGATCCATATTGCAACAAAGTTCTTCTTAGCTTTTCTACTTCCCACTTCTGGTCAAATCCCTACCTGACCATCATGAGTTCCTTGGACAATAATGACCAAAAGCTCCCTCACGATGTTACTGTCAAGATCATGAAGCGGTTGCCCATGGAATCTCACCTCCGATTCAATTGTGTAAGCGTTTCACCACCAACGACCCTTGTTTTGTGGCCTTCCAAATGAACCACTCCTCTCTAGACACCTCAAATTGATATCTCATGTGTCTAAATTTTGGCGATGATCCTGTCCAGTATATATGCTCTCTGTTTTCCAATGAGTCTCTTACCCTGCCTTCCAAATATTACTAATCAAAATTCCGTTCGTTACTCCTCCCGAAAGTTACATAAAATGAAGACACATGCAAACAAGCATGCAGACATTGTTGGAAATTTTCGATATTGGGCTTACATTAATTAATTAATTTTCTATTTTATATAATCGGGTTAATGGATATTCCAATATATTTTGAACCCTCAAGTGATCTTATTGAATTGGGTTTTGGCATCTATTAATTATGGGCCTAGTTGAGCAGCAAAATGTAAGCAACTGTGTTTAATTGAAGCCCGTAATGGGAGGGGTCCAATTGACACACTATTGATTAGGGTTTGCTAGGTCCCCTCTCTAGCCTATAAAAGGATAGGTTATACCTATCAGTCACTGAATCCCATTAAAGCTGCTAAACCAAAATAGGTCATAAAGAGGAAGATCCGGCATACCGACAGATCACTGATTATATCAGCTTGATCCGTTTTCAATCAAATGAGGTCATGGCTCAAACAGGGATGTTCTAATTCCACTGTACATATAAGTTTTGGTGTTTTACAATCATATATGGGTCTAATTATTCTTGATTAATTAGTTATTTATGTAGAGAAATTTCTACATGTGATATCAGAGTATGTCATATATAATTGTAGAACCCAATTTTTTTTAACAAATCCGGTATGTTGTTTTCCGTGTTTGTTCCTTTTGGTTTTGAGCTTCTGTCGATTTGTGCTTTACAAGTTTTTATGCAATTTCGATCAATCAAAGTTTTTTTTTGGTCGAATCAAATCAAAATACTTATTATATAAGTAAAAATAATGTATTAGAATTGAAGAGATAAGTTATGATGATGATGATGATGATATGTTTGTTTTCTTGGATGATCGTTCTATTACAATTTCGGATCTATGATAAAACTCTCTATGCATATGTCTGGAAAAGAGCTAGTAAACAAGCTTTTTAGTGTTTGATGTCTTCATAACATTCGAAGTCAACTTGAAGAGCTTTCCAACAAGCCATAGAACACCCAGATCCGGTGTCATTTGCTATCCAAAATCATCGTCCAAAGTCAGTTTAGTAATCTGTAAAAATATTTTGTTCAGTTCTGATATGCATGTTGTCCGCTTGTTGCTTTTGTCAAAAATTTTCCAATTTCTGTGTTGAGACCTAGAGGTTGACGCCTTCATGAAAAGTGTTCATATAGGTCTTAACTTCAACATATAATTCTTTTGGATTTTTTGGAGCATAATTAGTCAATGAATATTTTCTGCATAGATCAATCGATTTTGAAATTTTAGGGCTTTTGTTCTACATGTTGAGATTTTTCTCACCATAAATAATTTATATAGTTTTTATTGAGTATTGAGTGAAAATTAGGGGTTCATAATTTTGTAAAGGTTCTAAAAAAATTTAGAATTTTTTTTTCCAATTGAATGATGTATGTTAGCAATTATTATATAGGTATCGTTATATTGTGATTCTTGGGTTCAATGTGATTTAGATTCGGAAGTTGCGATTCTTGGGTCTCGATATGTTCCCTTTCAATTATGGCCCATGAACCCATGTTGTTTCTTGAGTAGATTGTTTTCGGTCTGATGCAATTCAAAGTTTCTCTTTTCTTTTCTGGGTGTGGAAAATTTTTGGGCTTTGTTTGGTTTTGGACTTTACCTATTGGTTTTCTTAGCTTTTGTGGGTGCCTGTATTGCTGCCTATCTACGGGTTTTTAGCCATCTATTCGAGTGAATTGAGGCTCAACTCTATGGTTGATGACGGATCCCTTTTTCTTCCCATGCGTGATCAAGTGCGTTGATTGATTGGGTCTAGTTCTTGTATTTCTCGATCTATATGGGTAGCTTGATTCTTGGTTCCATCTTGTGGTGGTTTGCTTTGGCTGGAGTTTTGGGATAGTTTCCATTTTTTATTTTTATTTTGACCTTTTCTTTAGTAAGACAGGGTCTACACCAAAAGCTTCTCTTTTTTGTTTGATTATTTGGAATGATTATTGGAAAGTAATATGGATTTTATTGGATTGAATAATAGGCTCTATTTCATTATATACGTGCAAAACAAAATGCGGCAATCTAGCTTGTTCTTCCTTTTTTTTCCCATGATCTCCTCACTTGTGATTAATTGCAATGTTATGGCTGGGACATTGAGTCCATTATTGTTTTAAATATTAGTTGTTGAACCCAACGATGCAAATGCAGAGCCTCTAGATGGGGTGAAATTAGAGATACTACTTTTCAATTGTATCTGATTTTTGAAGTTTAGAGGTTCTAGTATTATGTATTGTTGTTTGAGTTTTTGAATATGAGTAGCAGTAGATTGAAGCTACAAGACAAGAACAATAATTTTTTGAAGCTTGAATATGGACGATTTAGTTTGGTTTTTCTTCAATTAATTCATCTTGGATTTTGATTGGATGCAAGATTGTCTCAATTATACATGAATTTACTTTCTTGATTTTGTTGAACTTACTGTCAAGAAAAAGGAAAGTCCAAGTTAGACTTATTAACCAAAATTATATGATTTCCTACTCCAAGTTGAAGTAGCAAATTTAAGTAAAGATGAGATTATTAATTTGACTATGAAAACAATACTAATCCGAAATAGGACCTTCATAAGGACTATGGAGCAATGCAGCGCTTGATTTTTTATTTTATTTTTAATGAAGGATTTTGTATTGTAATTGGGACTATTTCATTTAGTCTCATAGTTGATGTTCTGTGATGAGCTTGTAGCAGGATTGTTGACTTACTTTGTGGTTTTGCTGTGATTAAAATATAAACTATTTGATAAAAAGTATAGTCTTCATGAAGGATTGGTAACATTGTCGCTATTTGAACAAATATCGACTTCATTAATTTTTTGGGTTGCATCAGTGGGGAGGGCTTACTTTTCACATGGCTTTTGGCTATGCCTACTATAAAGCCATGTATGAGAAGTGGTCAATTGCCCACTACTTCTTGAAACATTAGTATAACATAATACCATAGAGAAAACAGTATTATGTAGTACTAATAAGTGTTATATTGTATCAGTAAATTTATTCATGTGCATTGATGAGCTCCCTTTATCTTCTATTGTTATCATCATCACTCTTTTAAGCTATCAAATTAGTTTGGTTTAGAGTCTCTCTATTGTTTGATGTTAATGAGATTCAGCTAATTTGAATAAGCACTTGAGATAACGGATTTTGAATTGCCTTCACTTCTCTTTTTGACACTATAAATTTCAGTTGTCATGCTCATGTGCTTATAGCTAGTGTGGGATTGCATTCCTCCATGTGTTTGCCTCCATCATGTGCGAAGTGTGAGGTCTTAAATGAATTATAACATTCTCCAATAGTTTTCCTTGATATCATCAAGGCTTATTGATGTAGTGCAACCAAGCTATTAGCCCCACGTACACGGAATGACGCGTAGGGTGAGTGTAGGGTCCTCTAAGGCCTATTTCAATTTTTTTTAATATGCCTAATTTTTAATTTATGATTTTTTGGTATGGTAAATTTAAATTTTGGCATATTAAATATTTATTTGGAATTATTTATTGATATCCATATTTAATTCCATAAAAAAATTGTGCCTATTTTTCAATTTTTAATTTATGGAAATTTATTATAGTGTATGAGGGATAGGATGACAATATCCACTTTCCCTAATTTAGCATAGATTATTTATACTTTCTTATTTAGTTTAACTAGATAATCTTATATGCTTAATTATAGAAATAGGCACACAAAATTGTGGCAAAAATTGTTATTTGATAAATGCAATATAATCTTGGGAAGCACATGTCATAAAGTGTTTTCATATTGTTTGATGAATTTTTGGGCATTGATTAAATGTAATATTATTTACAAATTGTTAAAGTTTGTAAATTATTGAAGTTCCTTATTGATAAAAATTAGTATATACAATCACCTGCCCAAAGGAGGTTATTGTGTATATTAATTTGAAAATTGCATGAAGATATATTCTAAAATTAAAAGATGGGGATGTATGACTCAAAAAAATTTATTTGCCCAAAGGGGATAAACTTTTTAAAGTTATATAAAATTCCCCTCTATATTGATATATTAGAGATAATTGATGGGATGTGTGACTCAAAAGGTTTATCTACCCAAAGGGGATAAACTTTAAGAGTTATATGTGATTTTCCTTTGTGTTAAGATAATGGGGATGTATAATTTAAAGGATTTATCTGCCCAAAATGGGATGGATCTTTAAAGATTATATGCAATTCTCCTTATCTATCTCTATATATTGATATCATGGAGATATATAATTTAAATGATTTGTTTGCCCAAAAGGGATGGATCATTGACAATTATATGTAATTCTTTTTGTTGTTGTTTTACAAACTTCATGATGTGGTGCATTATACGCTATGGGAGTTTATAATATACTAATTATTTTGTGGAATTACTTATTGTCCATAATTAATCATATTGCATTATGTATGTCAAACTTTTACTTTTGCTGTGAACAACTACAATGTCATGGTTGAGATGTTAACCGGATATAATATTATATTATTAAGGACTTAGTAAAAAAGGAAGACATTGTGATTGAAAATATTAGAACTAAGTCCATGTTAACTGATCTTTTAACAAAAGGTTTACAACCCATTATGTTTAAAGATCATGTGAGGAATATGGGTGTTTTAGAGTCTTTTTGATCTTTTTTGTTAGTGGGAGCTATATAGCTTATATTTTTGGATATTGCAGTTATATGCAAATTGATAATGTTTTTACGAGCTTTATTAAAATATTTATTTTTGATGATCATCACTATTGATTCTATTATTATCATTTCTCCTGTCGACTGAGAAGTGGAAGTATAGAACAGTATCTTTAAATAAATAGTTTGAAGATGACTAGATGTCACTAATTATGAGATCTCATGTTGGATTGTGACATAATTGTACAATTTCATGTTGGTTAGAAATCGCACTGAGGCAATTTCATGTTGTTTAGAAATTGCAGTAATGCAATTTCATGTCGTTGAGAAATTGCATTGAGAACCGATAAGAAATAGTGTATATTTTAATCACATGTTGACATTATTTCTTACTACACTACTAGGCCCATAATCCATGAAAATATAATACTTATTATATGCGATTATGGAAGGTCATGTGTTGCGGCATTTTCTTAATGCATTGATCGCCATAGTCCTATAATGAGGTTATATAGGATTGGATTGGTTTTGAGATGCCATTATTGAAATATTATTTTTCAAAATTGTGGCCACATAAAACAAATTTTCAGTTATTAACCCGAGAGTGTCGTTTTCAAAATAAAAATCATTTTCAAAATAAAACAAATTAATTAATGTAGCCCAAGTGGGAGAATGTTGGAAATTTCCGATATTGGGCTTACATTAATTAATTAATTTTCTGTTTTATATAATCGGGTTAATGGATATTCCAATATATTTTGAACCCTCAAGTGATCTTATTGAATTGGATTTTGGCATCTATTAATTACGGGCCTAGTTGAACAGCAAAGTGTAGGCAATTGTGTTTAACTAAAGCCCGTAATGGGAGAGGCCCAATTGACACGCTATTGATTAGGGTTTGCTAGGTCCCCTCTCTAGCCTATAAAAGAATAGGTTATACCTATCAGTCGCTGAATCCCATTAAAATTGCTAAACCGAAATAGGTTATAAAGAGGAAGATCCGGCATACTGACAGATCACTGATTATATCAGCTTGATCCGTTTTCAATCAAGTGAAGTCATGGCTCAAACAGGTATGTTCTAATTCCGCTGTACATATAAGTTTTGGTGTTTTATAATTATATATGGGTCTAATTATTCTTGATTAATTAGTTATTTATGTAGAGAAATTTCTACAGACATAGCCCAAATTATCTGTTTAAAATGAAATATTCTGACTGTATACATAGTGTGCTTATACTTATCTAAATGCATTATTGCTTGGGATAATAAAAATAAAATCAAACACAAAAATCAAAATTGCGATGGACTATTTTTCCTTCATCTCAATTGTTTTGGCTGTTGTCCCATTGAAAAAGGGTCATTCTCGTGGTCAATTGTATTAGGCTTGCTTGTGGTTCGGCTTAGACTATATTTCAACTAATACCAGACATTTTAATTTAGGGAGATTTAATTCAACTCCAAACTACTAAAAGAATCACCTCTGAACCCCAACCAAAAAACCAAAAAAGACATGAGTTTTTAAAGACAATGGTGAATACCATCTTTTCATCAAAAGGCACCTTGAAAAGTTCATACGAAAAAATTACACGTGGAATGATCCAAACCAATAATTCCAATTGAAATTCAAAAGAAATTTAGTGTATGACTTAATGCGATGAAGATATAGAAAATGAGTTGAATCGGTCAAAATCCTTGATTCTTGTCTCTTTTTTTTAGACTTTAAAAGCACCTAATTCTGAACGAAAGATTAATCTAATTTTCCCAGTTTGAATTTTTTTATTCTTTGCAATTCGGTTCAGTCTTGTGCGTTTCACCATCCTAAAAACATGCCAAGAGCCACTCATCCAAGTCTTCTCACCATCCTAAAAACATGCCAAGAGCCACTCGTCCAGGTCTTCTCGCCCCAACGATCACTTCCCTCCCTCACTGGACCAAGTTGTTACAGGCCCACAACTTTTGTCTAGTTTGTCCCCAAACCACACACCTTCCAAAGGGGGTCCCACTTTGGCATCCCTAGATTATCTCATATAATCAACAACGTTACATCGATAACTCATATAATCGACATCATGAACATCGACAACATAAAGAATCGATCACTTAATCAATCAATAACACCTAACTAGTAATTTATAACTTAGTCAAGTTACAACAATATCACTTTTGGGTCCACATTGAAAATTGTCATCATATCTTAGAGAAACAATCAAACACCCACAAAAAATCCATCAAACATCTCCTAGGCATAGAACAAACTTGCCAAACACAAATTAACAACCAACCAAATCAAAAGCACCAAGTGGATCAACCCAACTTAGCCTCCAAAGAGTTTACTTACTCAAAAGAGGTATGGGTGCTTCAAGCAAAATTAGTCGAACAAGACGAGGGTGTGCAATAAGCGCCCGAGCAAGCGGCAAGCTGTCGGCAAGCAAGGGAGACAAGAGTGTCGAGAGAGAGAGAGAGAGAGAGAGCGAGCTTGGCCAAGCTAAGAAAAAGGTGTAGCACCCTAGAGAGATATATGTGGCCTCTAGCATAATCATGGTGGCTCACTTGGCCAAGCTAAGAAAGAGGTGTAGCACCCTAGAGAGATATATGTGGCCTCTAGCATAATCATGGTGGCTCACTTGTCATGGTTTCAATGAAAGATGGCCTCCTTTGAAGCCATGTGTGGCCTTAGGGCAGTGATGACCTAGGAGGTAGATTAATGAGTAGTGGAGTGATTCATGGATTCCATAAACATAAGTCCATGATTGGGGGTCACTCGGCATGATTCGAATGAAAAATAGCCTCCTATGAGAATAGCCATAGCACAAATGAGCCAATGAAATATTGCCACAAGAAGATATTTGATGGAAATGAAGATGAGCTCCTCTTCTTTGGCCAAATGTGTAATGAATCACCAGTGCATTATATTTCATGGGTTCTATAAATAATACTCTTGATTCTAATAAGAGTGAAGAAGTCAACTAAGCAAAAATGTAGCCTTTGTGGACTCTCTCTCTCTCTCTCTCTCTCTCTCTCTCTCTCTCTCTCTCTCTCTCTCTCTCTCTCTCTCATGTCGCCAATGGCCATTTTGTCTCTCTCTCGTATGAATATGTCGCCAATGGCCATTTTGTCTCTCTCTCGTATGAATATGTCGCCAATGGCCATTTTGTCTCGTTCGTGATTGACTTACATATGGCTAACTAAGTCCCCCTCCTTAGTGGAGTGTAAAGCAAGTCTTCCTCGCTGAACTAAAGATTCACAAAGATTGCAGGCACTACCTTCCCGTAGAAATGAATGTATGGAAGCTGAGAATGTAGCGCAGCGAAACAGTACTTCAAGTTAATGGAGACGAAGATCATGGACCCCATGAAATGAACGTTTGTTTTTCACTGTACAAATGCCTGTGTGTAAGTACTGTGGACAGAGGGAAATGGTTTCTTGAAGATAGACGCAATATCCAAAGATGGGATTACTTCCTTTTTCCTTAAATGGGTGGTTCCTTATAAGATGACAAATTTTCCCAGATCAGATGGGCTTCACTTTTGCCATTTTTGGAGAAAACAGACTCAGGCAAAAGGAGTTGACACAAACAAGACAATCAGCGTCTGACTTAGATTTTACTTCCCCTTTACAAAACCAAACGAGACCCAAGACTCAGGCACTTAAACAGAACATCATGATGACTCACAGAAGAGAGAGAGAGAGAGAGAGAGAGAGAGAGAGAGATTCTCTCATCACTTTTGACTTTCTCAGATTTGAAAGCTTTTTTTCTGTAGCTCACACCAGACTGGGAAAAAAAACCGGCACTGAAAATGGGATTAGACGTATGAGCTGACAAAAACTGCGCTGTGTCTGCGCTGTGTCTGCGCTGTGTCCTTCACTCTGCATTAGGGTTTTCGGTTCCCTTGTCCTCACTTTCGTTTCTCTTTTCATCCATGATCAAACCGTCAAAAGGAAAAACTCCTTCAAGTCAAATATCTTATCCACGATAACTACAATTAATCTACACTTAAGTTCTCTAATCTTTTCCTTCTGTTGGAGAACTCTCGTGAAAGATATAGGGTGAAATACAATGGTTTTATGTGTATTTGGTACGCATGCAAATATTTCTAAAGAATATTCTGATTTAAACTCTTCAGTTTCGAATTATGCTCTATTATTGATCAAGTTTCACAACCGTCCTCCCCAAATGTTCAATGTACTCCATAAAGGGAGCACAAAGATATTTCTTTAAATTTTTTTATTTAATTTATACACATAAGAAGCCAAAATATCCGTTTAACAAAAATCTTGGATCAAATGAAGATATAAGTATATAAATTGTTATTTTGCACTTCAAATATACATTGATGGATCTCTTTCTATTATGTATATGGCAATGACAATTAGTAGCACGAATAAGTTGGGGGAGTATAATGTATGAATTTAGTGATCAAAAATTTCAACCGTAGAAAAGAAATGAAAGATAATGCTAAAACATCAATGTAAGTTAGAAGGTCAATATAAGAATTCCTATGTCATTGGATTGTTTTGTTTTAAAATTGTTTTATAACAAAGAAGCCCATCTACATAAATCTTGGGTCCAAAAACAATACCACTCACCTCGTGGATGAAGTAATATACAAGCCAAAATTAGGGTGAATGACCCCAGTATAGATACTTTTGCACTTTGTGGTGTGTTGGGAATCAACTTCTAAGTATGCATCTCATTCACGCAGTAATACAACATTTCTACTTTACCTTGATAGCCTTTATGTGGCCTTTTTCATCTTAACCATATGTAATTGCTAAATAGTTCATTGAATCTAACATTACATATGGATATCTAAAATAAAATTATTGTCTAAAATGACATTGCAAAGGATGCAAACCATTTAGCCCCATTTGTGTCCCAACCTGTGCCACTTATGAAACCTCAAGCCAACATCTAGCTTAGTTTTGATTTTCCAAAAAATGTTGATACTCATCGTCATAAGTGTCCTATATGGAGACTCAATCCAAAGCATGGAGTCCATGCCAATGTAAAACCTAACAAATAGTAGTAACTACATTGGAATGGATATTGTCAAGATCACCCAATAAAAGTCCAAGACCTTCACAAGAGGAGAAGGTTAGGAGAGAACCCAAATTCTAACCTATCAATGTATTCAATTGAACTTATCTTTATTAATAAAGAAATACAAACCTTAAATTAATGAGTCATGGATCAATTTGGACATAGTAACTGCTCACACCATATAACTTATCTAATGTAGAATTTCTAATACAACTTACATGTGCAACTCAATAGATATATCAAGTTGTTATGATTTATAGTTTGCGTACAATAAGTCTTATATTGTACGCTTCAGTCAACATGCGCAATGATACTATGCCCATGAAGAGAAATGCATTAAATCATTATGTCAACTGCGATTTACAAGCACTAGTATCTCACTAAAACCCCAAGTCCTAACTACACAATTCAATCTCTCACGGTTTAATCTCTTCATTTCTCATTCAAGGACTCAGTCTCTTAATTAGAGAAGCACTCACACAACCTTTGACAGCTCAGTACATTCTATAAAACGAAGAACGACTTGAAACAAATAGAAATCTTTCAAAAACCCTAGCTAGTCAATATCAAGTTAGACATCCAGTCTATATTCGTAAGATCAAATAAGCCATCATAGCTTCGCTAGACGCACAGTCCATGACTGGCTAGCCAACACGGTCGAGCATGTTTCTTGCGCAAAACCTACTAGACATCGCTTGGACATTCATTGCCAAACCATCAAACACTGGAAGCTGTGTTCCCAAACCCTGTCCTCTTTCTTCAGTCTTCCTCGACCTTCACTTTGAGTCATTTCTTGATTGACTGAATTGGGCTTAAACTCGAGATATTAACTCAATTAAAGTGCTATTGCAGCTTCTTATTTGGCTCTGAATATGAGCAATATGGTAAATTTATTCACTTAATTTACCATATCATTTAGCATTTATTGAATTCCCACAACTAGCCCTACGACCCAAGCACAACTAAATGCCAAAACCAGCTTTCTTGGACATATTCATACGGTTTGTAGAGAACGAGATTGTCTTAGATGTTATCGTGATGGTTCCTGTGCCCGTTGGATTTGGCCCACAGAGTTTAATTAGGAAAGAAGAAGACAGAAGGGTCGTTGAGTAGGACTGAATAATCAATTTCTATTCCTGACTTAAGACACAACAGACAGAGAGAGACTCGTGTTGGCACTTTACCATCTCATCGTCCATCTTCTGCTATGATCTCCAACTCTCAGTCCTTCCTTTCTGCTCCAGTTTTCCATCTCCTCTTCCTCGGCCTTTTGAAAAGAAAACACTACAAATCATCGCTTAAAAACATCCCTTCAATAATTATTACTCATCTCTGCCAAAAAGATAAAACGTGACACACACAAGCAAACAAAAAAACCGAAAAAAGAGAGTCAGACATGCAAATGCATGTAGCTCCACTCCCTAATCCTTATATAAACCATCCTCGTCTCCTACACCACAACCCAAAATCAAGAACCCTCCTTTATGAAAACCCAACTTCACAGTAGTTTACGTGGGTACTCCAAATTCTTCTTCCGTCTCTGAAATTCACAAATTCCATTGACCTTTCTTTAACCACCAAAGTCTCTCTTACTCTTACCTAAGGTTTTCTTCTTATTGAAACGCTTATATTTGTATTTATTTCCCCTTTTGTGTCTGGATAGCTATGGCTTGAGAGTCAGAGTTGGCAAAAAGAAAGAAAAAATAGCAAATCTACTTCATAGTTTGTTTGTCAGGTCCTATTCAAGAAACCTGATTGTCAACTTCTTGGGTCATTTCCTTTCCATATGGAAGCCTTCAATGCCTCGATGCCCTTGCCTTTCTCATACCTATTCACAAGTGAAGGCTCAGCCGCTAACAGTTCGTCATCATGTGGCGGTCCATGGATGGACACGAGAATATGGAGCAGGCTTCCTCAAAGCCTGCTCGATCGCGTGATTGCATTTCTTCCGCCACCTGCCTTCTTCCGAGCCCGTTTGGTTTGCAAGAGATGGTATGGGCTTTTGTTCTCCAACACATTCCTTGAACTCTGCTTACAAGTATCCCCAGACCGCCATTGTTTTATCTTCTTCAAGAACAAGATGCACAGCACTTACATTTTCCAAAACAATAACTCCACCAACAACCACCCTAGATCATCATCATCTGCTAGTTATAACATGGAAGGCTATTTGTTTAACCCTTATGAAATAACTTGGCACCGCCTTTCTTTTCCTTTGATCCCTTCTGGGTTTTCCCCATGTGCTTCTTCCGGTGGGCTATTGTGTTGGGTTTCCGATGAGGCCGGCATGAAGAGCTTGATTTTATGTAACCCTCTTGTTGGTTCTTTTACTCCACTGCCCCCAACACTTAGACCGAGGCTCTTCCCTTCGATTGGCCTCGCCATCACTCCATCTTCAATTGATGTTGCCGTTGCCGGAGATGATTTGATATCTCCATACGCAGTGAAAAACCTCTCTTCCGAGAGCTTCCACATTGATGCGGGCGGGTTCTTCTCGCTATGGGGCACCACTTCTTCTCTACCTAGGCTTTGCAGCCTTGAATCAGGAAAGATGGTTTACGTGGAAGGGAAATTCTACTGCATGAACTATAACCCATTTAGCGTTTTGGCCTATGACATAGGGAGCAACAACTGGTGCAAGATTCAAGCCCCAATGAGGAGGTTCTTGAGGTCCCCGAGTTTGGTGGAGAGCAAGGGAAGGTTGCTTCTAGTGGCCGCTGTTGAGAAGAGCAAGCTCAATGTGCCAAAGAGCTTGAGGATTTGGTTTCTCCAAGATTGTGGGACAACTTGGGTGGAAATGGAGAGAATGCCGCTTCAACTCTACATTCAGTTTGCAGATATTGAAGGTGGAAGAGGATTTGATTGCATTGGGAATGGAGAGTTCGTTGTGATCATGATAAGAGGGTGTTGGGACAAGGCCTTGCTTTTCGACATGTGGAGGAAGAGGTGGCAGTGGATGCCGCCATGTCCGTTTGTTGGAGGTGGACGGGGCGGCAGTGGTTTTGGTGGTGGTGGTGGTGAATTTGAGATGCATGGCTTTGCATATGAACCGAGACTGGCTACTCCGGTCACCGGGATGCTTGACCAGTTGACTCACCCTCTTCAGTCTTTCAGTAGTTAGAACAAATGCTAGGGCTTTTTCTATAAGCAAGAAGATGATCTTCTTGTGGTTGTGCTTGTGAGCTTTGTATGATTTACTTTGCATGCAGTATGTTTTAGCCGCCACTATCCCAAGCTATGTAATATGCGTTCTCGCCTTCATTTGTATGTTTGATCGTCCCATTACTTGCCTCCCATTTGTTTCCTGCATATTACATATGGCACAATCTAGTTCCTTCTCGCTTCCAATCACAGAGATGCAGGAGTTACGCTTATCTCAATGAGTTTGAACATGTCGTCCGTCAGACTACATCGCAAACAAAAAAGCTACAATCTTATGAGCGCATAAGGAAATAATATTGCAATGAACTACATAAAATTGACGTTTTATTCTCACCACTACAACGAATAAAAACCGCAACTAAAAGAGCAATTTTAACCGGATAGTGGTGCATCTCTAAACATTAGTCTGGATCATAGATTCATCTTTTTAAGTCATGAAAGTTTTCTCATAATATAATTAGCTATTTTTGTTGTCCCGCCATTACATATTGAGTCATACAAGTATCATCTAAAAAGCTAAATTATCGACCGCTTGTCTAATATAGCGACAGGACATCAATCATGCACAATAGGGAAAATATATAATACTGTTAACTATATCACTAAGTCTTCTTGTCTACCATTGAATCATAGATGAAATGAAGGAATATAAGGTAAGAAACTTGATCCAGCGGATGATAATAAGCAAGATATTAGGTTTGTCGCATGATTGTACAGAGACATAAAAGGTTATATACTGCCATGTTAATGCATAATCACGCCGAAATATCTCCCTGTTGAAGGATGCAATTCATTGGATGAGGCACCATTCGTTCGGCCAATCGTATCCAATTCATTAGAATGTGCTTTAGTCAAAGTTATATTGGGTCAAAAAGACTCGTACAATCTGATGTGATTTTGCAACCAAACTAGTGAGAAAATCTGTTTTCCTTGATGGGATTTACTGGCATGATGTCCGCTATAGTGAGGAATTCTCCCGACTCAAATGAAACATGCTTGATTTGAGTATTCTTGAATGGTTTCCCAAGAAAGAATTGTCATTCAATTTGTCATTGTGAGCTTGTGCGCTTGTCTAGCGTATTTTGGCTATAACAAGTAGGTCATTGTCACTCTTGTAAAAGTAGTTTTGCCTTTAACTTGATAAATCTAGAACGTGATGAAGTTTCCCTCTTGCGTGTTCGAGCGTATCTTTGCAAGGTATACTGACTAGATGATGCAAATTATGGAATTGATGACATTATATCCTCTATCTAGTTAATGTTTCTAGTCAACAATGTAAAAACAAAACAAAGAACTAGAAAGGGTATACCAAGGCTCCATCGGCAGCCCAAGCGAGTGAACTGAAATATTTGGTTAGGTCTCTGTTCCCCGAAAGTACTTATCATTCATTAACCATTAATGCATCCCTCTTCCTTATTAGCATTGGCCGTTATTTTCGATACGCCTTTCTATTCAACTTCTGATCTTTTTAAGTTTTACCTCGACATTTAGTGCGCAGAAACATCTCTCTCTCCTCAGTGGAGTCTAAAGCAAATCATCCATGCCGAACTAAAGATTCACAAAGACAATTGGTTTTCACGTGGAAATGAATGCACGGTAGCTAAGAGGGCAGTGAAAACAGTACTTCAAGTTAACGGAGTGAGATCAAAATCAGGCACCACCCCATGAAATTGATATTTGTCTTTCCTTGTCAAATGCCTGGATATACGTGCATAGGAGAGAGGGAAAAGGTTACTTGAGGAGAGACGCAAAATCCCAAAAATGGGATTGTTTCCTTTTTCCCATTAAAAGGAGGCTCCTCACGAGAAAGATCAAATTTTGCCAAATCCGATGGGCTTTCACTTCTACCTTTTTCTGGAGAAAACCGACTCAGAGACAATTGATAGTGAAAAAGGAGGGATTGACACAAACAAGACAACCAACGTCTGACTGAGATCCTACTTCCCCTTAACCACAATAAAACAAAACCCAAAGCTCGGTCACTGGGACGGAACATCCTGGTGACTCACCAAGGAGGAGAGAGAGAGAGAGACCGATCAGTTGGTTTTTCATTTGGGTTAATAGCATGAAAAAATACAAATTGCTACACCTATCACAAATTTATCTTAGATTATTTTTTATCACCAAAAATCCTAATTAGGTATATCCATGACAATTTACCCTTTATTAGTTTCCGTTAAATATTAACGTTAAATTGCTAAATTAGATAATATGTGACGATTGACGAATATACTAATTTAGAGTTTTACCCCTTTTTTTGTCACATGTATAATAATTTGTGGATTTTCTTAATATCAATCCAATTCAATGAGAATTGGGGGTATGTTTGTCATAAATATACTGATTTGAAATTTTTTGTGATTAAAAAATTAGTTTAAGATAAATTTATCATAGGTGTATTAATTTGGGATCTTTAATGATCAAAAAATTAGTTTTGGATAAATTTATCACATGTGTATCAATTTTGATTTTTTTTTGTATTAACCCTTTTCATTTTAGGTTTTACTTTTTAGCATTTGAAAATTTGATCTTTTTCTTTAGCCTAATTTCCCAAAAAAAAATCCCAATTTTAGGTCCAACCGAAATCCTACCAAAAACATTTTTTTTTATTTAAAAAAAACTCCCCAACTTTTACTTAAGTCCAAATATGCCCATGCACACATACTAATTTCTTCATAATTATTAACATCGAGGTCAGTTAGAGGTTCATCATCAAAACCTATATCTTGAACACCTTCACTTGCGTATCAAGCAACCATAGTCTCCTGATATGGATAACTTTGAACAAACCGATGACAATTTTTGGATACATGAGTAGATTTGGGACTAAAGTGAAAATTGTGAATTTTTTTTTTAGACAAGAAAAATTGTTCGATGTAGCATTGGGATTAAACTTCAAGGTAGGGTGTTTTTTTTTTTTTTTTTGTGAATTAACCCATTTCTGTTTCTGCATTGAGTACCTCAAGCATTTACATATAAAAAACAATTTAAAGTCATTCAAATCAGGATAAATTCCACCAAAAAACCTAAATTAAGCACACTATGACATTTACTTAAAATTATTTTTGTGACACCAAAACCCTAAACTTGTACCTATGTGATACATTTATCCCAAACTAATGCAATATAACACATATATCCTAAACTTCTTCTTGTAATATTAAAAATTCACAAACTTGTATTTGTATAACATATTTATATTAGAAAATGATGTCACAAAATAAATTTAAGGTTTTTGAAGTCACAAAAAAAAAATTAGTGTTTTGATGTCAAAAAATAAGATTTTGAATAAATGTCTCACATAGATAAAAATTTTAGATCTTTGACATCACAGAGAAAAGTTTGGAATAAATATATCACACGAATAAAAATTTAAAGTTTTTAGTGTCACAAAAATAATTTATAATAAATGTATCATAGTGGATAAAATTTGGGACTTCTTACGACTTTTCCCTTTTAAATTACTTCATAGTCATTAAAAATTAAAAGAACAATCACGGCTTTTCCCTTTTAAATTATTTCATTATCATTAAAAATTAAAAAAACAATCATTCTTTTCTTGTTTTGACCGGAAAAACAAAAATCAAACATGACCCTAGTGGAATCGTTTGGCTGGAACGACCACAAGTGGAGTAAAGCTTGGGGAGCAATTCAAGGACGCTGGAAAAGAGAATTTAGACGTTTGAGCTGGACAAAAACTGCTTGGCGCCCTTCGTTCTCCATATTAATCGATAGTAAATTTTCACTGCGGATTCGGCAACATTATGCATCTCAACACTGTCAAGCTCAATAGGAGTTTTGCTGTCGACCGAATCATTTGACATGAGGAATGCGATGTACAGCGGTGAATTGACCGAAGCAGGCGGTCATGGAGTAATATAAGCTACCTGTGCACTATATAGCAAGATAACATGTTTGTCACATGATTATCGAGAGACATCAATGATGCTACCATGGTAATGCATAACCGCAACCAAATAACTACTCCTTGAAAAATGTAATTCACAGGACAAGACATCACATTGGGGATAAAAAGTTAAAAAGCGAGGCATGGATAAACAGAATACAACTTTAGACAAAGAACAAATCAACCTCGCCTGTTTGCATGACTTTCTGGTAAAATTATAACGTGTAGGGACAAAACATGCTTACATATTCGAAAGTTTTCAGCTGCCGCATACAAGAGATATCTCTGCAAACCAAAGAGACAATGCTAAACTGGTGACGCAAGTGGGAATTCTGACAACCAAGACTGTTAAAGAGGATCGATAACACAATTGCAACCACCCCAATTCAGTCATCTCACACAGGCTGAGTCAACTGGCATTCGGCATGTTTTCGCAAGCTCACATTTTCAGCGATAAAGCAGTAAGTATGAATTCATATTCAAGGAACCAAAGTAGACTTTATACTGCATAATTTTGATATCACAGGGAAAGAATAGATAAAATGGAATGATACATGTATCCCACCCTACAATACCAAATAGTTATGCCAATCACTGTCACCTAAAAGTAATCACAAACAAATGGGGTTAAATTGCACTCTTACATCCCTCGAGAAAGAAGAAATGGAAGAGGAAATTTCCTAACTCGTCAAGGGAAAAGTCAAATAAGGAAGAACTATCGTTCCAACCAGGTTGCAAATGATACAATTCTGACTGCATTGCCCAGCAGTTAGAAAATGTTGAACCCCAACAGAAACTGGCGACACTGCCTGCTGTAAATGAATGAACTTACAGTAACATGCAAAGCACCTCATGTTCCTCCAAGAATCTCTCACAGAATGCCGGGATGAACTAAAACGCCATCCGACCGGCAAGCCTACTTTCTGATATCCTTCTGTCTATGGCAGCATCAATCGAATTCATCTGCAAATTAAAGCAACAGATATATCAGAAGACAGCAGTCATCACCAGTCATGGACGACTCATACCAAGCTTTTCATCCTCGAAGATACCAAATATTGCAAAAGAATCTGACCTGAGCCAAGCCTGAATGGACTGATCGATCAATAAAGTAAATTGTAATGATGCTAACAATAAATAATATCTGTTGGTACATCCTCAGCCCAGCCAAAACCCACATTTAGGAATTGCGAATAAGACAAATGAGCAGAATCAGAAATGTGTTATTGCAAGAGTTAAATAACCCTCCTTGAGAGAGTTGATGCTAGATTTGTGTATCATTGTTCCTAGGGCAACAAGCTTAGGATTGATGCAAGGAAAAACGAATACCTACTTGATTTTGATGCCCACAAGATGGCGAATTGCTTGCAGACTGGAAGAAGGCCATTAAAGAAATATATTGCTTGACATTGACAATGCAATTCATGCAGTAAATTATTTGATTCTAGATTTTTTTCTCAGGTGATTAAAAAAAAAAAGAGGGATATTTTCTAAGGCAGTACCTTCTATATATACCTCATGTACAATCATATCCAAAATCAGGAAGCATTTAGCCTACTTACTTGGTTAGAGGTGCATAGCAACGTCGAATGTTGAAAAGGTAGTGAAGACTTACCTGGCTGGTTTCATCATGCACCTGATACTTTGGTAGGGACATTCTTCTTTCCTCCTGCGAGTGTTTTCAGTAACAACCATAAAAATCATTGCCCAAGGGAGGACAGAAGAAGGTAAAAGAAGCAATCATACATAATAGGAAGAAGTTACCATAGACATCGCCTCATCATCCCAAACTAGATAGACTTCATTAGTGGCAGGCTGAATTGCCGGAGCTTTATTTGTAATCACTGGAGGAGGTCCAATTGAAGGACCACCAGTGTTTGGACCGGATGCGTACGAGTGCGAATTCACCACTGACCCATCTATTGTAGAAAGAATGCCAAAAAAAAAAAAATTCAAATAAAATCCCATCATACATCAAGGATCAGTGTTGAGTGCGAAATGACAGAAATCTTAACTCATGTACAATCTAAAGATATACAGTCATGGACATAACACACATCTTAGATGCAAACCCTCTTAGGGTAAAACATTCAATAAATAGCAGTTGTCTGGCAAAAGAACGGACAAAAAACAATAAGGCACAGAACATTGTTTCACACACAGGATTATACTGAAAGACAAGCTGTCACTTAAGGGTTGATGCATCTCTAAGAGCCAGCATAGCTCAGTTCGAGTAGTTTCTCAGAGGCCTCACATGTAAGTTTATGTACATTGATTAAGCATGAAGCAACAGGAAGGTAATATCTACTACAACTTACAGAGGTTAGGAGATGGCAATATCATTCACAATAGGGTAGCTATAGTCGAAAGATCTCCAGATAGTAAAAATTGTTGAAGGCCAAACCACATTGCCAGTAGAGCAAGAACACATAAAAAAACAACAGAATTCTCGGTTCTCTTGATGTTGGACAAAATGGTTTCTCATAGCTATAGTCAGACACAATGTTTCTCGTTTTTTTTAATAACCCGATAACCATAAATCACTCTTTCACAAACATACATCCACATCAGTTTTTCAGTGTTTTAAGTGCTTCACCACATTTTCAAATAATGCTTATCCACGTGTCTCCAACTTTTCTAATTCATTTCGACTACTTTCAAAAATCTTGCAATTTAACTCAATTCAACTAATAATTCACATAATTGTGGCTTAATTATCAACATTGTGTCTTTCTTGCTTTTAATATACACTTGACAAATACTGGCATTATCTAAAGTTGGCATACAGCATCAAATGCTCACACACAGTACATCCAATGACGATCATGGTGCAAGGCCAAAATAAAGGAGACTTCCAAGTTACAACAACTGCAAACTACTAGTGATCGTTGGTATTGAAGAGTTCCAAAGAAAGTTCAAACCTTCAATTAGTGAAGCAGAATAATACCTGCTATTGTTGGACCAACACTAGCATGGGCAACCAAGCTCTTGAGATCCGCTGGCGAATTTTGAGAGATGCCTGGTGGGACATATGGTGTACTTTGCATCGGCATACTACTATTACCAACTGGAAACAAGGGCTGAGATACAGGAAGAGATGTACTGGAGGAAGGCAGTCCAGGGGGAGTTATCTGCAACGAAGATGGATATGTAGCAGATGATGTGGGTGGAACTGCCGTCTGCACAGGAAACAATGGCTGCTGCATCGGAGGCAACGGCGCAGGCATAGGAGGAGGAACTGAAACTGCTGAATATGGTGGAAACCAAGGTTGTGCACGCGGAGGGATTGCCCAACCACCAGGAGGCACTGATAATGCAGCATTATAACTGCAAAAACAATTAATCAATGAGAGCATAAAGTCAGCTCTGCCTCACTTGAAATCACAAAATAGAAATAGAAATAACTTTTTAAAGATTCGATGCACTACATACAATCTACAGAGGGCTAAAATTGCTCATCTGATAAGATATTACATTCACCAGCATACACGTCATTTATTATCCGTTCATGATTCCACAATTTATTAAAAACAAATGAAATTGTATAAGAACATAATTGCTATCATACGATGTCCTGGTACCCATACCGTACCAGCAAGCCAAAGGACAGACCGCATCACCAACAGGGCATAAACATTAAGAAAAACAGAAATTCCTTATTTTTACAGCTAAATAACCACTGACATTAAATTACAGCATGAGAAGAAATTCAGCAGCTATAAAAGGGATAAAATGATCAGGAAAAACTTACACTGGTGGCACTGTACCCAAGGTCGGCTGAGGATATCTGACCCCCAATGCTCCAGGAACAATGTTAGGAGCAAGCGGGGCAGATCGAGGCTCGACTTTGGCTACTTTAGGAGGACCTTCCTCATCTGCAAAATGTTCTAAATATTAAGACAACATATGACAATCATTTGGCATCCATTTCTTTTAATGAAAAATTTCCCAACATACTAGACATAGCAAAATTAGTTCAGCTTCTCAAAGAAACCATAAATAAAGATATAATCCAATCATAGTAAGTACCCAGCCAGGTCCAAATATTTTCCCAAAATGATTGAATCAGGTTTTAATTCAAAATGAAAACCTAATTGACAGGTTAAAAATATCAGATACTTATGTATGCAGATATTGTTTTCCTTTAAACAAAGAATCCACTTAAATTCACAAATTTACCTCTTAAATATACATGTTACAAGAAGGCTAACAAAAAAATGCATTAGGAAATCCAACCATATCACCCCTGGTCAAAGCCCTTCAGTACTCCATAAGGAGCATGAGGACTCATACCTCTTCTTTTTCTCCTACATAACCCAGCATCATGTAAAGTCCAGCAAATTGCTGAAATGTAGACGCACGATCCATATTTATTGTATCATTTCCTTTTAAAATGCAAAGTTCCATCGTATAATTCCACACCCTCTCCTGCCAAAATATACTACCTACACCGCAATTCAAGAGGACAAAGATTCCTAGAGAAGTATTAGGCAAGCATTTAGACATAATTGGAACAATTAATAAATCATAAGAGATTATTCAGTGTCCACTCGTCAGTATGAAAAACAAGAAATCATCCACCCATTTTAAGTGAATCTACCATATATTTTAACAGCACAAAGGTTTGGTCCTTAGGCGATCAATACATTTGGCAAAACTGTATGGCTCTAATAATGATCCCCAAGTGCATGAGGTTCCCAGCTATGCAAGGGCCAAGAAAGGTCATTTGCATGACTTGAACCCATGACCTTCCACTCACAAGGGGTTACCCTAATTGCTAGGCCAAAGTTAGACCTCTAAAATCTTAATGGCTCTATCAAGGATATCATTAACCCATCTTAAAAAAGAATCTAAAAGATAAGAAGTCATGGGCATATGATTAATAAAGAATAACTCTTACCTTAATTTACGTTTAAAAATTGAATAAGATGAAAGTAACACCCCTACTGCCCAATTACTTCAAATAAACTTTCAATCACCACATAAATACATAGCACAACCACATGCACACATGAGGATCCTCACCTTCCTCTCCATAATGAGCAGCCAAGACATCAGGTGGTATTCCTTGCATTCCATATATTTCAATATCAGTAGATTCTCTACCAGGCTTAGCATTAGGAACTCTGCACAACAACAGCACCACAGAAGAAACAGTTAAAAAAAATACAAAGCTTTAGAGCAAGGAAACTAGAGTTGAAAAGGAAAATGAGGACACCAGCCGATTGTATGGACACTTTTTCTTGAGCCTTTTGTCAGCTTTTTTTACTTGTTAGGTAACTCTAACATTTCCCTAGCTATTGTGACACTTTTCCTAGGACAAGTGGTAGACATAGACCTTTTTCTGTATTCAAAAGAAGATTGTCAATGGTAGGGAAATTTTTTCCTTGAAGAGCTATTTGGAAAGTGAGAGTTCCAACTAGAGTATCATTTTTAGTTTGGGATGCATCTTGGGAACATAATCACACATTAGACAATTTGCAAAAAAGAGGAATTGTGTTGGTCAATAGATGATTTTCATTGCAAGAGAGAGGCAGAGATGGTCAGACATCTCCACTATTCACAGACAAGATTAACTGGGCAGCCACTTATGCATGCACTGGGCTATCTTGGGTTATAGGAGGATCTGTTGAACAAGAATTATGGATATGGCAAGGTCTTCTTTTGCCTCACGCTGAGAAAAGGAGGATTGTTTCAATCCCTCTTGCTGTTTTTGGGTTAATTTGGAAAGAGCAGAATAAGATAGTGAGACACCTGCTCTTGCAATTACTGAAAGTTGGCTGAAAATCTTATATTTTGGTATAGTGGAAAGTTATGTGTGGATGTAAATGCTTTAATCCACATTGTAGATGATTTATCCTACAAATGAGCTCTTTTGGTGCTGAGCTCTTTTTCCAGATGGGTTCGAACCCCCTTGGTTCCCCTCATTGATTTTTTTCTTTCACCTATTATAAGAAAAGAAAAGACACCGAGAAACCGACCAAATCTAATGCATAGTCTGTAGAATATACAAGGTACCACTTTATTAAAGGGTAAACTTTATCCGATCAGAAACCATATTAAAGAAAAGAGGGAGAAAACCATCTAATTAAGGTCGCTGTTTCACTTTCTGTGCTCAAACTAGGTGGATCGTCACTGTAAACAAAAATGCCTACTTCTCATAAATCAAAAAAATAAGAGAAAAAGAGAATTGAACGTGAACTGTAAACAATCGCCCTTCGGTGAGCTAAAGATAATCCCAGCAAATAGAATTCCCATCCACCCAAACCAACCCAACCAAGCCAAATCCAGAGAGCATCCCAATTCCAAAATTGTCGCCCGGATCACCAAGTGGGGAAAACTAAATATGACCGAATCGCTAAATTTGTACGACAAAACATGGGAAAACACGGAACGACGAGCCCAAAGAGAAGACGAATTCCAAGCGACGGCATCAAACAAAAGCACGGCACAATCAAGCAACGACAGAGGGAAAGGGTGAGAGGGAGAGATACTTGGTGACGGCCTCCTTGTGGACCTGGAGGACGTGGATGGCCATGCCGGAGGCGGTGGAGAGCTTCTTGTGGCAGGCGTGGCACTTGAAGTGCTTGGCCTTCTGGTGCTGCACCAGGATCTTCTCGTCGTCGAACTCCCGGTCGCAGTAGTAGCACCACACCTTGGAGGACGCTCTCTTCTTCTTCTTGCCCATGAGGAAAACAACCCTCAATTCGGGGGCGCTCCGCACCGGATCTCTCTCTCGGTCTCGATCTCCGTCGAAGCGCGACGGAGGAAGAAGGAGGAGGAGCTAGGGTTTATGCGTCGGCCCTCTTCCACGGGAGAAAGAGAGAGAGAGAGAGAGATGTCCGTCTCGTCGTTGGATCTTTCGAGAAGACATAAAGATTCTGAGGTTGACGTCAGATGCTTCCGTTGGTCGAGGGGGGCCAATGGGAGGCGACCATGTGGATCTCGGTGGGGCCCCCTCGCTGGACGACGTGGCGGGTGGCTGGGAGTCCGAGTCTGACTCGGACGGCGTCAAAAGGGCTCGCCCTCCTTGAGGGGTAAAATCGTCCGATACTTTATTTGAGATGCGAATTTCCCTCTTTTTCCTATTATTACTAGCAAAAAACGTGCGAAAAGGATCGAAACTCCTGCAACTCAAAGCGCACTAGGGACTGATCGATCATATAAAATACTAACCGGAACTATGTTTTGAGTCATCTGGACATCGATGAGGGACCAATTGCTAAGTCATCCAAAAATGACCCCGAGCCCATATATAGTAATAGCTCTTGTCAAATCAAAAATCACCGTTGAATGAATAATTGAAGTACATAGACATTTACACGTATGTATATGTCGAATTAGGATTCATGCATCTATTTCGTTACGAGACATATTGTTACACAATAAGCGATTGCATGATATGTCCATTATATGGCACTATAAACAATATATCATCACACCACGTGTTATCTTAAAAATCATTTAGGATCTTAGGATCTAATTGGCCTCAATTAATATAACCAATTAGTGGTGACTTCATTGTCTTCGATGTCCAAAAAGCTAATTCACCCCTTGTAGACCTCATTGGACCTTTGAACCACAATGAAGGGTCCTAACTTTTGAGGAGCCCAATACTAAATTGGGACAATGCCAAACACCAATATCACATCAAGTTTCTGAGTTTGGCAATGAAGTAGGATATCCCACTCATCCCTTTTCGAATTATGTGTACTAATCTTCTAACAATGTATTTCTAAGCTTATCAAGTTCATTTAACATTGACCGATATTCATTAAGCTTTGGTCATTTACCAAAATAATTCATTGCTAGTGGCATATGAGCCAATTCTCACTTTAAAGTACTAATAAAAGAGGGCGCGCACAAAGGGCATATTCTATACAAACACACTTGAATTATAATTGTATTCCATTGTAATTGTGTTGCGACCTTTATATTTGGTAATTATAGATACCCATTTTCCATAATATGTCAATTTTCAGAGGCACTTATTGAAAAATCAACGCATACTTTGATAATGTATAGTTTTTATTGCTTGAAGGGTGAATATTGCTCGACTCAATCGAGGAGCTCGACCAAAGTACTATAATTATCATGGTGGAAGTCAAAGTGAGGGTGCTAAAGCTAGGTTGAGTCTTGCATAAATTAGGCAAAAATGAGAGGGCGAAATTCAATCACGAGGGGTTTTCGACCGGGGAAGAAGATGGCTTTGAGCGATGGACTTGTCAAAGCTTGGAGGAATTCAAGCCACGCACGCAAGCCCACGAGAGACGTTCACGAGAAGAAGAGTCTTGCAAGTAAACATGGAAGTTGCGGAAGATTTCGTGAGAAGTGAGGTTCCAATCTAGAGAATGATTCGCATGACCGCATTAGGCCCAGCCCATTATCTTGCTGGGCTTATACTCTCACCTTCCTTTAACAAGAAGCAACCGACTTAGTTAGCCTTTGAGGATTATTCCAAAGAGATAATGACACAAATATTCTTTTAAACTTTCAATTTGTTTAATGTGATTTCTAACTTTAGCTTAATATACAATGCGATCCATGACCTTGGACTTTTATTATATATTCAATGCGGTTCATGTACTCTATGAAAATGTTTAATGTAGTCATTCCATTAATACAGTCCAAGATTAGGAACTACATTGAAAATTTTCATACAATTCAAAGACTGTATTAAATATATACCAAAATTTCAATGATTATATTAAATAAATTAAAAGTTTAGGAATTACATTACACATTGAGCTAGAGTTCAGGGACCACATTGAACAAATTAAAAATTCAGTGACCAAATTGTATATTTGGCCAAAGTTCATAAACTATCTATGTTATTTTCCCTATTCCAAAATTAATACAGTTTTTTTTTTTTTGGAGTCAAAAAACTTAACCCTGTTGAGCAATTCGTTTGTGCTCTCAAATTACTATGTAATTTCCTATATGAAAAGTTAAGAATTGTTTCATACTTAGTAACTCGTTCACATGACGAATGAGTTCTGATATCATAAATTAACTACCATTGGAATATAGATGGAAATTGCTGACATAAACACTAGGTGTCCCATATGTCATGGTCAGCACTAACATGAAAATTTTTATATAACTCTTAATAATGTTTTGAATTTTTTTTATAATTTTTTTGGTCATTTTCTTTTGCTTTTCATTTCTTTACGTCTTTTTTGGATTGAGGACCAGCACGGTCAACATTAGCATGAAATTTTTTAAATAATTCTTAATAATTTTTTATAATATTTTTGGTCCTTTTCTTTTCTTAACGTCTTTTTTTGGACTAAGGATCGTGGTCCCAGGCCATTTCTAAACCGTGACCTAAGTTGTACTATATTTAACGATTGGACCTTATAAGCAAGGGCAATAACTTCCCTTTTCTTATTAGCGAATCGAAGAGAAGTTGTGTAAGCAAAGATTGCGACGTGGCAAATGGCAATAATGCACGACTCGATGCCTAGGCATTGTGCCCACTTTAGTGCGTAGGGATAATAAAAGTAGCCAAGGCATCGAGGGGTCCCAAAGGCGATTGAAGGGCTTGTACTTCTTACATGGTCAGGACAGCTAATGAACCCACCTAATGCAACATCATTTGAACAAAATTGGACCGTGCAGAAGCAAAATCTAGAAAGGCTATCGGGGACCTGCGGCATACACCTTGCCTTGGTACGATGACTTTTAGGAGTCCTCTTCACATGGTGGGGACCAAACCCATTAGCCATACCATGTGTAGCATTAGGAGAACCTCTTCCGCCCCCTCAAATCCATTGTTGAAATCTGCCTTGGAAAGTTTTTCTTAGGACCATATTGCTCGACAACTAGTAATTCCTTGTTTATATGCGACGTTTACAGAATTAGCTTCCCTTTTCACGTGTAAATCGGGAAGGTGGTCTCACGTTGCGTTGCTGAATGGAGTGGAGAAATGGTACAAAAATGATCGAAGATGGCGACAATGGTATTGATAGAAAGCGAAAAGTATGACCCTTGACCTAATGGGATGTGAAAACAAGCTATCGCCTCTGTTTACTCATGCCTAAAAGTCAAATCAAATCTTTTTATTATTTCTTGAACTTGATGAAGTTTCTAATTGTGTAAGATTAAAACCAAAGTATGGTATCATTAGTACAAATAAAATTTTAATGATGGATTTCCTCTCTGAAGCATCACATCATCAAATTAGTAATTTCTAACAAAAATTGAATGGGAGAATTATATTAGAATTTCATGCAAAAATTTAATACCAAATTATCAAAGTTCAAAAGTTTAGAAGTAAATTAACATCCGTGTAATAAATTTAACACTAATTTGATACTTTCATGTGTTGTTATGGTTATCTTTTTTGAAGTCTTTTCCCGTTAAGCTAGCTATAAAATATATTAGAAAATTGAGAAGTTTGAGACAGTATTGGCATTTGTGCAATAAATTTGTGGCAGGTATGGTACTTTCCTAAGTTATTATAGATGTCTTTTGAAGTCTTTTCTCTAGAAGTTAGTTATGAAATATGTTAAAAAATTGAAAAGTTTAAGACTGGATTGATATCTATACAATAAATTTAGAACAGATTTAATAGTTTCCTTTGTTGTTATGCATATCTTTGGAAGTATTTTTTGCTTTTGTAAAAAAGCTAGCGGTATCCCTAGAAGGGGTGAATAGGTGATTTTAACAAATCTTGACAAAATTAAAACGAGAGTCAAGTAATCAAAATCTAAATCTGAACAATGACATTGGAATGGTGATATTCAACAGAGTGCAAAGGTTAGAGTCTAAACAGAAATCAGATGCAGTTCATTGGTGCACAAAAGTCCATCAAAAAATAATCGACGAGAGTTTAGGGATAAGAGATTTGCATACAGAATTTAGAGTGGTTCGACTTATAACAAGCCCACATCCACTTCACTAATAGTCTACTAGTTGTAATCTACTAAATAATCAGTGAGATATTACAATCAAGTTGTACTTCTTATATCCAAGTGTTTCTACCCAAAGTTGGTGCTACTTATAATCAAGTCAATAGATCTCATTATCTCACGCCTAGGCACAAATTATAACACGACTTCTCAAATTATTACAATTGTAAGCTTAAGAAAGAGAAGTATGAAAGATCGAAGTGCTATCAAACGTTGGAGTTTTTTATTCCAAACCTCTCCATACTCTTAGCACTTTGATCTCTTTTTATACTCCTACACTTTCAAACTAATCATTGAATAGTCTTTAGAAGATCATTTTACAATCAGCCCGTCAGACGAAATTATATGAGGAAGATTGAGTAGCCATTGAGAGATAAGACTTTTTTTTTTGTCATTCATACTTTACTCATTCTAACATGCTCAGACTTTGCCCTTTCTTCTTACAAGGCGTGGGAGTGAAAATCCACTCCTAAAACTAAATCGTCTCTATCCCAACCCTCTTGAGAAAACGGGGATTCGAACCCTCCTCCCCCCACTTCCCCCTTCTTATGTAAGAAGGGCAACTATTGAGGCAAACCCTAATGGTTGAGAAATAGGACTTGAATCCCCATTAATTTGATTGCCCATACGAGCAAATCTTCAATTTCCATAAGTAGAGTTTTTCGAGTTATGAAAGTAGCTCATCCATGAAGTGATTGTCGATCAATCAAGGATATTTTGTATGTTGCAAAACTATCTTTAAAATCAAAGATCAATACTTCTTTAGTAGGAAATCCACCCTAAATCACTAGTTGTGATAATGAAGTTTGGCGTTTGAATATACTTCCATGTGTTTAAATCTATTACCATGTATCTGAATATTTATCAATGTAGAATTCAAAATTGGGAAACATAGATCGAACTAGTTGGTCCAATGACCAGAAACTAGACTGACCACCGGTCCAATTTAATGAAACCTGTCACTTTCTTTTTCTCACTGAAGAGTGTCCATGTATAATAAGAGAGTGATAATCTAAATATATTGATGAAAGCGATGATGAGTAAAAAATCATTGTACTGCAACTTGTGGTGCTACTAGATGAGATAGTGTTTAGTTCATATGTTACTAATTTTTTTAGAAGAAATAGTAATAAAAGGTATATTTGGTCAATCTAATTCCTCCTTGGAACTAGGAATCGGATTGACACTTTGGAGAACCAAACCAAATTGGCCAATCCAGTCTGAACAATTTCCAGTTTGGGCAATCCATCTCACACACCCCTAAAGCTAGCTAATATATCAGAAAATCTAAACATTTAGAATTAAATTAACATCCATGTAATAAATTTTGGATAAAGCTAGCTAATATATCAGAAAATCTAAACATTTAGAATTAAATTAACATCCATGTAATAAATTTTGGATTGGTTCAATACTTTCTTCTGTTGTCATGGATGTCTCTTTAAGCCTTGTTCTGTCCAAGCTAGCTATGAAATATGTTAAGAAAATCAGAAAGTTATCCATGTAATAAATTTTGGATTGGTTCAGTACTTTCCCCAATTGTTATGGATGTCTTTTTAAGCATTTTCCCTCCAAGCTATCTATGAAATATGTTAGAAAATCAGAAAATTATACATTTAATAGATTTAGGACTAATTTGATACTTTCCTCTTTTATTATGGATGTCTTTAGAAGTCTTTTTCCTTCGAGCTAGCTATGAAAGATGTTCGAACAAGCTGACTATATATATTTGCCTTTGATTTTCTTTTGGGGGCCATTTCTTTTTGTTTGATTATCGAACCAAAGGTTCGTACTTCACATGTTCAGGGGGAAAAGGGATTGCGGGAATCTCGATCTCCAAAAGCAGGGGTGAACGCTCCTTCTTTGGTTACTCTTTTCAAAGCGTGAGTCTCTCTCAGGCGGCGAAGTCCTCAGACGCGACTTTTCCTTGGTCTGAACAACGTAAGTCGAAGGTTGGAACCGAAGAGCCAAACCCTCTTTTTACCTTTGCAGCGTGGCCGACCACCTCTCTCTCTCTATCTTTGTCTCGTCTTTCTCCTTTTCGCTTTAGCATTTTCCTTGCGAAAGCCGCTCTTTTCCTTTGTTTAACATTGACAGTAATACTATAGAATACTTTCGTCAAAGCTGATGTAAAAGCATAGTGACCATCGAGAAGCAGTACGCCGTGACGGTTGAGCAACTCTTTATCCTAGACGTCCGGCTTTACAATGGTTTTACTAATCGCCAAGACGAAAATTCGCAAGAAAAGCCATTGGCCTGTAAGCTTTAAGGGGAAACGGTCGCACACTCGATTTGTGGAACGAAGCCTTCCCCAGCATGGATGGATGTTTTGGGTTGGATAGAAAGTGAGCAAGCAAAAGAGATGAAGCGTTCATTGATCTGCACGGGGTCCTGCGCGTGATGAGTAATAGGATAAACCTAACCCAAGTTCCAACCAATCTTTATAACAACCGCTAACTTTAATGTTTCTTGTTTATCAACCAATCTTCATTCACAAGTGATACCTCATCACGAGAGACAAGACTAACTAACCCGGCCAATGGCTTGACAGAAATGATTTGTTGAGTTTGGACTTGGATTTCCCCTGACGTAACCATCTTGAATGTCTTCGTTTGCCATAGAACATGCCTTCTTTCTCAAGCATGGTCAAGACTTCTTGGTTGGGTTTGGGTAAACTGCTTGCTTCTCTTCTCTTCTCTGCAAGGGACCAAAATGTCTTTTATTTGACAAACAGGCCAATCTTGAAATAGGAGAGAGATGATACCCATCCTATCTGTGTGTGACTATTTCTTAAATGATGGAAGGGTCAGACCTTTTCCTCATAGGATCTCAGATAGGTCCTTTTTAAATGCCCTCCTCTCTCTTTTCTATTCTCTCTCTCTCTCTAGCATGTATAAACGTGATCTATGGTGTGGTGCCTCTTTCAACAGCTAAATCCTTTTTAACGTAGAAGAAACGCAAGTGCCGTGGTGGTGTCAAATATGGCAAGGAGAAAAAATGCTTTCGCTTTCGCCTTCATAAGGCTGGCATCCTGTTTGATGGTGTCTAGCGTGTATGGTGATTATCCCCTTCTGGGTCGGGTTTTCAGTAGTCACTATGGCGAGCAAATGCAGAAAATCCAAGAGTTCAAGGGGTCGGTATTTCGGCGTGATATGGTTTCACTTGCAGCGTCCTCGGTCGCCGCCGCACCGCAGCCGGTATTGAATCTCTCTGTGAAGTCATGCACTTTATAACATACTTGTAGTGAAATTATAATTCCAAGAATGATGATGACGCCAATGCTGCAGGGGTCCCCAAGTCCAAGAGTATATCTGGTCACGTCGTATGGTGCAGATCCAACCGGCAATAAAGATAGCACGGATGCGTTGATGTCGGCAATAGCAGATGCGGTTCAAGCTTCAGGAAAGGGTGTCTTGATAGAGGGAATTACTAATCTCGGAGGTGCTCAGATTAGTCTCGAAGGAGGAAATTACATGATTAGCCGTCCCCTGCGTTTCCCATCAGCCGGCGTCGGAAATGTCGTGGTATGGTTTCGTAAGATATTTCAAAAATTCCCGAGTCAATGCTTAGAAGCAGAAAGTTTTTTCGCTGATAATTCGCAGACGTTAGCACTTAATTCCTTAGATGCAACTAGTATTCTCAATCAGGTTATTGAACAAGTGAGACTGATGTTATTTGGTTTCTTAGATTAACTCTGCTCCATCTACTTGACAGATTCACGGAGGTGCATTACATGCATCGGATGATTTCCCGACTGACGGGTATCTGATCGATCTATCAAGCAACTCCTCGTCGCCATATAACTTCGAGTACATAACTTTCAGAGACCTCATGCTGGACTCGAACTACAGGGGAGGCGGCATTTTCGTTCCGAAATCTCTTAGAACGAGCATCGATAACTGCTATATCGCCCATTTTACCAGCAACGGCATCTTAGTTCAGGGCGGCCACGAGACGATCATCAGAAACTCCTTTTTAGGCCAACACATCACTGCAGGTGGGGACCCAGGAGAGCGTAACTTCAGCGGCACGGCCATTAACTTAAATGGCAACGATAATGCCGTGACCGACGTGGTTATTTTCTCAGCCGCCGTCGGCATAATGGTGTCTGGTCAGGCTAATGTGCTAACAGGGGTGCATTGCTATAACAAAGCGACGGGCTTTGGTGGAACCGGGATCTATTTGAAATTGCCCGGTAACACACAAACCCGGATACTGAATTGTTACATGGACTTCACCGGCATAGTCGCCGAGGACCCAGTACAGGTCGACATTTCCAATTGTTTCTTCCTCGGCGATGCCTATGTAGTGTTGAAGTCAGTTAAAGGCGTCGTGAATGGAGTGAATATCAGGAACAACATGTTTAGCGGATCGGGCAAGGGGATTGACATTGTCAAGCTGGATCAATCCGGTGGTCCTTTCAAGGAAATCGACCAAGTTGTGATCGATGCGAACAATGTGAATGGGATGAACGTGAGATCTACGGTCGCGAGGGGCTCTGCACAAGGGAACGGGACCTCATGGACCGTCAATTTCAGCTCAGTTCTTTTGTTTCCAGATCTGATAAATTACGTCCAGTATTCCTTGAGCGTGAGCGGCGGCTCTTTCCCGAACCATTCCCTAAGGAATGTGTCGGGCAACAGCGTGGTGGTCGAGTCTGATGTTGCTGTTTCTGCCAATGTTTTTGTCATGGTAGAACAGGGCACAAAGCTACCAAGCTAAGCCGATTGAATTCTTTTGTGTTTAATGGCCAACAGCCAATAGAAAAAATAAATTTCGATTTCGTGACTCTTGTCATAAGAGAACAAATTTGACCTGCCAACTGAGAATTGTCTGCGAGAGAAATGTCAATACAAGCAATCCGATTAAATCGGAACAATGTCAAATGCAGTTCAGATGAGTCGTGAATGTGTAGGCGACGTTCTCTCAAGTCCTGCGATGGAAATGGAACTTTCAAGTCCATACCAAACATGCGACTTAAGCTTACAGAGCCCGCTCCGCCAAAGTTGAAATTAAAAATTGGCTCCAAGTGCCTTGGAAACCATCATGAATCTTGACGTTCGGATGGTAAGTTGATCTACCATCGAACTTGCCATCACATAAACATTGTCAAGGCCTGCACGAAGGCAACGGTTCAAACAAAGCATCCCATCAAGCAAAGAATAGTGAAGGCGAAGTTTGACATTCGATTCGCAGTTCGGTCACTTCGAGTTCTGAATTGTCATTCTCGTTGTTCAGTGCATATGAAGACTAGCTCGAGGTAGAACCGTGACGAAATGAACAGTCTACACCCGCATCTGTCTCGTTCCCTCTAGCGATATTACAGGTTATGCTCGTGTAGCGCCGCCTGCAATCTGGTCGGTCAGATACCACAATTGACTGTCGTGTACGCAGGGCGTGCGTTCTCTAAAAGCGAGCAACATTCGTGGACGAACTGGACCGAGTTCTGAAATGGGGGGCAGGAAACTGGGGACATGAGGAGGAGGACTAAAGGGAAGCCAAGACCTCTCTCTCTCTCTCTGCGTGGTTGAAACGTCGGGATACCATCCCACGACTCTAGAAGGTCGTCTTCCACACGGGACAACGACCGCTACTACTGTTATCAGTCGTCTTCTCGGAAGCAGGTTGCTCTCTTAGATCAGCAGCCAACCTTCTCGGCGAGGCTCCAGCTGCAATGACTCATCATTCGCGCAGTTAAGAGTTGGTGAGCCAAAAGCCCGTCCCTTAATGATTTCTTTTTGTGAAGATGTGCATAGATATTTGAAGAATTGATGGACATGGCGGTCCAATAAAGTAGTTCCTTCATGATTTCTTCTAGTGAAGATGTGCATAGCGATTGACGGATTGATGTTGATGGCAGTTGAACGAAAGTCCACTCATTCTTACCATAGAATTGGAAAATTGGAAAATTGGAAACTTCTCTCTCCTTGCAAGAATTTGTGAGAAGATTTGAATTCAAAATCTCCTATTATGATATTTTATAAGAATTTATGACACCGGCGCCAATTATTTTAAAAGTTTAAACTGTTAAATGAAAACATAATTTATTATTTAAATATTTTAAGAGTTCTAATGTTTTTTTCTTTTCGAGACAAAAGTATTTGTATTTGGTCGAAATCGCTTTAGCTGTTAGACTTGTGAGACCGACGCCAACTTTTCTAAAAGTTAACATGTTAGATGAAAACATTATTTATTATTTAAATATTTTAAGTATCCTAATGCTTTCTTTTTTCTTTTTGAGATGAAAGCATTTGTATTTGGTGTAAATCGCTTTACTAGAAATATTTGCCACAAGCAATGCCACTAATTTGAATCTAGGCTGCAATTTTCATACTCAATAAAAGAATTCTATCATTCTATATACCCAAAAGTGTGGATTTTTTATACCATTAGCTAGAGGTGTGCATCAATTCCAATCAAACTCAAGAAGTGGGTCGAACCAATGGATTTAGAATGATTTCTATAAATCGGTCCAGTTCTCAAAGAAGAACACTTCAACAAGACCAGACCTTTTATATATATAGTAGAACCTAGGGGTGTCAATGGATAGGATCGGGTCAGGTCTTGATACCACTCGACTCGACCCAAACCATAAGGGTGTGTCCTCTAACCCGACCCAACCTTAAATGCATGAAACATGAAGCAAAATATCATGCTCGGTCAAGTCCGGTTTTTAGTTTTTTTTTTTTTTTAAGTGTGCCTCTTCTTTATCTCCTTTGAGGTGGTTTTTCCTCTCTTCAATTCTTTTTGATCTCTTGCTTTTTGTAATTTTGGTTATTTTCTAGACATCGATATTTAAAATGTTTAGCGTCTCTTGGGAAAATTTTGCCATAAATATTTTTCAATATGCTTTCACAATGTCAAAAAAGTCAAATAAAAAATGCTCTCTTTAAGGAATTCATCAAGAGCGTAAATCAATGCAATAATTTCTGACAATAACAAGTAAACTGATTTGAATAAAATGTTATGATGACTAATTTGAAAAGCTTCTATGGATGAAAATAATGAAGAAGATTTCTGGCATTCCATCTCACTATTCAAAGTTTACAAGAATTATGAGAAGAATGTCAAATAGTAATCAAGAAACTACAGAAAAAATACCAAAAGACTGTCAAGAAAATGAAACTCATAGCACAATATTAAGGAACAATAGGAGCTCGGTAACTGCTTAAAGAAGGGGAAAACATGACTACAGTGTTAAAGAGTAGACAGCACTATATAAAGAAAACATATGTCCTAAACAATTCAGCCATATGTAACAAAATTGTTATGCTTTACAACGCAAGCAAAGTGCTTCTCCCACCACACAATTTATTCATGAATGGACACAATGTTTCACTCCACGCGTCAATTTCCCATTTCCCATAGGAACTGCCATTGCTATGCAGATAAGTCGACTTTAAGACAAGCACGATTTGTACTATGGAAATTCGTAAAAATATATCTCGTGCAATTATGGTCTCGTCAATGATCTCAATAGCCATCGTAGATGATCTCTATTTAATTAACTTTAATTTTCTATCTAATCACGTTGTTTAATACATAATTTGGCAAGTTAAAATTAGTCGCGATGCTCTTTCCATTTCCCTTCATTTCAATTATCAGTGAAGATCTGACGAGGTCAGGCTTTGATCTCTCTCGATGATTTGATGCAAGATTATGAACCTTCCTCTTACAAGACTAGGTTTGAAGATATTTTGTAGAGCTCTTTCATATAACTCACTCTTTTAATGACATCTCGAGTCAATTTTCACGCACTACGGGACCTCATCGATCAGATCAAAAGCAACCCATCCATACCAAAACCCGTCGAGACAATTGCAATCATCATGTAGCCCTTCCCAGATTCGCCCAATTGGGGGCAGCCCCAGAAACTTCCACTTGAACCATATGGCAACCGGGATTGGACCGGTGACCATCGGCCCCGCCCAAGATGAAAGTTCCATCACAAATAAACCGGTCTCTCTCGTCCGACCAACTTAGGAGTACGACTAAAAACTAATTTTATCGGTCCATCATGGTAACCGGGGCCAACGATTGTGGTCCTGTATTTGCAGGATACTTGGCGAGAGGGAAGGGAGGCATGGCGAATTACGCTGCGCCCACCCAATTGCGATCGGCCATTCCCATTTTATAGCAAAAACCATAAAAAGAAAAAAGAAAAATATTGTTTCCGCCAGCCAGTAACCATAACAAAAACCGAAGACACAGTAATTATAGCAAAAACCATAAAATAATCAAACTAATAATAATAACACCGCCAGTCTAGTTACAAGGTCGGATTCTTGTTCCATAAACTTGGAACAACTCTGTTGGGTTCATTTTCCACTTTCAAGATAGAAATTGACCCACCTTAAAATTGATCATGCCCTATTATTAATCAGTGTTGAAAACCCACTAGTAAAATGATAAACAGTAATTTTTTCAAGATAAACAATATGAAAACAGAGGTTCAAACTGATGGGTGTAGAAGAGTGAGCGAATAAATTGTGCTTAGGGGTGAAATGCCACTGCAACTCAAAGCTGGCTTGAGGTGCAACAGTCAACTAA